>JAWWEV010000083.1:138105929-138133932 GCA_035583235.1 Hafferia zeledoni
GAGAAATCACCATTTCTCTCTTCCTCTTTACCTCTGCTGCACAAGAGCAAAATTTAAAAAAAATTTGAGAACACTGTTGCAGAGATCAAAAGCCTTTTTCTACTGGCTCTGACCTAGTTCTTTCATTCTTACTAGAGGGAAAAAAACCACTTAAAGGAACATTGTCAAAACTGTTAGCTCTAAAAATAGACTTACCTTGGCAGTGCTCCCATCTAGACGGGCTCATATTAAGGAGTGCAAACTCACTTCTCCCATACACACACCAATCCTTTTCATCAATTTTGAAGCACTGGCTCTATGCAGCCCAAAGGACCTTCCAGTCCACATAATCTCTTTTGGGACACTCAAGTGTGTATTATATATAACTGGCAAGTAACTGTAGTATCCTCCTAATTCCTCCTTCGTATTTTCAAGTCCATCACTGTCAGCTATCCCAGTAAAAAATTTTGGCTATTTTCCTTAAGTAAACCAATGGACATTTGTTGCCATAACTAGACCCCAGCACTCCATGCTAAGACAGGATTAAACCAATCAAATTTGAGGAAGGATTTCAACAATGTTAGACAAAATTAACAAATTTTTCAGAGATTCTCCACAAAGTATAAGCTACAAATTATTTTCACCTTAGTCACACAGAGCATTTCCGAAAGGAGAAACAAAAGAAAGTCTCTGGGTTTGTGGCTGAAGCTGCCAAACAGGCAGTTTCCATAGAACAATAGCCGTGGTGGAGCTGGTGGGGCAGCGGATATTGGCTCCAGCCAGGAACTCCCATGCTCCAGAATCCATGACTCCCTTGTGCCCCAGGGACCTTCCCACTCCCTGCCAGTTGCATCACAAAGCCAGCCACTTGCAAGTTTGCACAAGAAGCCTGTTGGCCCAACCATTCAAAAGCCTTGCTACAGTCTATAAAAAATTCTGAAAACCCTGGAAGGCCATCCTAGCCAAGCTCCAAGCTGACTACTACAGAGACTGGAAGGCCAGACAACCTCAGCATAACCAGGTTTTCAGGGCTTTCCATATTTCAAAGCATCCAGAGCTGATGTACAGCAAGCTGCAAACCAGGAAAACACTTTTTCTAATTAAAATAAACCAATCAAACAAACAGGAAAATAAAAAACCCCAACTGTCTGTGCTTCCTGAGTTCAAGAAATTTTTGAGCTCAGCTAATTGCCATTTTTCTACAGAACTATCGACTTAGAAGATTTGACAATAACTTTACTTTTGTCTGAAGTAGGATCTGTACACTGTGGTACATCAGAGCCATGAGGAAGAGGTGACCTCTTCCCAAACACAAGTCATAATGCCACATGTTCCCTATCAAAAGTCACAGTACAGGAAGACAACACAGCTCACTCCCAGGACTCCAGTACAGTAGAAGATGCATTAGGATAAAAAAATGCTTTTAAACACAGTCACACAAAGAAACATAGTTCCAACAGAAAAGGATGGATAATAAAAGGCCTGAAATACGCATGCACTATGTTCACACAAAGCAGTCACAGCCACATGGCTACTTATGCTGAAATAGTCATATTCCTGGGTAAGTGTGAGGACAACAGAACTATGCAAAGGCAAGAAAGTTGAGAGAGAAAAAACCAAAATGGGAGGAATGAAGAACATACAGACAAGAAAGTCTGTACTGAAACACCACAGCAGGATGCATCCTGAGGGAACAAAATGGGAAGAAGGAGTTAAAGAAAAAAATCCCATCTCAGGAGAAGGGAAAAGCACTGCTTCTCAAAGCTTTAGCAGAGCTTTCCTTCATTAATATTTACAAAGCTTTTAGAGATTCTCAGATGGAGGGCACTGCAGATACGACAGGAATTATTATAGACCTGAAAAGATCTAGCAAACAGACTGAGAAGGACTTCAAGTAAATAAAGAAGGATGACATTAGTGAACACACTGAAATAGGGGTTGCTGAAGGCATATGAACCATCTGGTGCATGGCAGTCCATTTCATTTACTTACTTACCCACTACTGGGCACGCATGCCCAGTTCTTTGCCACCAAAGAAGTAATGCTTTTATTCAGGACCACTACCTTCCTTCTTTGAATCACTCCAGTTTTCAAAACTGCCCTTGAGTTAAGCAGCCTGAGCATAAGAACTCTGTTTGCCTCATGGAGAGGCTTAGTTCGAACAGCTTGGGAGGTACACAGACACCTTCTGAGACAGTGGTCTTTACCTTTATTTCAATTTCCATAGGCGGCTGGTTTTCAAGGATCTTAAGCTCCACACTGCCTTCAGGAAGCCCAAGTTTTTGTTGGACTATCATTTGCGCTGTTCACTTGGGTACTCAGCAAAGACAGCTTCAGTATGATTTTCAGCAATAAAAGCAAGTGCTTCTGAAGGAACTGTAGATCTCAGCATAACTGCGAGGCAAAGCTCATGGTATCTCAAGATGAACACTCCAAAAATACTGACATACCCCAAATTCAGCACAGGAAAAGGGGCTATATAGCTAGTTTACACACCATGGATTTCTTAAACTTTCTGAAGGACACCAAGTAAAGCCAGATGAGGCACAAACCCCTGGACTGCCAGTGCCCCACTCTAAAGCGCCAGACAACGGAGTAAATTTTGGAAGTGGACAGCAGGAAAGCAGATTTGCCTTTTGCCATACACCTAGCTACCTCTTTCCTCCAACTTCCCCAAAGACACACGGAAAGGGAACACGTAGTCAATGTCAGACCGGCTGCAGGAGCCCGGCATGTACCGCAAGACCTCTGCAAAGCATCCACCTTTCCAGGTCTTGGCAGGCATTGCCTCGGTTACCGGGTCCTTCCCCAGGAGCCGGGCACTCCTCACAGCTCCGGGCTGCCCAGGCGCTGAGCACCTCGGCCCTCGGGCTGCTGCATCCCGCTGGTGGCAGGGAAGGAGGGATCGGGCACCGCTCCGCGCCCACGCGGGGCCGGCCGGGGGCTGCGCGGGCACCGCGGCCCGGGGCGCTCCGGGGACCGGGGCGGGGAGGCGGCCGGGGCTGAGCGCGGCCGCCGGGGCCGCTGCGGAGGGAGGCGGCGCAGGTCGGCCGCCCGTGCCGGGAGAGGCGGCACCTCCGGGCCCGCCGGGAAGTTGCCGACCGAAGCCTCCGGGCAGCCCCCACCGCCTCCCCCTCAGCGGGCGGGGGCGGCAGCCGCAGCCCGGCCCCAGGACACCTGGCCCGGGGCAGCCGCGGCGCCGGGGGCGGCAGGGCCGAGGGGGCGGGAGGGGCCGGGGCAGCGGGTGGCCCCGCCGGCACTGCCCTCCGTCCCCTCCCGCCAAGCCGAGCTGGGCCGGGGCGGCCCCGCCGCGGCGCAGGTGAGTGCCCGGGGGAGGAGACAGGGGAGGGACCCCGGGGGCGCCGGGCAGGGGACGCGGAGCCCTTACCTTCCACCGCCATCCTCCCGGCCTCGCATAGTGCGGCGGCCGCCGACCCGGCCCCGGCGGCGCTGCCCCGGCCCCCCCGCCCGCGCGGGCTCCGCTCATCTGCAGCCGCCGCGATCAACCTGCAGCGCTCGCTGACAGCGGGCGGGGCCGCGCCGCGGATCCCTGGGAAACGTAGTCCCGGGGAATGAATGGGCGCCCCGCAGGCACCGCCGGCCCCCGGCGCGTCCCGGCCGGGCAGCGAGGGCAGAGCCGGGCTGGCCGGGAGGGGCGCAGGGCCGGGCCCCCCGAGGTGCCTGTGCGAGAGGGGCTGCGTGGGCTGCTGCCCCGGGAAACTTCATTTCACAACTCGGGGGTGTTTCCCTCCAGGATTTCGGTCGGCTCAGACATCAGCCCGACGGTTCCAGGGGCTGAGGGGACAGCCCGCTCTGCCCCTCGCCGGCCGGAGGAGTTTGCCCGCAGGGAAGGAGGAAGGCGCACACAGAGCACCGGGAGCACCTCAGCCCACAGTGCGGCCCTCGTTGTCCATTCTCCATCCTGTCCCACTCTGACAGGTTGTCCAACAAATCCAGGAAACAAAGGAGTCGAGGGACACAGATTAGGTCAAGTCCTCACAAATCTTACACCAAACAGCCTGGCACCCTCAGATCTGTCCTGAGACATTGGTTGTCTGAATAACAGCTGTGGGCTTGTACCTTTTTCAGTTTCATTTTGAGCTATCAAAATGGTTTTAAAGATTTTTTTGCTTCAAAAGCAGCCATTTTTTCATTTATGAAGTATCAGTAAATATTAACCTGTACAGAAAGAATCTATGAGTTACTTTACTCGCCAAAGTTATGTCATTACTACAAGCAAGATGACAACAGCAAAGGGACTGAGTATACAAGGGCAAGTACAGATAGGGCATGAAAACATTGTCCTATGTTCTTTTTGTTTATTAGTAGTGGCTAGTGGAGCTAACAAGTGTTATTTTTGCCAAACAAACCTCTATGAGTTCAAATTTCAAATTAGAGAGCAAGAACATACAGTGTGCAAGTGAATATAGTACATACACCCCAGGAATTGTGACATTCTTGAAATATCTAAAAGTACTTAAAAATTGGGTCTTCACTATTTACTTGATGAAGGAAAATCAGAGCCTATAGGGAATGGCTTTAAAGCCCAAGTGTTTCCTCTAACCTTCTATTAACCAACTTTGCCCTGAAGACCTGACTTGTTCTTTGCTCCCATAAGCACTTGAACTATTAGCCTTTGTGCTGTACATGAGTCAAGATACAAGCGTCCTGGAGCAGCAGCCTTGTCATTCACATGTCTGCAGAGTGGTAGGCACACTCACAGTGCATTTTAAGTAACAGTAATTGAGAGGATATGTTGGTACTCCCAAGTGCAGTGCAATCTCACACCTGATCCCTTATGCTGGGAGAAACGGGCTCATCTTCACATACTTTCTGTCAAGAAAACAGGATATTCCTTTCACAGCTTTCAAGTATATATAATAGACACATACAGTATTCACTACATAATAAGCTTCTGTCATTTTGATGACATTTTTTATTAAACGTATGTATTCAAATATTAATTTATTTGACTGTGACAATATTTGGAGGTGTGTTAGGGCAATTACCTGGCTAATGCATATGTGCAGCAGTGCTTTCTTGGTTGGAATGAGTTGGAAGCCATAGAGGGAATAAATCAAAGCTCAGAGTTCAAGTGAGATGGACATGAAGAGCTGGAGTTCTATCCCCATTAATATGCTGAATTTTTGACTGGTAACTGCATTTCAGCTGTGGGCCCTGAGGACATCCCCACTGAGTACAGTTTTACTAAGCCCTTTAAACAACCCTGTAGTTTTTAATTACAACTTTGTGCCTATTGAAGAACAGCAAAATTATGGCTATGACAAGATAGCAAATAGGGCATGACAGATGTTAAAAGATATAGTGTTTGATATTTGGTGTTACATGATAGCTCGTGAAAGCTAGTATTTAACAGTATGTAAAACCATCAGAAACTTACCAAATTCTGATCAAAACTAGCCAAATTGTAGTTTACTGTATGTCACTCAGAGAAAAGAGGCTGTGAACTGATTCAATTAATCTATGGTAAAGTACAAGCTGTTTTGAGAACAGCTTTCAAAAACATCAGTGAGAATGAGCTTTCTTAAAACACCTTGCTAAATTATAGAGTAGAAAAAGACTGGCTTTCTCTGCTCAGAAAGAGCTCTCTTTTGCTTTCTCTGCCTTCCCTTCTTGCTTCTCATTTTACCTTGCCTCTCTCCAGGCAGGTTTCTTCTAAACTTTCTCTTAAAAGTGGAGCAAACTCCCTTTAAACAGACTTGGTTTGTTACAGCCAAAGTCTGTTTGCTGTGTACTTTGCCCTAGGTCACCAGATGAAATAGGCAATACTGACCAGAGGCTCCTTAGCCATTTGAATTATTCCTGAATAGGACTTCTGCCAGCAAACATCAGATGAAAGTATATTCATCAACAGCATTGCTCTACTACAAGAGTTCTGAAGTCTAAACAAAGTTTTAGACATATATACTTCAATGCACTGTCATCCATCATAATTTTTCTCTTTTTATTCCCCTTTCATCTTACAGAAATTCAACAGTCATTAAGCTTTAAGCAAGCCCTTGTTCTCCTAAGTCCTTTCTGTAAAACAGTGAAATTCTCACTCATCTTCATCTGATGATCCTGCCAGCAAAGTACTTCTGACATATAGTGTGACCCCAGATTTTCAAACAGGATATTATTTTACATGCCCAAACACATGCACAGAGGCAGCTTTCAGGGACAGTTGAAGAAACCTCTTGAAAATCATTGACCTCGAGTCAGGCACCACATCTCTCTAGCAGTGAACTGCAGCACAGCTGTGACTGAACATTTTTGGCTGTGATTTGCTTAGCAGAGTGGGCCTAAACTGTGATGGTGGGATTAAAACCATTCAGAGCTTGTCACCAAACTCAAGTGTGACAGAAACAGCCCTGTCACAGGACCATACCACCTCCCTTATAACTCTGTATCCAGACTCTTATGTTACCTTGCATATCCCTGTGAAAAAATGCATGGAAATGGGTGTATATTTCAAACGTAACTGATGATAAATACATTTAGATCGGGGAAAAGTGTGGGAGGAACATGCATGGGACTGTACAGATTTGACACTGATGGGGTGGGAGAAGTGGGGTTTTCCACTTCATTACCTCTGCCGGTACCAAGGGCTGGAAGAGGAAAAGGGAAGGGCTGTAATGGTGATTCAGGCACACTCTCAGGACACACCCTAGGCCACAAGCAGCTATTGTTTGGTAATGAAAAACAAGGAAGTTTCAGCAGAAACACTACAGTGTAGGAGGTAGGTGGAAATACAGGTGTGGAAGTGGTAACCAGAGAATTCCCTTCCAATTTCCCTCCCTTTGTCAGTCAGCCACAGCTGGAAACACAGCCTGAGGCATACTGGGTGCCAGATCTGTAATGAGAGGAGGAGGGAGTGGAGGAGTTTCTCTGCATTCTCTTTTTTTTTTTTTTTTTTGTCTAGAAAGTGGCATTTCCGAAGAAATCTGCTCAGTCTCATGCAAATTCCTGAAAGGCACAGAGAGAAAATGCTGGGTGCATTGCTCCATTTTTCCCCCCCTCAAATAAAAAGGAACATTTTAACTCAACTAAACATATACTGAAAAAAGGGGAGAAGCAGAGTTTTGGTATAAGTCCCATGCTCTGATTCATGAAAACAGAATCTTATGCTGGTGTGATCCAACCTTACCACCACAAAATGAACCCTGGTATGGTATGTGTTAAAGTGTATGCTGTTTACTGGTGTCTGAGGATGACTTCAAATGAGCTGTTAGGCAGGGAAGTTGTATGTATGTGTCAGCTTCATGAACGAAGATTCGGGAAGGGCTCTCCCCACGTGGGTGTGTCCTTTGAGCCTGTGCAATAGATTTTTTAGGTGAGGCACAGCGTGCACAGAACTGGCCCCACCTTTAACTCCTCAGGTTCATCTGCCACGGCCGAGTGAGCTTGGACGGTGACAGTGAAATCCTCAGGACTAGAACCTACAGAACCCGGTATTCCCAGGAGGTCTCCCATCCAAGTACTAACCAGGGCTGACCCTGCTAAGCTTCTGAGATCTGACGGGATTGCAGGGAAGTTGTAGTCTGCCCCAAAATAGATAAAACATGGTTAAAATATACCTAATATGATTTTAACAGTGTCACTAAGGCACTGAAATTGAGGTTTTAATAGTGTGGTAGTCTGAATCCCAAGGTCCTGAGTTCGAGTCTCAGTGGGGACCATCCCCTGGCAGTTCAAGCCTCCCTGCCATCCGATCCCGTCAGATCTCGGATGCTGAGCAGGGTCAGCCCCAGTTAGTACCGAGTGCTGTGACAGTCCCGAGGACTTCACCGTCACTGTCCAAGCTCACTCGGCCGTGCCAAATGGACCTGAGGACTTAAACGGTGGGGCCAGTTCTGCGCACGCTGTGCCTTACCTGAAAAATCCACTGCGCAGGCTGGAAGGGCACACCCACGTGGGGAGAGCCCTGCCCAAATCTTCGCTCACAAAGTCTGGCCATGCATACACACAGGTCAGTCTAATTACATAATTAATAATTTTCGTTTATACTTTTGCTGAAATATATTTTGGGTAGTGTTTATCTCACACGCCTATGTTTCCTTATTGTCAAAAATATTTTGCATTATAATCCATACATAATACTACAGAAAGTGCATTTGGGGGTCTGTAGGAGACTCAGGAACAATCTCGGGATGTCTGCAAGGTGTACTTTATCATTACTGTGGCAATTTCTGGTGTTTTCTCTAATTTTGGGTTTTTTTCAGACTTTGATTAATTTTTTAAAGAAAAAATAGTTACTTGAATAGTTATATCCTATGCTCCTAATTTCAAGGAACAAACGGAATTTGAGTGTTAAAATACTCAGAAAATTAATAGAATTTATTATATTTTATTTCATGTGATAGAAAACCAGGGAGAGGAAGTGGATGGTTAACATGATTCATAGATGTCTGAGGCAGACAGTGGTCTATACAAACATCACTCCTTTCATACGTCTGAGGTTAATTCCACTCTCCAGTAACACTGTCTTATGCACAGAGGATGGTATTGACTTTTGCCATCATTGAATGATTTATTGAATTATTTCATTCATTGCTTGGTGGTAAACTATAGAAAATTTTCATGCAAATGTAGAAACTTGCCACACGTTTTCCTCCTGAAGCAAGTTTGTGACAACTTGCCCAAGAGTACAGTCCAAAATCAGCAGTGGAGCTGCAGGCAGAGATCACAGCTGTGGCTGCCGTGGATGACAGCTTTTGGAGTCAGGCTTTTGCAGTCATGTATGGAGGGAGGTTGGGAGAAACCAGGCATAGTCTTAAAAAAAAGAGCTTCAGGCTGTGTATAAGGAAAACCTTTTTCACCCGCTGGACAGTCATGTGTTGGAGCAGGTTGGTGATCAGAGCAGTTTCACAGCCACCATCCTTGGTGATTTCCAAACTCCCACTAGATGAAGCCCTAAGCAACCTGCTCTGATCTCACACCTAGCCCTGCTGGGAGCAGGGGGATGCACTACAGACCTCCCCTGAGGTCCCCCCCACCGTAAATCTTCCTGTGATCTTACAAACTCTTTTAGCTACCCTGGCCCAGCCATTGCTATGTAAAGTCATGGATTACCTTCCTGCTATCATGAACCTCAAACAGCCTTCCTTCCTACTGAAATGTAGCCTGTCACAAAGCCTCTTGAGTGTTACACCCATCGGTTACCTGCGCTCATTTACTGGTGACTTCCCAAACTGTGGTAGCATATGGAATTGGGCAGTATAAGGTGGGAACAAGTAAATGAGAGTAGTGTCAGTGATACAGAATCTGTCTGTTTCAGCAATACCCTCAGATGATTTAGTTTGTACTGAAGATCTGAGAGCAGTGAATGAGATCTGTGGTTTCCTGGAAAACGCTTGTGTCCCTTTTCTGCAGAGAAAAGTAACACATAGAGTGCCCTCCTTGCTAGTGATTGGAGGGTGTGAATCACTGAGCTCTACTACATAAGCAGTACTCACAGAAAGTGAAAGAACCACACCTAACAGAGGATGTGTACGTCAACAGAACTAAAGAAGCAGTCTGCTATGGCAGGTTCCGGTGACCATTTGGCAAACAGTTTTGTAAGTTGTTTAAACAATCCTGACTCCTGCTATTTGCTGAACTGCAACTTATTATGGGCTGGAACAATTCAGTGCTCCCAGTAACCTGCAAGCACTGAATTACAGAGCCATTGGGGCTGGAAGGCAGCTCTAGGGATCAGCTAGTCTAACTCCTTGCTCAGAGCAGGTTGCTCATCTAACCCCTGCAGCTAGAGCAGGTTGCTCAGGGTTATGTCTATTCAGGTTTGAATGTTGCCAAGGGTGGAGACTCCATAGTCTTTCTGGACAACATGCTCCTGTGTTTGATCACTCCTCAGTTTCTTTTTCCATCTAAATGGAATTTTCTGTATTTCAGTTTGTGGTCATTGCCTTGTTTCTTTTAGCAGCTGAGAAGAATCTGTCTCCATCTTCTCCTCATCATCAGGTATGCATACACATTGATGGGATGCCCCCAAAGCCTTTTCTTCTACAAGCTGAACAGGCTTATCTCTCTCAACATCTCCTTGAATAAGAGATGCTCCGATACCTTAATCATCTTCATGGCCCTTAGATGGACATACTCCAGCATGTCCAAGTTCCTCTGAATGGCAGCACAACCATCCAGTATATCAGCCACTCCTCCCAGTTTTAGATTATAAACATACTTGGTGAAGGCGCACATCATCCCAGTTCATTAATGAAGATGACAGAAAAGTATTAGCCCCAGTATTGACCCCTGGAGTAGACCACTAATGTCTGGCTTCCAAATGGACTTTGTGCTGCCAAGCCCAGAATATCAGCCAGTTTTAATCCACCTCACCAACTACTTATCTAAACTTTATCAGTTTTCTGAGATAGTGTTATCGGACACAGAGCTGAAAGCCAGTAATTTCAGCATAGGAGGCTGTTGGGCTAGTCAGGCTTGATTTCCCCTGTACAAATTCATTTTTGACCATGGATTCCACTCCAGCGCCATTCCTATCCTAAACATGGGAAATGGTTCCCAGGATTTGTTGCTCCATCACCTTCACAGGGTTCAAGGGGAGGCCAGCTGACCTCTGTAGTTCTCCAGATTTTCCTTTTCCTCCTTGAAGAAAGGAGTTATATTTGCTCTGTTGTGGTCATCAATCTTCCCAAATTGCTGTGAGCTTTCAAACTGTAACTCATCTTGCAATGGTGTCGACCAACTCCCACAGCACTTGTTGGGTGCAACCCATCAAGTCCTGTGGTTTTATATATATCCAGTTTGTTTAAATGTTCCCTAATCTAATCCTCATCCAGCCAAGGGTTTGTCTTCCTTCCTCCAGGCTTCCTCACTGCTCTTGGGGGGCCTAGGATGCCTGAAGGCTGGTCGTACCAGTAAAGAGGAAGTGAAGCAGGCATTGAGTACCTTGGCTTTTTCAATGTCATTTGTCACTGGGGCCCATTCCCCACTCAGCAACTGGCTGATGTTTCTCCTCAATCTTCCTATTAATTTGGATGTAGAGCTTTTCTTGTTGCTCTTCATATCTGTCACTGGATATATCCCCAGGTGTGCTTTGGCATTCCTAACACCATCTCTGCATGATTAGACAGTGTCTTGTCTTGGTTATAACAGTTTTCTTCTCTGCTGTTTTGAGAATCTGCTGTGGAACTAAGTCAATTCTGCTTATGTAAGGTCTTTATTTTGGTAATTCTTTACTTTTTTTTACTGATTGACTATTCCAACCACGCCTGCTACACTCACACATTAGACATTGACTAGTGTGCACAGTGATGTTTATATTGTGAAGGCTTAGTGTGCTCAGATTTGGGTAACACACATGCAGCTTTTCCTGATAGGCAGTTGCAAACTTTTACACTTATGCAAAATAGATTTAAATTTCATATTTGTAGCTTTTGCTACAGGTGTAAATAACTTCTGAGAAACAAAGTTTTAGGTAGCATTATCATAGCTCTTCTGGGTCTCTCTGGCAAGAAAGACATGAACCTGTGCAGTGTGATGTGTATCTGTACAGAGCCTGCCTAGAACATGATGCATGTGCCAAATAGGGCTACCATATCCTGAGCATCCTGAGCATAGGGCACTTACAACCAGAACATACAATTTGTATTTGTGGCAAAATTATTGGGCAGATGGAAAAGGGACATATCTGGATAATTCCTGATGTGCAAAACTCCAGCCATGAGGAATCTGATAAACAGAGCTTGGAATCTGACCTTTAACAACAGTGGTGTTTGTCACTTACCTTGATGCCAGTAGGAAGAAGCTATAAGTAATAACCAATACTGTGTTGACTACAATGTAATAACATACCTAGTGTCATCCTCTGAATGTCAGAGCTGTCATGGTTTAGGCTAAAACCAGCACAGAGCTAAAAAAAAATTACATGTCTCCTTTAAAGTTGTTTTATGTGCTGGATTTGGATGGAAGCAGTTGTGTTACTGTAGAAAACTTGATAATTATCAGAATTGATAATGTCTTAACATGAGGACCTTTACTTGTTTATGAATGACTCAGAACGGTGTTGAAAAATTGAAGTGGTTGGCAGTGATTTGTGAGCATTTATTAAGGCAAATCAGATAATTGCATTTAACATCACAGATGGCTTGTATTTTCTAAAGTGCTTTTACTTCAATGCAATAAGATGACTCAGAAGCTCAGTAGGATATTATGACCCTGATTTTTCATTGCCTCACACCTCATATAGTGAAATTCCCAGTGCAGAGGAGGTGTAGGTCCAGTATTGAAGGATTTTACACTTTTACTGTGTAAAAATCAACTGCTAGCAGCAATGCAAAGCATCGCAGCCCAGTCTTACATGAATTTTCTTAATCACTGTTATATTTTGAGATAATTTTTACAGCATTACTTTATGTTTTCCCTTTGTAATTTACATGCTTTTACTATCCAGAGAGACAGGGAAATTTTTAACAATCCAACAGAACATTAAATTGTTCCTGGCATCCTGGAAAGGACACCTATTCCACATTCCTAAAGGTCTTCCAATTATTTCTGAACAGCCTATTTTGTTTTGCTTTTTAATAGAGAGGGAATTCCACATGTATTCCAAGCACAAGAATTCAGAGTGCTGTTCCAGATGGGCAAACATAATGTCTGCTATTCCTTGGCAGAGGAGCAGCAGCATAGGTCTGCTTCCTCTTGGCAGGGAGCAGGAAGGGTAGGATTCATCTCACTCATCTTTATCTATCAAAGCATCAAGCCCTCAGTAAATGGCATTTCCTAGAAATCACAAAGGGAGAAAAAGCATGTGTTGAAGCTTTTTGTCTTCCTCGGTCCTGATGGCAGCTGAAGCTCAGGTGACCAATGAGCTTAAACACGTAACTCATAGGGGACTAGGTTCACAGAGAGGAATCTTACTTTCACTGCTTATATGCTTTATTTTCGCTTGTCCTTGAGAAGAAATGGTCACAAATAGCAAATTGGCACATACTTCTCTGCAGCCCCAGCCTTAGAACTAGGGTTGTTTCCTAGGAAGCTTTTTTTGCCATGATAGGAACACAGGAGAGCTTAAGAGACAGCGAAAACTACTGCTATTTGCAACAGCATCACAAAACTATTGTATTTCTGCAGTGAGGCACTGTTGAGTGCCAAGAAACATCACTCCAGAAACAGCATTACCCAGAGAATCTGAAATCGTCTCAGCTGGAGTGATGACAAAGAACGAATAGTTTCTCTCACTGATATTTTCGGCACCTTACAATGGTCTCCAGGAAGGCTAACAATGGAGCTTGCAGCTACTATGGACGTCTACCATGTAAGCTGTGAACTAGAAGCACTGACTGGAGGCAAGGTTGTGAATTGCAAACAAACCACTGAGTGCAGGCAGTCACAGATTTTGTCTATGCAAATTATAGCTCAAGCTGCTGGTGCAGTGGGGATATGTCAGCTGGAATGACAACAAGTAATTAACGGTCTGTCCAACCACTCTGCTAATCTAATCGCTCAGCACTGCTAATCAAATCACTCGAGTAGCTGGAGTGGTGTTTCCTGAATGCCACTGCTCCCTAAAGCTAAGCTAAGCACAAATTAAGTCATTCAGGTGTATTAAGTTAAACTAATGATTGCAAATGAAGACAAGCTTCGGGAGTGCCAAGTTCTCAGTTCTTGCTTTCTTGCACCCACAAAACATCATCCCAGGAAAGGGGATGGAGTTGTGTTAGATTAGGTCAGGATAGAAGCAAGAGAAGGATCCAAGTGTAATATCTAGCATGGTTCAGTTGACTCACAAGCTGGGTGGGAAGCACAGGACTCTCTGTTTACACTGGCTGAATTGGCTGTATGTGGGCCTTGCTGTCAGTGCCAAGGGTAGGTCAGAGGCTACTGGGGGGAGGCAAATAATGCCCTATGATACTTATCTTTCTGTTCTAGATGGAGAAAAGACCAATTTGGGGAAGAGCGCATAGCTATATGCCCAGCTTAGGCACTGCTGCTGCCCAGGCAGGAATTGGCTTGTGAGAGGTGTTGGTTTCTAGGGGAGGAAAAGTGCCTTTCTCATTGTCACCCACCAGCAGAAGCAAAAAGCCCAGCTCTCTGAGGCATTACTTCAGCTTTCTGGCCCCTTTTCAAGCTTCCCTGTGGCCAAAGAAGCCTGTTGTCTGACTGTCTGCCTGCCCCAGAGTTATGTAGAGCTGAACACAATCTATTTGGGGACAGAGGTTGGAGGATCCCTCAGTGTTGTTAGTGAGAGAACATGAAACTCTTCCATTTCTGTCTGTATGACCATAAACCCTCCCATAATCCATTGACATTTTGCTTCCTTAACCCAGTGTGCTACAGTAACCGGAAAAGCCCGTTCCATTGTAAAGCTGGATTTTGCCACCCCAAAGATAAGCACAAAATAAGTTGTAAGTTATTTTGTGCTCATCTTGGCAAGTGGCTTTGCTTCTTTTCCCCAAGGCTTTGGACCTGCTGAGAAGCCTTGGGGAAAAGAAGAGGGGGAAAAAAGGAAATCCTGGAAGACAGCAGTGCCAGACAGCAGTGTAGGCTGAGTACATTACTGAAGTGCCCTTGCAGACATTATGCAGCTGTACCAAACTGGGTGGAGGGGTCCCAAATGCCCTGCTCTGACACCTTGCGATGGAGAAGTTATAAACCCAGAAATGCAGGCGATTTTTGTGGCTGTGGTGTGTAGATGTTCCAGCATCATTTCAGCTGTCTAAATACAAGTGTCTGGTGCCCTTTGAGATTCTTTCAGTGACATCTCTGGTAGTCTTTGTGGTGGACTTTTCCATCACAATCCAGCTTCCCAGTGAGCAGCAGGAGCTGTGTGACTGTCCTCTTGGGCCCTGGGGCAGAGGCTCTGCCCAGCAGTTGTGTACTTACTGTTTGTTGTCGCAGCTGCACGGAAATGCCTGACAGGAATATCAGCGATCTGGGAACAGCTCAGCCCTCTATTCCTCTGCCTTGCGTGGAAGGTGCTGGTTGCCTTCAGGCTTGTCAGCCTGCACTCCACCCAGTACACACTGCAGAGGAGCTGAAGGCCACGCACATCCCCAGTGTGCATTTGGTCTGGGACAATGCTTTCCATGAGGACATGCACCAGCAAGACCTGCTGGAAGTCCTGGTGCACAGGGGCACAGTTCTGACCCACACTCAGCCCTGGTGAATACATTCTGAGCAGTCATGGGGATGCTCTTTGTTCACCTCATGCATTTGAGGGAATTGTAACCTGAGCTGGTGTTACTGGCATGACTTCTGAGGGCAATAAGCAACCCAGCTCTGAGCCCAGTGGCTTTCACAGCATTATTTGTCCAAGAGGCAAAAGCAATCTTTAAATTTGTGTCTTAAAGGTGAGAAATCTGCGTTTTCTCCTAAGATTGCTACTGCAGGTTATTTTTAAGAGCACAAATTGTAATGACTTCTATTATTTTTAACACACTGGAAGAAAGTAAAACACAATCTTTTAGTTATGCTTTTATTTTTCTACTTTATTACCTTTTTTTTTCTAGTTTGAACATATCTGTTTCTCAAGCCTATAGCAGCAGAAGTCTGAGTTTGTGACAGAGCTACAGATTCCACATATGACTTTTTCACCCTTTTCCCAAATAAGAGTGAAAAGAAAAGATTTTGTAATACACACGAGCCTTGTAAGGGGTTTAATGTTTCTTTTTCCTCTTTACTGCTCCAAAAGATCTTTTCGAAGAGTTTTCTTTTAATTGAGTCTGGAAACCTTCCACTTTTAATGAGAACTTACTGACACCTAATTGCCATCTGCCTCCTTCAGTTTCTCTCATAAGACTGCTTCATTTTTCCTTTGTGCTCTGAACTGCTTCTCTGTAACTGCTGCAGTTTGTACTCCAAGTGAATTCGTAAGTCTTCGTAATATTAGTTTGAAGTCTTTTATTCTGTATTTCACCTCTGCCTTTTCCAGAACTAAACTAGAAATACTTATTAGCTGCAGAATGTAGACACAATATTCCAACCACAACATGGGTGATGCTTGCCAGTGTACCTGTTTTAGAAGCGTCTTTTCTTATCTGCTGACACTGTATCAGAAAGGCAAAGCAGTACAGAGCAGTATGGGGTGAGCAAAGTACTGCAGATCTCACCATTGAGGAAATACACAATGTTTTCCACAAAATTAAATGTACCCTTTGTTGTGCAAGGCCTTGCCTTCAATAAGGCCTGAAAAGAGATATCAATACTGCTCTGTGGTGACCCTCTGCCCCATGGTGAGTTCACCCCATGTCAGAAGCAAGGAATCTTCCACTGAAGGCAGAATAGGCTTTCAAAAGTGTTTGACAAATCACATCTTAATATCTTACTGTTTTGCCATAGAAGGCTTTATAGCAAATTTCCAGTGAAGACCTTTCTGCTTTCCTGCAGTTAATTTCTTTCAAAATTCTTCTGACATTTTCAGATTCTGTGGTTTGCCTGAAGGTAAGCTTCTAGTTGTGCCCCTGCATCATGATTTTCTTCCTTAAAGAGAAGTTCAAATCCCGAGACCACGAATTGTGATCCTTGGTGAGATGTTGATTCTCTGAGATTGTCTTCCTGGCTAAAAGCAGCAGAAAGAAAAGTGAGCTATAACAGCAGGTGAAACTTGTGTAATTTGTGCTATTTCTGGTCATTTCCTACCCGGAGCAGAGCAGAGCAGCAGTTAAGTAGTGCCTCAGGTCATGGGCCCATCATGTCACTTGTGCCTTGATGATGCCGCTAACTCGGGGTGGAAGGTTGGTTTATTGGTCACTGTTATCTTCTTAGGAACTCTATGAGTAATTAAACATTTCATGTTAATTTAGATTAGACTATCCAATATACACTCTGCTGTCAGGTTTTTCTTCTGAAAATGAGTTGAGGTTTAGCATGAACCAATTGTACATATTTTGTGTATCAATTTAATGAATAACAAGATAGTGAGTTACCTACACTGCACAACTGCATTTGGGGCATATCCATTTGTAATCTCAAATTAAGGTGTTTAGGGTTGTTTGGCCATCTTGTTGACAGAAAGCCACTTAAATTCTGTAGAAACAGATGTGATAAAGACTGTCTTTCAAATAATTGCACCACAATGCCAGTACTGTCAACCTGTCATTGTCCAGACACCTAGTAAAACTAAAGACAGGTGAAACATCTATCCTGTGTTCAGTTTCTGATGTTTTTTTTATGTCAGTGAAAATCTGAATTTATGCCTGTAAATTCAAGTTACCTCACTGACCATTAGGCATTTTATATCTCTGCTCTTTTGAATCCCTCTGCTGTTCACAGAAGAAAATAATCTGTATGCTTTTTGCATCTATGGCTTGAGGGGTAGTTTCTCTATTTTTATGTACACAAGTCTTTCAAGAGCAATATACTCTCTCAGTTTTATCAAGTGTTCTTGCCTCAAATATAGTGGCCTTCCTATTATCCCAAAGGCTTACGTAAGCAGAACTCAAACTCCGTATTTTGAGGCATCAGGAATCAGAGCTGCAGTAGCACAAAAATAAATAAGGTAGGGGTTGTGCTACTTATGATCCAGGATTTCACTGTTTCTATGGATTTCTGCAGGATCTGCCTGGGATAGGCTTGAAATTCTCTGGTTGTGCTGATCTACACCTCAAGCAGTGATGAGGACGAAGTGTCTTTAAAAACATGCAAGAAATAAGCCTGTGAAAAACAATATGTCTGTCATTTTTCTGGCAGTTCTAAACTTTGATACCTGCAAACTATTTGTTTATAATGTAAAGATTAGATTCTTGTCCTGGTGGAAAAATTGCATTGTTAAGAAAAGATGCCTCTCTCTACTTGAAGTGTCATCTGGCAAAGTTCAGCTTCTGGCCTGCCGAGTTGGTGCAGGATAAGATGATCGGTGCCCCTACTGCTTTTTCTTCTGTATTCCTTAGGAGTAAAGTAAAGAATAAAATAAAATAAAATAAAATAAAATAAAATAAAATAAAATAAAATAAAATAAAATAAAATAACATTCAAGCAATACTGGATTTTGGACAAGTTAAATGAAAAACATAGACATCATTTCTGAGAAGCACTCAAACAATTGTCCTGAAAGGCTGTGCAATTAGTTAAAGTTATAATCTTGTCTGTGGACAAATAGGAAACACACCTTTTATGTAAAGTCAGGAATCTATGTTTTTACAGTAGAAACATTAGTAGGTTCATCCAAGAATCACTATTGGCCCAGAATTAAGGATTGCAGAAGAAGAAAGAAGAACTACTAGAAAATAAATATTTTACACAGAAAGAAAGTGTTAATAATAATAATATACAACTTAAATTGTTATGTACACATTTTCCAGTTCCTACCCCTTTTCCTGGTGTTACCCTTCCGCTGTCCCTCAGATCTCTGCGTTCTGTCTGGTGCTTGTAAAGTTACAATGAAGCATCAGCATCTGGAGTCCTTTGTCATTAACATCATTATATCTTGGTGTTACTCATTCAATCTGAAATATATTTTTGTCCTGTAGAGTTTCACAAATACCCCTCCTAGCCCTGCTACCTCTCCAGACCTGAACCCTCTTGGCCACAGAGACCTCATCTGGTGCTCTGTGACTTTGTTGTCATTGCAGACCATAGTTTGTCATTCACAAGATTCAGTTTCTCCTAAAACATGACACAAGTTTCTGTGATTGATTATCTCTTGCTGTAAATGATTGTTGAAGTAACTTCTGTCGCGTGGATCGGATTATGCTAAATTTTACCTCTGTGAACAAATCCTTCAGCAGAATTTCCTTCATCTGTGATTCTCATAATAAATGGCTGGGCTCTGCATTGCATTAACATCTGCTGGTAATGAAGCACAGTTCCCATTATGTATTTGCATGTTTATTGTGGTTATCCTGGACCTGTGTGCTCTATCTGGTAGAGAATTCAGCAAGTACACAAATCATACCCACAGTCCCATCTACATGCTGCAAACAACCACTCTCAGGAATTTCATCTTCAGGTAGCAAACTACACAGAAGCTGGGCAAGTTTTAAACATTCCAAATAAACAGTTTTATTTTATGGGAAGTAAGTAATTTTCATCCAATGTTACTTAAATAGACTTCTTCTCTGCCTGATGACACAACAGAAGCATTGACATGTTGTTTCTGTACAAATGCCAAACATTCACTCACTGTGTCACCCAAACAAAAGGAAGTACTGTTTTTTGCAGTGTTCCCATCAAATTTTCTTCACAAGAATGTAAGTCATATAAAGTGGATTTTCTGAGATGCCAGCCACACTCTGGTTCCTGCCGTGCGTCTGCCCTTCCCAGAGCTTCCCAGGGGTTGTGTCTGCAGTACTGTGATTTTCTCTTGGCCGTACTGTAAGCCATGTTTGTACTGCTCCTATAGCTTGAACAGTGTGAGCTGTGCATCAGCGTGGTCTAGCTGGCAATGACTATGCCCTTCTTGAATGTCAGGTCTTGTTCAAGCAGTATGAGCTCTCTGCAGCAAGGTTTAGATGCTCTTTTACAAGCAAGTCTTTCAGTGTTTCACCTGCCACATTTGTGAGCTCATCTATGACCACCACTTGCCATAAAGCAGCAATGCATGAAGAAGCAGGTTCTCTGACAGCACCAATGCTGTATGACATTTATCATGAACCAAAGGGTTTGAAGCCTCTTTCCTTTTTCCAGCTCAGTGCATAAACAAAATGGGTCTTCTTCAACGAAAGATTAATGTTATGTATTGTAAGTATCTATATTGCAAATCTTCATGAATTCAAGGATTTCTCAGACTTCAGGGAAATGGGGTGTATGGATTTAAAATTTACACTGATTTTGCTGAATCATTGGGCATCTTCACTGAAGGTAAATCCGGGTTTTGCAGTGCTTCATCTAGATGCATAAAAGTACTGATGTAACATGGTAGTAGCAACTGCTTGACAGAAGGACTCTACCAATAAGCACACAAAGATAGTGCAGCCAGGAGTAAAGGTCTGTCCTTCCCCCCCACCCAAGGGTGCCTGGTCAATGCTCTCCACAGCAGGGTAACAACAACTGCATCTTTTTTTGCTAGATGAGTATTTTCCACACACAGAACTGGAGCTGCTGGGCTATTTTCTCTTTGTAGATTATGCGATTTGTATTTCTGATGGCATCTGTTAGAAGGCTACAGTAAAACATGAAGTAACAAAGGCTTTGATCCTCCTGCAAGAGGATACTTGGCTCTGTCCAAGAAGCAGGATGAGCCTAGACAACATTTACTTCCATCCTTTGATCTGAAGGATGCTGCTCATTAGCGAAGGCAGCTGATCCTAATAACAGAAGGTCTCTCATTTGCTATTCTTTCACATTCACACTCTTCCTCTATAAAAGAGGAGAGGATGGAAACACTGGAGTGTAAAATCACAAAGTGCTTACTGGGCTGTAGTATCTGTGGGAGTCATTTGCCAGTAGGTGTGATGGAGTGTCTTTTCATCTTGCTCCCTGTATAATGAGGGAGAAGTGGAAAGGGGAATTTCATTGAACAGTTATATAGGTGGGTGCAGACAATGCTTACTCATTACTTTGGCAGAGGAATGACAAAGGTCAAGAAATGCAGAATTTCAAGCAGGTGTGGTTGACTGAACAAGATGGGTTGGGAAACAGAAAAATAGAAAACTCTTGTTTGACCTCTACCAACTCTTTCTGCTAATGTCTGTATTTACATTTACTGCTGGATTGTTGCCAGTGAGTTGTCACTGAGGAGCTGTATGACATCACTCTGCATCAATATATGGTATTTTTAGTATGTTTGGATATAATCCACTTCTTCAGCTATGTATGAAAATTCTAAGCCTGTAGGCCTTATCTATAAACGACAGAGTTGTTTTTTTGCTTTGTTTTTTAGAGCGCCATCTGTCTATCTCAAGCTTATTCAGAGTTCCCATAGGCAATATATTTTTAACTATTTCAATTATAGTTGTATCAACTGTTTTGCAGTTACCACCTTGTAGCTCTTCCCTGTTGTATCAACAGCTCCTTTTCTAGTCTCTTTTTAGAGAGATGATGTTCTTGTTCCTGTCACCCAGAGGAAGAATTTTGAATGTGTTATTTGCTGAGAAGAAAAACTAAATGTTTGTAAAGCTATCTTTTCAAGTGGTGCTTCTACCTACTGCTGCCTAAATATCCTGTCCAAGTAAAAGGTATAAGTACATTTCTTCCTCAGCAGACTCTCTCCTTTGTTATAACTCAGTGAAAAGCATTTGTTTTATATTCACTGTCCCTATGAATCTATATAATTAATTCTTATTTTCTCTGAACATTTAAATTAAGAACATAAAATGTAAATGAATTAAAGATAAGTCAGATAAAATGACCTGCTGATGCTGGCCCTGATTCCACATAATAAAATATTCTCAGTTAGGTAAGTAACCTGAGGATTTTATTTAGGGGACATAATTTTTTATGTCTATATTCCTTTGTGTCCGACACAGTGTTTTCCACAAATCCTTAACAACTTCCTTTAATAGCATGTAATTGCACTCTGAAGTCACATGAGATTGTTTTGCATCTCAGCCTCAGCAAATACTACATTTTCCTACCGACACCATATAAACATGAAGACTGAAAGTCATCTGCACAATCTAGCATCTAATTTCCATTTACCTTTCACTCTAGGCAAGGCATACACTATTTTATTCAAGATAGCACAGTTTTCAGAAAGGCTAATACCTCTTTCTCGAACTCTGAATAAAAATTACATTGGGAATACTCCATGGCAACATTTGTAATGAGAAGTGAATTTTTGGAGTAGAAATAATTTTAATTACATTTGGTTTTCTCCAGAGACTCAGATTGTCCTGTCTTTGAGATAATCTAATATATTTTGCACCATAGGGCTCTGAATATATTTTGCTATGTTATTAAGACTATTATTTAGTTTAATACTGCAGTAACTATGAGCTGGATTGGCGCATTTCCTGCAGAAGCTAATAAGATATTGAACCAGGCAAATATTGCAAAGTTGCCTTCACAGAGTTCTCTGTAAATCTCCCCCTTTAGGCTTTGGGATTTACATGAATATGGGATTGGCAGAGCATATGACCTCCTGCTGATAAAAGGAATGTAAGATTCAGAGAAACTCTATGCTCCTGAATTCTTCAGGAAAAATTTATATGGACTCCCAGGGAAACAGAAGTTCAACTTCTCCTGGGGGTAGAAGATGCCCTCTTCTATAGAACAGGTATTTGTAAAACCTAAGCATTCATTTACCAGAATAAATATTTAGGAGTTTAAAATATTACAGGAGGGCAAAGATACTGAATTTTGTCCAACTGGTTGGTCCTGAAATACTGCCAACACATATTAGCAATTTCTAAGATAAGTGGGACTGGGACATCTGTCCTCTCAATTGTTCACCTCAATAGTAATGCCATGAGCATTGTGACCAGTTTTGTTAACCTTTCTAATATTGTTTCTCTTGCTAATCATATCAGCATCTGCATGAATATAGCCTACAGTAGTAATTCAAGCTTTGAAGCTTCTTGGCGTGCAACAAGCCTAACTGGTACCATCTCACTGCACCCATCTGGCATATGGCTGTGGGGTTCATGCTAAGAGCATTGATGATTGCAGGTTTGGGGACAAAGAACAACTGGATTATGTTAAAAAATAAAGAATGGAAGGTGCCTAGTGTGGGAAGCTATCCTGGTTCCAGCTGGGACAGAGTTCATTTTTTCATAGTGGCTGGTACAGTCCTCTGTTTTGGATTCAACAAGAGAATAATGTTGGTTACACACTGATGTTTCAGTTGTTGCTAAATAATGCTTACCCTGAGTTAAAGACTTTTCAGAGTCTCATGTGCTGCCTGTGAGGAGCTGTACCAGAAGCTGGGAGGGAGCATGACTGGGACAGCTGACCTGAACTGGCTAAAGGGATATTCCATATAATAGAATGCCATGCAAAGTAATATATACTAGGGGAGTTACCTAGAAGGGACCAATCCCAGCTTGAGGACAGGCTGGGCATCAGGCACAGGGAGGGGTGGGCAACTATATTGCACATCACTTATCTATCTTGGGTTACAATTAAGTACTACTACTACTGCTATTATTATTATTATTATTATCATCATCATCATCATCATCATCATCATCAGTGTCCCTGGAAGCAAAATATTAAACCCTTAAGTTATGCTAGGAAGTGGTGTACTACCTTGTGTTGCAGAGTAGACAAAAGAAATAGTAATACCTCAATTTCCCCAGATTATCCCTGTAACCCCAAATCTGATAGTTGTTTTACCATGGAGGATTGGAACAAGATATATCAATCAATCAGTCACCTACAGATTTAATGGCAATATATCTATCACTGTCTTCCATTTACATTCTCTTCGGTTGTTCAACATCCAGAGTTTCACAAAAACATGAAATAATCTCCTTTCTCATTCATTCCACCTCCAAAGTTGAATTATATTTATCAAGGATGGGAACATTTCCTTTCATTCTACTAAGAATGATCCTCATAAATAAATAAATCTAAATATGACACATAGAATAGCATATATGTCCTGTACATATGATGTAAATATGGTATAAACACCAAACCATCCCTCCTAGTTTTATGAAGATAGCAAAATACCAAGTACCAAAGACTAACATATACCACAGGCTTCATTTTCCACTGAGACATCTTAGGTTGCCCAACAGGAGTCCATTAATTCACCAGGTTCCATCTTAAAATAAGTTCAGACTCTGAAACTCATCACTTTTTTTTTTTTTGAAAACGCTTCCTGAATTTAATTCTTGGTATGTTTGAAAGTTGTCTTCTAAATTTCTGGCTAATAAATACTCATTATTGGTTTATAGCATTTGATCTTAAAGTAGCATTTTTAATTCACCTTAACTGTTCTCCCTTTTTAGCAATTTTCCCCAAATATAAATAACCATCAATCCTCTCCAAACTTCCATTTGCCTAAGCTAAATAAACACTAATCTTTTAATTTTTCCTTATAAAATGGACACTCCATTTTCCAAAGCCTTCTGTGCTCTTATTCTAATTTAGTTTAGTTTAGTTTTGTTTTTCTTGAACATAGGTGAGTATAGAACACTATATGCTAAAGTATTTCCATGTCTTGTACAAAAAGATTTTCTTGTGGTGACTATTTTCTTGCTGTTCATGCTCTCAACTTTGCATCATCTGTAAATTTCATTAGCAAATATTTTGATTCCTCCTCCTTGGCCACTAATATATGAAGAGCACAAGTCCCGACACTGGTCATTGAGGCAGTAGCCTCTGTCATCCTAATTATTCTTTCTGAAATATGATTTAGGACAATTTTTTTTTTCCTGAAACAGCTCTCTATCCACTTCACATTAATCCCTGATATCTTCAACTTAAATACTAATTTCCTTTAAAATGTCATAAAGAACACTTAACTCTATCTGGATTACACATGCTGCATTACCTCTGTGTAGTAAATAATTGATTTTAAATTAAAAGAAACAAATAATTAGTCTGACTTATCTTTAACAAAACTATACTGCAAATTAGCCTACTTTGTATTGCCCAACTTTTTTTACTCATGCATTCCTGCAAAATCTGTTCTAAAATTTTGCAGAACCAAAGTTACATTAAAAGACCTGGTGTTGCTCCAAATCGGGTTTTTCTCCTTCTCTGAAGACAGGTACTGCATTTGCAACCTTTCAGGCAACATCCAGTCCCTTCGACTGGGTTTGCCATTTCATATTTCAGTTCTTTTAATGGTCTAGTGTAGGAATTTCCTGCACCCTGAATTTCATTACATCATAAGGTCTAAGTCTTTTTTTTTCATTATGGAAATTGGAATCCCTAATTCTCTAATTTAATTATGGATTTGCATTTAACAGGAAGAAGTCCATCTATCCATATTTATTTTTACAGCCACTTTTTCTGAAAGAGCTCCACACCCACTAAATAAGGTCCAAATCACCACCACTTTCTATTGATTCCTTGGCCATTTAGTAAAGGCACTGCTATTTCATCCTGTTCTGACCTTTACTGCCAGCAGTTTCCTATTGAATTATGTTTGGAAATTCGAAAATTATATGATTTATGCAATTTTCACTATTAGTTTTTTCACTTGTTGTTTCATAAATAATATAATTGATACTGATGTCTAAAGCTGCATTTTCATAAGAAGTCCCTTTTCTTATATTTTTAGTACTTACTTTACCATAGTGATTTTGCTGAGGACATTCTGGCTTAACCATAGCCTTTTACTGTTACCTTTTTATAGTCAAAATGTCACTAATTCTAGAGAACCTTTCTAGCCTATTTTAGTTTGTTGTACGTCGTCAGTGTTTAACTTAATTTTGTAACACATAAGTCAAAACAACTGATAGCTTACTCAGTCCTCCTTTTCTCAGGCTTTAACATAAAAACTTTTTGTTTGGTATAAAACACTACCATCTAGAATTTTTGATATAAAATACCATGTATTTTCTATTAGAATTTTCCTACAGGTTTTATAAACTCCACATATTATTCATTCTTACACAGGTTTTTTACCATTTCAGGATATATAACTTTCTCTAGAAACAAATGGTTTCAGATGGAGGAGCCATTTTAGTTCATAGCCATGTAGCTCTGAGAAAATCAAAGGATCAGCTTTGTGGGTTTTGTGATACAGATACCAACCTATTAAAAAATGGCCTGAACCTTCTCACATGTTGGCAGAGAGTCTTTACACAGGAAGGACATTATTTACATCTAGCACACACTTAGGTGAGTAATGAAGATTTGACAGGAAAATTTTATTTCCAGCACCCAACAAAGTGACTTTATTTTCACAAGAGCTTCAGTCTCAGCAGCTTTCCAAAACCAGCATGGATGCAGCAGGGAGGGTCTTTACCCATGAACTGTGCCTTCGCCAGTCTCTATTTCTGGTATTCAATAATATTCATCGCTGGCTTGAACTGCATTTAATGAAACTCCAAAGATAGAAATGGTGATTCATCCCCTCCTTATGAGCAATGTCAGTGCATTTCAAATCATGACATACAGAAGACACATATTTAATATCAATCACTCTCTGACGTCTCCACATTTTGATCTTCTTCTGCTGTCCTAATCATGTTTGTCATTGAATATTTCCATGTAAGAGTGGGAAACGTGATCTCAGGGACAACTCAACTTTCTGACAGCAGTTCATCCAGGCCCAGTTTTTTTGCCTTCAATATCTCTTTGCCTGCCTGAGTGCTGAAATGTGCATCATGTCCAATCACCCAGGTACAAACCACCCTGCACCTTCTGGCATCTCAGCCACATACCTTGCATGTCTCCCTCAAGGAAACAGTGAAGGACAATATTGACTTTTAGAAGGATAAAAATTGCACAAAGGTTGGAACTGCTGACCACAGGATTAGCACTATCCTAAAATTGCATCATCCTGACCAGTTCCTATTCCTGAAGATGCCTCATAGTGTGAATATCTGCAACATTCCTAGATTCCTGCAACAGGCAGGATTGATTATTCATTCAACTAAAACAACTTTTTCATTTAATTAGATGTCACCAGGTAAAGATTTTTCTCCAAATGAAAATACTGACATACAGAAAGAAAAGGAAAGAAAGGGATAATGCAAATGTCTTTGAAAAGTTTTCAACTCCAAATTAATTAAGAAAAGACAAAAAAAAATATGAACATGAAAACACAATGGTCCATGGATCTAGATGCTAAATATCTTCTTTCTGCTGCTTCCCTGCGAGCCAGACTCCTTGACTGAACCTTGTCCCTCCAGCACTGGTCTCCAACTTACTGGCCCCATAGCACCTAAGAGCAGACTGGCAGGCTGAATCTCAGCCCTGGGTGGCCCAGGGCGACCCCAAGCTGTTCAACCTGTCTCGATGCAGGAGACTACGATGCAGGAGAGTGAGTATGTGAGTTAGATTATTCTATCGTTTGCTCATTATTTTTCAGCTGAGTATTAGAAATACTTGAGATTAATTTGTCTATGATTAGAGCAAGATTGAAATTAATTCTCATTATTAAACAACATTGCTGGGTGTCCACAAGAATCCTGTATTGTCTATCTTTCCTACATAAATAATAATAGCTATTTTCTCTGGCTATGAATATTATATGTCAAAGTTAATCTTCAATTCTCTTTGCTTATTTTTTCAATATTTTTGCTGCTCCTTTAAAATAATACCAAAATGCTTTTCAGCATGCTAAGTGTCTACAACCTCTTGCAGGCAGAGTTAATGTCTCCTTGGAGTTCTCCATTAATCCCACAGTAGTAGAGTTTCATTCCTTTCATTTGTAACATTTTCGTTCTACATAACTGTGCGCACTGTCTGTATTGCAAATCATTATTTCTAGATCATGCATCTTCTGCTGAAAGAAATAATCTTCTGTAAGTGTTTTTCTAGTGGTTGCTTTGTTCAAAGAGATTTCCTGAACTTTCTTCTCTTTTTCCTCCTACATACCATCCTCAATCAGAAATATCTCAGGAAGGTGGAAGGATAATAGCTGAAGGGAAAATCTGTCTTATCATTGCCTATAATAGCTCCATGGCCAAGAGATTCAACCACAGGGCTGCTTTCGGGACATGGGCTCTCATGAAAAGCATCACACAAGCATCTCTGTGGCTGCACATTGCTCTTGCTGGCAGCATTGGCAGAACACTGACCACAGCTCTGCAATGTACACAACCCTCAGAGTGGGGGAGCTTCATCCCAGCCTTTTGGTTTGTCATCATATATCCAATTATAGGATCAGGAAACTATATTATCATCTAAGTATGGCTCTGGGAGCTCTTAAAAATGAACCCTAATTTTACATGTCTTAAAAAACAATAATGAAGCACTTGCTTCAATAGCAGTGGCATAACTAGAATCAAGAACCCACTAATGCTCTTCCAAATTGACCTGTCCTAACAAAAGAAGTGTTAAGAAAGCAAGCCAAGTCAAAAAGAAACAACAACAAAAAATTACTTTCCCCTGAGAGAGTGAACAAGCGGCAACATCTCAAGTCTATTTTAATGGGCATGCATTGCCAGTGTGACATAGGCACTGAGCTGGTGACAATGCACAGAATCAGAGTACAGCTCTCTTAGGAACCCTGAGAGAAGAGCTGAGTATGTTCACACATCTTCCCATGCTGTCTCAGTGACTG
>JAWWEV010000083.1:138134032-138160773 GCA_035583235.1 Hafferia zeledoni
AGAGTACAGCTCTCTTAGGAACCCTGAGAGAAGAGCTGAGTATGTTCACACATCTTCCCATGCTGTCTCAGTGACTGACTGGAGCTCAGTGACACCGTTTGACAAGCAGGAGTGGGGAGGAAGGTCTTAACAGCTTATCAGAACCATTAAGAAAAATGGATCGGTGGAACCAGTGCCTCAGAGCAACGTGATAAATCACTGTATGACTCCTGAGATTGCCACTGCTGCTTGTTTATTAAAGATGCAGCACTCCTGTTACAGCCTGAACCCCTTCCTAGCACTGTCCATTTCAGGAAAATCATCACTAAATTATTTCATTCTCATACTGTTCTGTTAACGAGAATCTTGTATGTTTTTACTTCTGGAATCCCTAATTAATCAAACGCTGAACCCACCCAAGGGCAAATTATCTTCTTTGAGAGGGGAAGATGCAATGAAGGACAAAATGGTCCAATAATTTTGGCAATCTTCTTTAAGTGTTACAGAAAATAAAACAATATAAATGGAAGGTAATTTTGGTTTATTAAGAAAAATGAAAATAATTGTGTATTCTATTTACACTCATGGTACCTTCTTGGATGCTTAAAGTACAATTAAATTGTGGTCAGGCAATTTCAGAAGTTAAATTCTTGATGCTTCTGCTGAAGAGAATACAGATGTCTATAATAATAATAATCATCTGAGATAATTTAATCTCTGATATTTGTATTATCAGCTTGTTCCTTGTTTTTTTTGCTTGAATTTTTATATATTTAGGCCATTTTAAATTCTCAGTTGACATTCACATCTTTCTACCTTTTTTCTCCTTCATTTTGCCTTGTTTTCTGTAGACTCTTTTCCTACTTGGCCAATTTTACCCCTTTTCGCCTGTCTCATGTGCATCTGTGAAAGACCACTGGGGAGACCTTGTGAATAATCAGATCTGACCTGATTTTCATAAAAATATTTGGATGCATTGTTAGGTGATGCTGGATAATGATCATGCTCGTTTTGCCCAGCCTTTGGAAGAGATCAGGCAATGCAAAGGATTTGACCTTGACCTGACTACCTGAATGGCGATGATTACATACAGATATTGCTTGTTCTAAGAATCTTGCAAAATAGATGTGCCAGTCTATGTTCCCACTCACTGTTCAGTAGCTGTTTGGGGATAATTTATTCTTGAGATGACAGAATGCAGTTTACAACTTGTATCCTGTATACCTAATGAGACAATTATTTCAGGAGAGTCTGAGCTACTCAGCAAAATTGACACAGGGCAAACAGAAAGACTGTGCTGGAAAGGATGGCCATGTTTGCTTAACCCAACAGGCTCCTGCTTAGGCTGTTGTTTGCTGGAATGTAACTTCCTCTTGTGGAAAATGAGGTGTCATAAATTTGTCTTGAAAAGTGATTCAAGCCAGTTTTCCTAAGGCTGTCTACAAAATATTTAGACTTTCAAAAGGTGTTGTTCTTGTCTGAATAGTAACTATGAAAGTAATGGTGAGTAAACTGAGAATGGGTGAGGGGAGAGGGACAGGTCTTTCTTTCCAACTGGCACAGTGAGAATTCTGTCTCCTAAAGGAGGGAGACAGCCAAGAGTCAAAATTGAAGTTGTAAGCAGAAATGGCTTCCAAAGCGCTGTAATACAGTGCATATATTTAACACACTATTTTTAATTTACAAATGTTTGTTGACAGGAGTGACAAATGTAATGTGTGTATGAGACTGAGAAACAGGAATGAAACATTCTGTTTCCTCTTGAAATAGTCTCCTTGTAATCCAAACAAACACACACACCTGCAAATTCCTCACAAGTCAGCCATCTGAAGCTCAGAAGATGACTCACTTGTGCTTGACTGGAACACTTGCTAAGGTAGGCCTGTGTGGACTCGGTGTTTCGTGCCATGGGATGTTTAATAGCTGGGAGTAGCGATGTTGCAATGCAGCAATTTTAAGCAAAAAGATCTACCAGCAGGGTTATTTTAACAAATAGCATAAATATAGTTCAAGAGGAACTTAAACAGCACTGCAAGTCTGAATGTGATGTTTACTGAATCAACTAATCTTGTCAAAGTCTCTTCAGTAATGCTGTGGGTCAATTCCTGTGTGGCAGCCCTTAATCAGGAAACGCTCCTGGATGAGGCCAGCACAGGTTTTGACCATAAAACACAAGTATCATGTGTTAATAGTATCTAATAATGTGTATTAGTCTTTAAATGGCAGGCTTCCAAGATGTGTCCAGCTGACATTTTTGCATGTAATGGGGACTGGAGAAGAAACCACAATATATGATACCATGAGTTGCTATTGGTTGCACAGCCCAATGCATGTGGAAATGTATAGTTCAAAATCATAGCAGCAAAACCCCAAGTAAAACCCAAGATAGTTCTATGTCTTTGCCCTTTGATTATAATTTGATATACTCACTCAGTTTCAAAGGATAATAGTAGTCTATAATTACTCTTTAAAATCATATCTATTTTTAGTTAGTTTGAATTATTGAGAACATCAGAATGGTTTGAGGACACATTGTTCAGTGAGCAGGCACATCAGCTCTGTGCATTTGGGTAAGAGTGGGGTAGGAGGTGCTTTTGCCACCACCCTCCGTGAGGTGCAGAGCTGAACCAGGGTAGGTGGGCACGATCATATCGACAGAGCAAGAACCAGCATCAGTCTGTCACTGAGACTTCAGAAGGGCCATGAAATCCTGACTATTGTGAGTCTGGTCCTCTGACTAATGGTTCTGTCTGGATGGCTGGCAGTCATAAAGTACTTACTACAAGTCCAAGTGTTGAAGAGAGTGTTGGAACTGCATTTCACTTGAAAAGAAAAAAAAATATCAATGCTAATTTTTGCATTGACTCAATGAAGATTAGGATTTTACCATGGTTTTTATAAGAATGACACTACGTATACGAGGACATAGTCATTGCTTTCTCAAATAAGTCCTTTGATTTCTTTGGTGGTGTTATGTTCTTTAAAGAAAGCAGGGAGGAAGATGATTGCCCTTGGTACTTTCTGCTTCAAATGAACTCAAAGCTTGGCTGAAGTTTGGAGCTGGTGCTCTATTTGTTTCTTCTTTTTCTTCAGAAACATACAGAAGAGTAGGAAATAGTTTTGTCCTTTGCTTTTCTGAAGTTTAATTTTGTTTCCATTGTGACAAGTGTTTTGTAAATATCTTAGAGACATGCTCTGTGCTGTGAGGAGAAGTTTAGAGGGACTTGGACAGGCTTGATGGGTGGGCCCACATGAACTTCATGAAGTTCAACAAGTGCAAGGTCCTGCACCTCAGTCAGGGCAGTCCCAAGCACACGTACAGGCTGGGCAGAGAAAGGAGTGAGAGTAGCCTGAAGAGAAGGACTTCGGGGTGTGTTGGTGAACGAGAACCTCAACACGATTTGACAATGTGCATTCATAACCTGGAATGCCAGCTGTGTCCAGGGCTGCATCCAAACCAGTGTGGGCAGTTGGTCAAGGGAGGTGATTCTCCCCTTCTACTCTGCTCCAGTGAGACCCTACACAGGGTACTCACTCAACTCTGGGGCCTCCAACACAAGGAGGACATGGACCTGTTAGAATAAGTCCAGAGGAGGATCACAGAGACAATGAAAGTGCTGGAGTACCTCTCCTATTATGGCAGGCTGATAAAATTGGAGCTGTTCAACCTGAAGAGAAGGCTCTGGGGGACCTTAGAGCACCTTCCAGTACCTAAAGGGGTTTACAAGAAAGGTGGAGAGGGACTTTCTACAAGGGCATGTCACGATAGAACAAGGGGGAATGGCTTTAAACTGAAAGAGGGTAGATTTAGATTGCACATAAGGAGGAAATTCTTTACTGTGAGGGTGGTGGGACACTGAAGCAAGTCTTCCAGAGAAGCTGTGGGGGCCTCATCCCTGGAAGGGTTCAGGGCCAGGTTGGGTGGGGCTCTGAGTAACCTGGTGTAGCAGAAGGTGTCCCTGCCCATGTCAGGGATGTTGGAACTAGGTGATCTTTAAGGTTCCTTCCAACACAAAACATTCCATGACTCTGTCTCATTAATCATTTCAACACGCAGAAGATTCAGAAAAGAGTCCTGCCCTTTTTGTTGATTCTGCACAGATGAAATATATCTCAGAAATCAAGTCAAAGGTTATAAAGAGCATATACATGTAAATCTTAATTACATTTTCTATGTCATCTTTGACTGCATTTGATAGTCCTAATAAGAGGATTGTATTAAAGAAAACAAGATCTAACTAAGCAAAATGGAGGTTCCAAATTTGAACTTGCTTACATGGTGGGGAAAAAAATTAATCAAAAACAAACAACAAACGGATAACATGCTAGCAAAGAAAAAAGAAATCCAGTCTCATTTCCCTAAATGGACTCTTATTATATCTATATTTGGAAACTGGAATAAAAATCTAATTGACCACTTCTGTTTCTGCAACAAAGTTGCACAAGACATGGGGACAAAAAGCGGATCCACTCCATTGCCTAATTGGACAGAAGTAGTTGCTGAATGCCAGCCTGACCTAAATGGAACTGAAGGATTTCCACCAACCTTTCAACCTTTTGTATTTTCTAAGGTTAATATTCCTTCCTATGTGATTCTTTCACTAGGTTGCAGCTGGGAGAACAAGAGGTACAGCTGAACTCAGAGCATCTTTCTATGCCTAGCTGATAAGGAGGTGTTTTGCTTGAGGCTAGAGCTAAATGACCTGTTCATAATCAATGTTTTTCAATTAATTTAATCTTTTCTCTTGCACATGAGTTTGTCATGGAGAGACTAGATTATACAAATACCTTTCTCATCTAATGTCATCTGATGAATACGCCAAGAGAAAATAAAGTAACTGCTTGAAAACTGTCATTTCAAGGCTATTTGCCACTTGTTGTGGCATCACTCCAGCAAATGCAACTAACCAGATGGGCTTGTCAGGACCACTCTGAAGTTGCCCCCTGGAGAGGACAGAGCAACAGGGAGCATCTACTTTGGAAGCAAGCTTTTGAGTTTCAGTCACTACAGCTAAGTTGGTTCATATTTTTTCTACAACTCCAAAGTAGACATGGACAACGCACACAACCTATTGTATTTTTTCTGTATATGATAGCATGCACTACAGCTAGAGCAAAAGTTAGAGAAAGGCTGCGTTTTGCCACTCCCTTTTCCCCCTGCTGGCCATCCTTCTCCATTTTCCTAACAAACCACCAAAGCAGAGATGTTAAAGCTGTAAGTTGGAGAGATAAAATACTCTAGATCATGTTCCAGCCCACCAGTACAACCAAGTCTGCTGCAGAAAGCAGATTGTCAGGAGAGGAGAGATCTCAGGATCCTCAATCCCCATGCAAAAGGGTCATATGATATATGAAACTTTGACGGAGGGGGCTGCAGCTTTCAAAAAATATTCAGAGTATCATTTAGCCACAGGCTTGATTTATGTGGAATGGGTTGGTTTACACCGGTTAAGCAGATGTAATAACAAATAGCATCAGGAAAGCAAAATGCCTGAAAACACAATACAGCCAATCTTGGCTTGCTGTGCTGCTCCATGGATTTCATGTGTTACCTGCTCAGTTCTGCAGACGAGTTTAGCTGCTTCCTCCCAGTGGCCACCAAGATTAAAAGCCTGAGCTCTGTGACATATGGCTGCTCCAGTCACAGTGGATCTATTGGCTTGTTTCCAACACGCTATAACTTCAATTTACCAGAATGGCACTTATAGATGTCCAGCTAAAATATCCCATTTTATCAAGGAAAATGTTTTCCCAGTGGTACTGTTTACCACTGAAGAGAATTCAAAAATCACTTTGTCTGTTATGACTTTTATTTTCATAAAGAATGCAAACATGAAATACTTAATGTGATGTCCTAAATAATGCAAATATGCCAAAACCCTTTATTTTCCAGAGAAAATTATATTACACTGTTACATTTCCCCATTTCATGGCTGCATATTTCATATACTGTAACCATGGTTACTATGTCATTAAAGTCTATTCGGAGGGAGTTGGGCATAGCATTGAGTATTTCGGAGAATGATTGCTTTTGTAAATTTAAAAGAAGCTCTGCAGCTAATTAGTGTGAGTTTGTGTAAATTGGACCAATGGAGAACATGAAATTTGTAAAAAATTATTGCAGAGTCTAAAGCAAATGGAGAACATTCATATTTGCTTTAAGAACTTGCCTTCTTTATCACAAGCCTCTTAAACTTTTAAAGCTGAAGCCACACACTGGCATAGCACTGATACAGCCCTGACTGAACAGGGAGCTGAATGGTTTTAAAAGGGAAGTAGTGGGGATGGGCAGAGAGCTGGGGAAAGGGCAGAGCATGTCTGGGCTGCTCTGATTTTGCATGATTTGGAAATTTTAGAAGTAAATTCAGCTGCTTGGAAGTTTTTCAAGCTGTCTCTTGCCTGCCCATTAAGTATATGTTTCCTCCATGTGGTGCACTGTGTATTTGGAGAGTGGGGCTCCCCCCTTTCCTTTACTGCCCAGCACTGTAGTAGCAGATGAAAAGTAGGATCTTGCCATCACACATTTCCTTAATCTATGTGCAAATACTGTATCCTCGTCAGAAAACAACATACCCATGACCACATGGAAGCTTAGCAGCCTTTGTAGGAGAAGCTGAATCTGACAGCTGAATATCCAAAGTAGGAGCTTTGGACACTACTAACCACTTTTTCAGCATTCTCCCAACTTTTCAATAGCTGCAGGATTTGTGGCATCCTTATGTTAGTAAGAATTTGCCATTCATCCCTGTACCTCTGTGTTGGGCAGATACTGGTGTGTGTTTTGTTTCAGTACCCCCTGGAACATTTGCATGGGCCACTGCATTAGGCTTGAGTGACTGCGCAGAAGTGAGGGTGACTGCTTCCATCAGTGGAGCAGTTAGTGGCCTGTCCTTGTCCTGTCTCTGCCTCTGTACTGCCTCACACCCTCCATCTCCCAACAGCCAGGGGCAGTGACTTTTCAAGTTTCATCTCTTATAATATTTTGCAGATACTAATAACTAAGCATATTGCTCCTCATGGACTCAGAAAACCTAGTAGTGTCCTGATCCTAGCTGATGTTTGCTTTATATTGTGTTGTTTGTGTAACACTGGGATACAGCAGGCATTTTTGCTTCTCATGGGTCTCAGAGAATAAGCAGAAAATCAACACCAGCTTCTCCAGATGACAGTAAGCACAAACTATATATGGCCCTGTAAAAACCTCCTGTCCCTATCACTCATCTTCCCCACTTTGAATTCTAACATGGGAGCTGTGGAAGGAATAACATTGTCCTCATCAGCTTCAGAGAACACACTTTCACAGATAAATGGGGAAAAAACCCCCACTATAAATCTTGAGCAGTCACCAACAATCCCTGTCTCTTCACCATTATCCATTTTTATCCCTGAAAGCAGCTCTGCACAGCCTGGCTATTAGTACCCAGCATGACAGCCTTGATCAGAGAAGATGCAAAATCTGCTTTTCCCATTGACCACTGCCAGTTTAGCCAGTTACAGGCTGGTGCAAGCAGCCCTCAGATAAACAGCTGCTAAAGCAGGGGTGAAAAAAATCCTGCCAGTGCTGAAAACCACTGAGTCTTTTTTATAACAAATAATTAGGCTGTTTTGATTTCAGGACTGTTAGTTGAATAAGTAAAACCAGTAGCATGACACGGAATTGTGTATGTGAGTCCATTCTCCCTCACCTGATCACCAACAGATTTGCAATTTTGAGATTCAGGCTCTCTGCCAAACTTTTCGCCACTAAGTGATCCTTCCTTTTTTTTTTTTTTTTTTTTTTTTCCCTTTCCCTGCATCTGTTCACTTATCAAATTTGTCGGCAGGATACTTGAACCCTTACCTAGGATAATAGCCTGTCAGGAGGTAGGTAATGGCATGGTGTGGTATAACATTGTTATGTAGCAATGCTGTGATGAAATGGCATGTCAGGAAGATTGTATTTATCTTTCTGTGGTATTTTTGCATCAATTTGGAAAAGGCCAAGTATGCCTGTGAGGATGTGGTGTTATCACAGAACATTTCAAAACCTATTTTGCACTCCAAGAGTTAACAATGAGAGAGACAAGCACTTCAGCATCACCAGCAGCAGGTGATCCTGCACCTCCTCATTTGCAATAGTTTAGCAAAACCAGCCTCCAACCCTGTTTAGAAAGTGTGGGCATCACTAGTATGCTCAGGCTGAGCTCTGTTTTCCTCTCTTGTATCACTCCCTGGCAAAGTATTAACTACTCAGTGGTAATTCAGAGTTGAAACGCACTCCATCTCAGTTAAAACCCTTAGAAGCATACACAAGACACACATTTGTGTGGGGAAACAGAGGAAAAAGTGCCCTCCTAGCAAATGCCATAAGCACATAATCCTCCATGTGACAGGGGCTTGCAGCGAGCACAATGCAACAGAACTCCAGAGCACTCCACTTGCTACATCAATCTGCTGCTTTTTTTCGTGTCTTCTGCTAAACCCACATTGCATTTCCCTGTAAGTTACTAAATGCTCGTTTCAGAGAAGCCCTTTTTAACATTTCCAAAAATAAAGCATAACCAGAGGGTTTCTGTTATGTAACATAAATATTTTATTATCTTCCACATTACTGACTTGCAGGAAAAAATGTCTAGACACACTTTTGGCCTCTTCCATTAGATAACCTTGAAAAATATGATGGCATACTGCACAAGTTCTCCTTCTGCATAACCATGGAATATTGCATTATGTATACCTAACCCTTTGCCAAGCTCATGCTTGAAAAGACAGGGAAAATGCAAGTCTACGTCTTATACCAGCTCCTATTGCCTTTTATCCAAAAGTAATTGTGCCTGGCAATGTATTCTTTCTGCATCACAGGCATTATTTTTTTGATATTTCAACAATACGAAATTGTAATTTCTGCTAGATGCATCATTCCATAGCACAGAACTGTAAAACCTAAATTACAAATTCTACAGGTCTTGGTCTACCCAGGCTAAGTGCTGTGCCATGGAGAGCTCTGCTGGGGTTTGCCAGGCTGCTGCACAGATGCAGCTGCTCACATATTGGAGCACATGCAGTGAGCCTTGGTGCCACAGCCACGGGGCCGACTGACAGAGGGGCACCTCCGTGTTTTGGTTTGTTTGATGAGTCTCACCTCTGGATTGTGCTGGTTTTGGCAGGGATGGAGTTAATTTTCTTCACAGTAGCTGGTACAGGGCTGTGCTTTGGATTTATGATGAAAACAGTGTTGATAATTCAGGGATGTTTTCGTTATTGCTGATCAGTGCTTACACAGTATAAAGATCTTTCTGCCTCTCATCCTACCCCACCAGTGAGGAGGCTGGGGGTGCACAAGGAGCTGGGAGGGGACAGAGTCAGGATAGTGTATCCCAACTGACCTAAGGCATATTCCATGCCATATGGCATAAGGCTCAGGACATAAAGCTGAGGGAAGAAGGAGGAAGGAGAAAATGTCCAGAGAGTGTTTGTCTTCCCCAAGTCACCATTATACATGATGGAGACTTGCTTTCCTGGGGATGCCTGAACACCTGCCTGTCCATGGGAAGTGGTGAATCAGTTCCTTGTTTTGCTTTACTTTGCTTATGTGCATGGCTTTTGCTTTAGCAGTTAAATTGTCTTTATCTCAACCCACGAGTTTTCTCACTTTCACCCTTCTGGAGGACTGAGGAGAGGAGAAGGAGGAGGAACCAAGGAACACACAGTGCCTTAGCATGGACTCAAACTCTTGTTCATGCAGTTCAGAGAGATTTGGGGCCAACAGGGCATGCACATCATAGCCCAGGCTGCCAGAAGCCATTGGCTTCTGTGTGGGAGCTTCTGTGTGGGAGTTTCTGTGTGAGAGCTTTGGGAAGTAGCCACCAAGAAGTGTTTTGCAGCTTTTTCTTAACATTGGACTAGAGAAATAATCTGTGCAATAATAGGCAAACTGCCATCTTTGCAAACATATCAGACTGAATCAATACAAGCAAAGGTAACAAGCAGGACACCCTTACTAGGCTGTGAGACACATTTTCCAGGAATCAGGAACAGATAAGGCTACTGCATAGCCAGCCTCTCCCAGAATCATCTTCTTCAAATATTCTCTGCACATACTTTGAGCAACTGCTCTATCTCTACAGGATTTCCAGTTGTGTGGGAATTCTCTGAGTGGTCCTCTACCTGCGTATTAAGCAGTTGCACAGAGTGCTCACACAACAGGCTGGACATGTCCATAAAGAGCCACTGCATATCCAGTAATCGTCAGTACATTCACAGCATTGGCATTCAGAAGATGTGCTGCTGGGTTGACCTTATCCAAAGGGCTCATGTGCTTTTTAGTCTTAGGAAAAAGGCTCAGGATATCTCAAACATCAAGGGCTAGACAGAGAAAAACCTAACTTGGTTATGCAGCAGTCCAGCCTAGTGCTAACTGCAGAAAGAGCCAGGAGAGGTTTATCACTGCAGTGTCACATCAAAGAAAAGGTACCAAGCTGTCTAAGAAAACATGCCTCTTATCAAACACTTCAGGTACCTAACAGGGAATCACCCAGCACAGTCCTCATTGTTCAAGCACTACTTGAGGTCATGTCAGCCTGGCATAATGAAGCTCTCCATTTAGTAGATATCAGGACTATTTAAGGTTTGTGATAACATTTCCAGTTGACTTCATTTTAATTTGAATTACATGCCAGGGATACCAGTAATATTTTGGTATTCTTGCCAAAGAAAAGCTTTTAATATTTACACACTTTGAATGTGCCAGCTGGCTGATGCTAAGAGTTTGAGTTCCCTTCAAAACAAAATTATTGGAGCCATTTACGTAAGTCTCATTGACAGTTTACTTTAGCTTTCATTTCCAAGACATCAACATTAGTATCTATGATTTATTTTGCAGTCTTCTGTGGGGAAAAGAAAAGCCCTCACCTCCATATTCATATTAACATTTACATGAATCAGCCAGTAATCACTTGGATCTGAGGTGCGTGCCCTATTTTAAACAATGCATTTGAGCTCCCAGGCACAGAGCCAATAGATTGGGCCATTCAGGAAATGCACAGGATAGGCCACCAACCTCAAACCAATACTCTGAAAAGTTTTGGTCCATGGATTAAGCAATGCCATGAAACATCTTCATTGGCAAATTTTATCTGTTGATCTTAGAACCCCGCTTGTTTTCACAGAAGAAATAAGAGACATAGCATAGCTTCTCTTTTCATGCTCCTTTTTTTGCCAGCTTTCAGCCTCAAATTTTGCTCCTCCTTCAGTCTTCTCACAAATCCAAGTATTTAACCCTGACTCTGTGCCTTGGCTTCCTCATCTGTGCTGTGTCACTTTGAGCCTTTTTCCCTTCTAGTCCTCAGTTTACTTCAGACAGTTCTCCTTCAAGACCACTAACACACATGTTCATATTCTGAGTGTCCCTCAGTTCTGAATGGTGGCATGAGCTTGTGCAGATTCTGCTGATGTTGGTTAAAGAAACCTGCCCATCATTTAAGACAGCTCTAAGGAAGGAAGCTGCTGGTTTGCTCTACCTGCAGCACTGTCACCTTCAACACAACTGTCAGAAATTACAATAAAAGCATCACTTCATTTATTTGTTTGCAAACTATTGTGTAAGATGCTGCTTCCAGAAGGAAACCATAGGCAGGATGAAGATGGTTGTTCCTTGTGCCTGGCAGTTGCCTAGAGAAGAAGCCAACCCTCCATGATGGGGAGATGGTGCTTTCACAGGGAATGGTGAATAGGGCCCAGTGGCAGAAGCTTCCAGACCACACAGGGTTTTGTTGTATTTCTTTCTTTGGATCTCCATGGTGCTCTAGATGACAAACTCCTGTTGTAATCCTGCAGCAGGACTATGTTTTGCTCTCCATAGTGCCATGAGGTCCAGCCAACCCCGCAGGAGTTTAGCCAAGTGTTTCCTCCCAGTCAGGACCCTGTTCATGCTCTAAGCTGAGCTGGAGTGACCACACTGCCATTACCAATCACTCAGCTGCATCCAGATATAAGGAGGCTTTAACCCCTTTGCACCAGGAAGTGAAGGGTGATGTAAGAGGTGTTGGTTGAACTCACACTTGGGGTGACAGTGCTGCTTTCAGCAGAGCACAAAGTGACCTCACCACCAAGAACAGAACTGTGACAGAATATTGGCACATTGCACCTTTTCTGGGCATTGTGAGGTGGCCAGTGCTGGTTACAGTAGCCTAGAAGCAACACTAAGTCATCTGTGCTTGACCCTTTTCAGGGTATAACATGAGCAAGTTACATTTACGCTACAGCCTGCTCTGGAGCAGCCTTTGCTTCTTGAGCTTTTACAAGGGTGGGTCTGATCTGGCAGACCTTCAGTCCTCAGAATGGAGAGAAATCCCTCAATCACCATAGCTGGGAGATGAGAAGAACATTGGTGGACAAAGTGATACAAAGAGAATAGTTACACCAGGCTGTGTCCACAGGCAGTGGCAGAACAAGTCCTGGGAGAGCCATGTGTTTCACATCTGAGAACCTACAGCCTATGCAATCTCAGTGATCACCACCTCTGATGGGCACAGGACAACCTCAGATCTGGAACTAAAAGCATATTATTTGGTCCCCCTAATGCTTGCAGACAAGTTACAGTTCTTTCATGGACAGCCACACCACAGTGGAATTCTAGATAACTCTTTCCTTCCTTATCTTCCTCAAGGAAAGAAGTGAGTCTGAAGATGCCTTGCATTCTCACATGGAGACCCCTGAGGGCTGCTGTAATTCTGATAAGAATTTTAGGACCTTCCTATAAAAGGGTTACTCCTTACTCTATCTTGCTGAGATTTCAGTGTACTGTGTACCTTAGTAGCAATGCTGAAAGGTCTGATCTCTTCAAATACAAAGACTTATATTCAGAACATTTATTTATACATATTTATTCTGGTTTGCACTGACAACTCCTAAAAATAAAAACTAAAAAAAAAAAAAAAAGCTGATTGAATTCTGACTTAATAAGTGAAGAAAAATAGTTATGTTCCTGTAGCATCAAAAAAATCTTTTGAATGTATGTCTAGAATAACTTCTAAAGACCCTAAGTAGATTTCTTCACCACATACTGTTGCTGATGTCTTAGGGAAATATCTGGAAACTGTATTAAAGGAAGTAAAGAAAAGGTGGAGGAGGAAGCTTGTGTGAAAACATTCTTTCCCTGATCCATATCTGAATGTTCCCAGTCAACAAGCTCTCAAGTCTGCACTTGAACTGTGCATCAAAAGAAGTAGTCAATGTGTATTCTTTTGTCAAGCTCATTTCAAATTGATGCATAACAGCTGTGTACTAGTGTAGGTCATTTCTAAGGTGTTTACTTTGACTGCAAACTAGATTTGTCTCTCTTCACTCAGATATAAAGTCAGTAATATTTGTAAACCAAACATTGTAAGGCAAAGGTCTGACTTGAAGCTGATGCTCATGTTGGAGCTGGGAACATGAAACAGCAGCATAACAGTGGTGTATCCCTGGAGATGCTGACCAGGACTATATGATGAAGGCCAATTCTTAGGCAAGACCTTGGGAAATGTTTCTGAGGCAAGATAATGATACTTCCCAGGACAGTACTAGAGCTTCTCCGAGGGCTGCCCTACATGCCCATGGGTAGCACTCAGTGCCTGGCCTGATTGCCTTCAAACTCTTCTGGCCCAGTTTCATGTCACTGCCCATCAGCAGACACAGCAATGGCCTCCTCCTAGAAGAGAGAGCCCTGACACTGCCAGCTGCTACCAAGGCCAACGACATCTGAAACAGCCTGAAAACAGTCTTGAGCACAGACTTTCCTAAGCTGGATCTGAGAACGCCCTCAGTTTTGGCAGCCCCTGAGAGCAGCCAGCTTCAGGTACAGCAGGCCCCAGATAGAGCACCTGATATTCTTAGGAGGTGCAGACTTGTTCCATGCTTCTGACACACTGTTTGCTAAAGGTGTGTCACAGTCTATGGCAGCTATTAGGTGGCCAAAGGACATGCAGCATTTACCTACAGGCTGGAAGGACTCTGGAGTATTGAAAGACTGTGTGCAGACAGTGGTATAGGGAGCTGGCTGAGCAGACCAGCTTCTGCCAGTACCAGTGCATCTCAAGCAACTATCAGGGGCAAACACAACACTCCTGTTTTTTCTGAACCTTTCTTGGCCCTGTGTATTTGTTTCATTTTCTTTTCTTCTTATGTGCCACACAATATGAGTTTTACTTCATCCAATCCTCTGGAAATTTTAGCACGCTTTTACTGTGTTACTAGGACAGCCTGCATGACTCCTTTAGCAGTTAAACATTTTTCCAAATTGCTTGAACTTTCATCTACTGTTTCTGTGATGATAGTGATAATGAATTAGCAACAGAATGGTACTCCCTGTGTAAATAAGGATGGCCATCTTCAAATCATCTCATATGTTCCACTTCATGACATTTTTATGTTTTGCAACATGAAAACAAAAGAGCACCAAACTTACCTTAATGCTGCTAATGGAAGACAAAATGAGTTCTTTGTAGATAACTACTAGGTTTTTGACATTTCTGACTAAATACAGTATAGGACTTCATTTCCACTGTGGTACTGCAGCTGCAAGCATTTGCCTGTGTCTAATCAAGCAAGAAGTTAACCTTGAATACCAAACACAAAATCTATAAACTAAAAGCTAGAACTAACTTGATTCCCTGAAGGTCACAGATTTAAATAGAATGGAGCAAATCCATTTGAAAATGAAACATTCTGCATTATTCCACATGTATAGCCTTATGTCTTTAATACAGGATTTTCAAACTGATTATTAACCCTTTCCAAAAATTGTTTTAAGTAGTAAAAGCTTTAAGTCAGATCTGGCTGTTCTTGTTCAGGGTTTAATCAAGCCAGTACAGCACCCCGGGGCGAGGATGTCATTGGACCTGTGCAGCCAGGAAGAAGAGAAGCAAAAGCCTTTCCTCCTCCCTTGTATGAACACAGAGGTTAATGTAATCCAATTCCTTGTGCTCCAGTAAATGGTGAAGAGGATGCAGAAAAAAGCCAGCTCTGCAGCACAGGAAAGTGAAAGCAGATTCCCCTTGACCAAAGGGAGCACAGAGGCCCAGATCATTGCATAGATGGAATGTCATGCTTGCTGGGTTTGCTCCATGCCTATGGGAAGAGCTCCCCTCCCCTTCCCACTCTGCCCACAGTGGTACTAGCAGCACAGTCTATCATCCCATGTACAGCAGGGGAAATTCTGACTGAAAAAAACACTGCCAACTCAGGTCTTCTGAGATTCACAGGATAAGATTCAAAGGATATATTTAGCCACACTGTCATTTCTTTTTCCAGAACCTCATCTACAGATCAAATATTTACTGTTCCTCTTCACAAAAATGTGAGGACATTTGAGATGCTGCACTTTGGTTTTGCAAGGACTTATTATGTTACCAGCATATATACTTTAATCATAGAGCAGTTAACACTCAGCCACAGATAACACATTACAGGGTCCAGGTTCATCTCTAGACAATGACATCTGTATCTAAATTTAGGTGTCTGAGCTCCTATTTCAGTCCTATGGAGCTCTGGGGCTCAGTCTGGTTGCCTGAACATCAGGGGCCAGGGGTGTTCAGTGGAGCATCTGAGATACAGGCATGGAGCTGATGGATGTGACCCAAAACCTGCACACCCTGAAGAGGCAGATGTGTCTTTGGATGTCAGAGATGGCACTGGACACTGCAGCAAGCCTCCACTCCCTGTCCCCCACCTTTCTCATGGGCAGTGCCAGAGGCTTCAGAGGAAAACAGTGTTTGGCAGGCAGATACTTGAATCTTCCACCTCCTCTGTGCTGAATGGGAAAAGTGCATTTCTGCCTTAACTCACTCAGCAATCAGTTCAGCATCCTCAAATAGAGTGTTCTGTGGCCCATTGAATTTCCTCCTTGGAGCTGTAGCTGCTGGCCTTTTCTTTTACTCTCACATGGAGTGTCTCATCTTTCAATGAAGCTTCATGTGCTACTTGTTGTGATTTCATCTCCCAGACACCTCCTCAGTGAGTCTTGTGCTAAAACGCAGTTGCTGGGATTTGTTATAATGCTGTTGTCATAGGGGAAATATGAAACTGGAGTTCAAGTAAGTTAGAGGAGCAATAGGATCCTGGGAATTGGAGAGGAGTTGTATTCATGTGAGAAATCAATGGATCAACAGTTATGAATGAGAACAGGTCTCACAGCCTGACTCCATTCCTCCTGTTCAGCATGCTCTTCTGTTTGTAGTCTTCCTTACCAGTTCCCCTACTTGGGAGCATAACTCTGCACAGAGCTAAAGGAGGTATTCACTGGAATTTCCCATTTTAAAATCAGCTTTTTTGTGTGTGTTTTGTTCCTGAATATACTATGTTTTGGTCAGCTATTTTGGTTTACAGAAGAAGAAGCTTTTAACAAAAGCATAATTTTATGTATTGTGACGGTTCTCTCATCCCTGTGCCATTCTTTGTTGGAGTTTACCTTTGTACAGTTCTTTCTGTATATAAAATTTCACAGAGAATTGCTTTAATTTTTGTTCCCATAGAAAGGAATCATGTTTTATAACAATCTGGAGCAGAACATTGCCTTTTCTGATTACCTCAAATTTGTCAGTTAACACTTCAGAGACCTGAATACTTTTGTCTGTGTTCGCCCCCTTATGCCCCTTGCACTGTTTATACCATGCCCTACCAGCAGTTACCCACCTAGTTTGGCCCTTTTTAGATTAAAATGGCAATCTCTTAGACCAAACAGGTTGCACAAGAATTGGAGGTAATTTCCTGGTCATGCTTGAGACAGTGTTTTTCTGTTAAGGTCACAGTAATTTTGATGGGCCCTTCTTTGGGTGAAATCCTTTCAAGAAGTACTAGGGGAACTGGACATGCACTGGTGGTTTGCTGGTGTGGTCATTGCCTCAGGGAGTTTGTTCTTGGCAGAGGGAGGAAGCATCAGGAAACCCAGGGGTGAACATTTGCAGCATAACCTGTCAAGGGGAAAATTTGTCTTAATATTAATTAGGAGATGTCTATACCTACAGCAGGGAGGTTGTGTATTACCTGAATTTTTTTCCACTCCATTTGATTTAGTATTATCCTTATAAAATGTAATCTTTCTTTTAACACTGCCAAACTCTTGACCTCAGTATTTTGTAAAAATGAGTGTCACAGCTTAATAATACCTTGTGAAAGACAAGACATTAATTTTTAATTTTTTCTTTTCATTAAGAGTGTTCCTTGCTGGCCACAGTGTGCATGAACATTAGAAAATAATCTCTTGAGCAACCATTTCTCAAAAGTTATGCCAACACTTGTTACTCGATATCCTCCAAACTTCATTTCTGTGTTCATTAAAAGGTGTTCAAACACTGTAATATGGCAACAAAGACAACATACCACATCCCCATGTAACATCATTTTGCACTAAGATTTTTGTAATTGTATCTTCAGCCAACCATGACTGAAGTGTTAATTGCTCAGACCTTGACTTCCTCAAATCTAGTCAAATTTATTCTTTCTATAACCTTCCCAGAACTATTGTAACATTTATTCAGATATTTTTAAAGATTTCAGAGAAAAGACAAGAGGATAAACTGAACCCAAAGAATAAAACTGACAAATTGGGTTGTCAATGGCACTTTCTATCCTTCACCATCTGAGTTCCCTGTGGTTTGTGGCATAAACAAATTTTAATTGAGTGACAGATTGTTATTTCAGTACTGAAAAATCCTCTCACAGTTTGGGAGAGAAAATGCTCTGATAATTCTTATTAAAATCAGCCTACAAATCGTCAAGGCCAGAGGCCTTTTTTGATTGCATTTTTAGAATAGCCATCTGGACTTCCTCTGGAGATTTGCACTTGAGCCTGGTCTCTATTTTTTATAGTCACTTTGCAGAAGCACACCCTGTCCAGAAAATCCAAGACCTCAGGTGCAGATGAGCTAATGAATTACATGCAGTGATGTGCTTTGAGCGATCTCTTAGGAACTCTTTGTTAAAATTCTACCACCAGCATAGAAGCAGGAGGGATAACATTCCTCCTCTACTAAGGTCCACCAGATTCCTGCTAAATCAGTGCTGCCAAAGTTGACTAACCCTTCATACTCCTAAAAAACATCTGAAGGAGAAATTGTTTTCTTCTGTAATTACTTGCTCTGCTTAGACTGGAGCTGCAGCTTACCACGGGCATATATAATTTATTTATTTTGTGATAAGTCTGTTATTGACCTGTATTGACAGCACAGTGCTTGCAGAGCACAAGTGTACAGAATTTGTTTAGTGATATCGATCACCTTATAGCATCACAAGCAGTCTCCCATCCCAGTGATTTCACTTTTGCAATAAGAAGATATTAAGTATTTTGGCAAGGAGAAGATTAGACAGAAAGTGGCCTCTTTTTTCATCACAGGACTGCTCCCGAGGACCATTTACATAAAGGAAAAATAATCCCATTGGGTCTAGAAAGCCTGGATGAGGTGCCTGTAGAATCTCTGAAAGGCAGCAAGTGTATTCATGGAAATGGCTTATTATGGGGTGATGCACTTCATGCCATCATCATCCCAGCAGTTGTGTGTGCATTTTAACCCATCACAAATGCATAACACTGGAACTAGGTTAGCTTCAGTGCAGAGGGTTAAACTAGTTTAAGTTTTACACATTTGCTACAGGTGGAAAATTCTTGTGCTGACAGTAGTTGTGTATATGAGACATTATTTTGGCAATAGTGACTTTGCCTGAGCCCCAAAAGACATTCGGAAACCTCTGATGTCCTCCTAAGTTGTGAACTTTCAAGCTGATTAAAGAAGTGTCCTCACAGTAGGGAATGTCTTGTTATTTTGAAAGCTGGAAAGTTAAACCTGTGTTACTTTTTTTTAATTTTAGATTTTCTTGCCATGATATCAAAGTCAGTTTGAAAACAGTCATTCTCTCACTATTGTTTTTACATCTTTTTCTTCTTTGTATTTTCAGGAGGTGTTTTAGTTCTCCAGTCTTTCCTTTTTTGCTGTTGTCAGGTCTCTCTTTAAGAGTCTTCTGTCCTGTATGTTCTGTCCTGTATGTTCTGTATGTTCCAGCTTCAGTTACCCAGGATTATTATGGCTAGCTAGAGTGCTTCCATTGCACAGTGATGACCAGGAAGGTCATCAAGGGATGAAACTTTCCGATGGCACAAAGATGTCTGCAGGATTAGTCAACATGAATGAGGAAATAACTATGCCCAGAAGGCACTGAACAGAGCACCAGCCAAGGAAGGAGTAGGAGTGCAAGCAGGAAATTAAGCAAGAGAAAAAAATGTTAGGTTAGAACATGGGGTAAGTAAATTGTGGAAAGATTAGGGGATTTGGATGCAAAGTAACAAGGAAAAGCCCCGTTCATTGGGAGGAATTCAGAAACCCAAGGGCATCGCTTGGGCACTTGGGCTGAGAAGAGCCCAGAATAGGATTGATAGCATTTGACAGAGAAGAGACCACAACCTAGACAACAAGAACAATAAGAACACCATGTCCTTCACTGGGCTTCTCCTGTGGAATTGAACACCTCCCTTCTGCTCTGGGACAGAGCTCTGGCACCCATGGCCAGAACTGCTGCCTGCACGTCGACAGCTGTGGGGCTTGGGCATGGATGATGGAACAGGCTGTTGGTTAACAAAACAATTTTATTTGAGCCAACCTGAAACACAATATTTCATTTTCATTTTTGCTCAGAAGAAAAACAATTCTATTTTTTTCAGGAAGTTGGTATTTTTACTATAAAATGCTTCTATTTTGCCAAGAAAATATTTGTTACCAGATCATTCCAGCTGGAATTTACCACTTTGCTAGGGCCCAAATTGTTATAATAAACTTCTGTCTGCCAGGGTATAAAGTTGTCTGGTCACAGCTACAAATAAAGACATATTTCAAATCAGTATTTCTCTTGAGGATCAGATCCCCTAACACAGTCCTTTCCCGCAGTTTTGAAAATGCATAATTTTAAGGTGGAAGATAAGTGTGAGTCACAACTCAGCTCCCACTTGCATGAGAGATACCTAGTTTTGAGAATCTAGATTAACCTAGATGAGGATGGACAACAAAGTACACGATATATTACTATAACTTGGCTGGCTTTACATTCCTGGAGTGTCCAGGTGTGTTATCTGTTGAGACACTTTAGGATTTTCCCAGGATATATAACTATATTACCAGGTTCTTTCCTGTGTTAAATCCAGTTTGAATTAAAGCATGTCCAGACTGGAGGCAGCAGGATTTGTGTGCTTGACTGGAGAAAATTAATGGCTGAGGCCAACACAGGTGAGAGCCTGGATTCAGTGGGCAGTGAAGGATGGGCACAAGGAACAAACTCATGGATGTCAGGCATGTTTCAAGAAATCTATTTCCCAATTTTCATAAAACTAAAGGAACATTTGTTCTAGGCGTATGAGTCTTTACTTTGAAATGTTGCAAGTAATCTGCAGGACTCAGGAATTTTTCTGGTGTGTAGGTTAATATTGTGCTGTAGCGCTTTGGGGGGGCTCTATGCTCTATGTTCACCCTGTTTCCTGGGCCGCAGTTGCTGCTGGTTTTAATCAGGACCCCCACATGCTTGGTCATCAGACTCTGTAAATACTGATTTAAAGCTGTGTCATATCAAATAAAATACAAATAACTTGTCCATGATCATATTTAAACAAACAAAAGAAATTAACTAGATATTGGTTGTTTTTGACAGGTGATAATATCACTGATTTTTTCTTCCTTTGCTATGGATATTAAAAGGAATTCTATTTTTAAAGAATTTCCTCCAAACTGCTGCGGTCATTATTGATTTTCTTTCTACAGTTGTTTAAACATCAATATCTAACCAACCACTTAATGAAAAAGCACTTTACTGGAAGTTATTTTTATCTTAATATTCTTAAGTAATTTATTTTATATCTCAGTTGCATGTAAGGGTAAAGAATTCAGGGAGAAAAAAGAGCAGATATCCGTGTTCTTGAATGTCTAACCTTTAGACTTGCAATTAGTCAACATGTCTTTTACCCCCAGTTTCACTTTTGCTTCTCTATTGATATGAACAGCACAGGCTCAGATGTACTGTGGGATATTTTGAAATGCACAAATAATGGGTGTTTGCTCAAGAGGTGGCAATGTCCAAAATTCATTCTGCTACAGATAAATGTTAGCAAAGATATTTTAAAAATGGTTGATTCCTGCCTTTCCATTGGCTTCAGAATAACCTTTTATATAAATGTTTTGCTGTGTGTTCTTCTGTACAGAGAAGATATTATTCCTGAAGAGCTTTTTCCTCTAAACCTTGGAGTTACACATTGACATTTAGACTTACAAGTCCTAATTAGCACAACTGATTTTCCTTTGGGAGTTTGTATAAATGATAGCAGAAAGAAAAAGTGTTGCTGTATCTCAGCGTTGCAGTCAGTCTATCACAGAGCTATCTTAGCAAATCCTTTAATTGTGGACAAGCTGTCAAGTCACTTAATGCTTCGAAGTAGTCAAAAAAGCAGAGCATTCAGAACCAGGATGGCTCCTTCCTCCCGGATCACACCCTCCCCCTGTTAGTTACCACCCAAAGCTGCCCCACCTCTGTCAGCTCCAGACATGGTCCACAATAGCTTATGGTCTTTTTTATCAAAAAATACTGAAAGATGCAATACATCCAATTTAGACTACACTCTTTGGTTCAATGTATGCGGTATATGCACACAGGGAGTCCTGGACACCAGGATTAAGACAACTGGAAAGGTTCATTGAACACTACTATTTATAGCCACACATAATAAACTTGGTAGACTACCTCAAAACACACATAAAAGGGAAGAACAGGGAAGAGAAGAAAGAGACAGATAAATTATTTCTTGAGGAAAAGTGCAACCAGGATGTAAAGCAGAAATATCCTTATCCTCACAAGACAAAATTAAAATGTCTTGAGCAATGAAGAAATTTGAGTTAGTCGATGGCACAAATGTTGAGAAACAAGAAGACAGTTTCCTAGAGATTAGTGCTGTGTTTTTTCAGTTTTCTAAGTAGAGTGGGGTTTTATCTTCAAAACTGGCCTTACAAGTAGCTGTAGGGAGTCTCCTTGCACCTTGCTGGCAGGTCAGAGTGCAGTCAGCAGAATCAAGCAGTGCATTTCCACCCTCACCTATGCCCATAGCCTTGAGCAGACTGTAGCAAAGCTGACTAAATTGCCAACCAACTGTACAAATGTAACTAAAGATTCTATTCATAACAAGAAATAATTGATCTGGCTCTCTCCAAGGACAAAGTCTAGGTTATTTCACCCTGTTATCATTTGAATAATGCCTTCCACACAAGATTTCAGAAAGATGTGTTTTGAAAGACAAGAATAACCTTTCAGCTTCAGTCTTTTACATCTGTTTGGAAAATTTTCCATTTTTATATTCCTAGGGGTGCAGAACCACTGAAGGGAGGGGTATGACTGATAAGACTCAGTGTAGGCAGGAAACAGTCATTTCAACCACATTACTGAAGTTGGAAAGGGGCAAAGTGGGAACAAGCAGTTGGTAACACTGTTCATACTCTTCGAATCCTAACCCCTTACTGTGTTAGCTGGAGCAGTAATATTGTTATTAAAATAAATAAATGGGGGAGTGGGGGGAGGGGAGGGGGGAGGAAAACAGAAAAATACAAGCTTTTTTATGTCAGCTTTAGTTTCTATTACTGGGAAGGAATGTCCCACCAAGGTGAGCACCAGCATGCATCCTTTGCCTTAAGCTCTCAGCTTCAGATCTGTTGTCTTCTTTTATTTACAAATGATTTGCAATATACTTTTATCTCAAAGTGCAGTGGAAGGAGGCATCCAGGGACTCTGGTGAAGAGCAAGATCATTACAAATGGTCTGAAACCACCATTCATATATTTTCCAAAAGATACTTGGAGGGAACATTAATAAAAAGAGAGGATTGCAAGTGGTGGTTTAGGTACTTGTCTTGTGTGTAGAGAAGGATCTGTAGGGTAAGGTCTAAGAGGTTAAGCAGCAGTTAAGTGGTTTTAAGAAAGCAGTTAATCATTGGTAAGTCTTTAGAATCTCAGTGGGATACTTTAACATTCATCTACATAATTTTCTTCTTTTTTTTTTTTTTTTTTTTTTTTAAATTTCAACTTTATCTGAAATCAACCTACTTAAAAGAGTGCAATTTCCAGGAGTGTGCACCATTATTCCAATAAAGTCAATCACCTCTGCTGGCATAAGGCATTTTTATATACCCCTATTGGAAATAGTTAAACTTTTCCACAATACCATATGTAAATAACTGGAGAAAAGTGACATGAAAAGCAAAAGCAACCTCTGTGGATAGCATAGATCTGAAGAGGAAGATCTCTGACCACAACACAGAGATTGTCTCTGCGAAGATAACAGAAATTATGGGCAGACCTGACAAAAAACTGTCCAAAGAGACAGATGTAAGCAATTAACTTCTCTTGGAATGCAAACGTGGACGTAATTCAAATGTTTTTTAACTCTTTACAAATACATTTTCTCTGTCTTTTTAATAACTTCTATGCTATTTGGTTATTTCACATTAGTGATATTAGAGAAAATACAGTCCTGGAGATGGAAGAACTACTGAGACCACATCACCAACTCAGGGCTCAGATAAATAGGTGACTTCCCACAGATTAAGGAATTGCTAAATGAATTCCTAGTGGTTTAAAAGTACACATACAAAGTGATGTATCCATCTTGTACTGAGGTTTAAGATTAAATGCTTTTATGTTTGCTATGGGCTAAGGGCATGCACACAGCTAGTCATCAAAACTCATCAAGCTGTAAAATGTTAGACTGCTACTGTGCCTCAGCCCTCAGCCTCTGACAATGAGGACAAAAAATATGGTCATTTCTACCTGAAATGTACAATATTGACTTCACGTATTACCACCGCAAAGCTCATAAAGTAGCTGTCATTGGGAATTACCATCAAATGGGGTCTGTCTTGTGGTAAAATGTAATGTTTATAGAGCAAAAAAAGTCATTTCTTAAGCCATGCCTTTTCAAATCAATTGACTTTTATTAAAATCAAGTGAAAGTAATGTGTCAAAAAGAAGAACTGCAGGCAATGGTTGCGGAAAAACCAGCAAGACTGCTGGAAAGCAGAAAAGGGAAGTGTAAGCTTTCAGTGAGAATCTTCAATAAAAGAGCCAAAATGGTCATGAATATGTCTAGGTATGTCAACACAGGAGCCATGGGTTTTGGGATTTTCCTCTGTCCATGGTCTTCCTGATTGTACTGAAACTGGAATACCTGTAGAAATCAACACTTCACACTTCAAAGTGGATGTTGAAAAATTGAAAAATATGCTGGAAAGAATAAAAATTGCCAAAGCCCTCGAGATATTACTTAAAGTGGCAACTGTAATGGGCTTAGCTGGTTTAGCTAATAAAATCCCCACACCAAACCCCAAACAATTGAGAAAATATGGGACTGAGTTTCTACCAAGTAGTATAAATAGAGAAGGAAGAGGGGGAAAGGCAGAGCTGCAGACAAAGCCAGACAAATGCAAATTAGAATTTGGTAATTAAAATTTAACTGAGAGGGCAGTTAGTCCTTGGAATAATTTGATGAGAGAAGTTGTGGATTCTTCACTTCTTGAACTTTCTCAAAGGGCATCTTTTTTTTCAGTGAACTTGGCATGAAGACAATGGCAAAAATCCATCAGAAAATTATCTGAATCTTTTTTTCCTGAAACTTTATAAATGTGTGGTGGAGAGGAGCTAAAAGTGTGAGCCAAAGACAGACATTTGCAGCAAAGCAGGTCACACCAGGCCACTGGCACCGGAATGGGAATATTGTCTCTCCAACAGTTTTCCAATGAGAACAAACAGCTGAGATCATCTCATTTTGCTCCATCCTCTCAAATGATACCCTCTCACCTTGGCCAGCCACTTGAGTCCCAGGTGCTGATTGCTGTAGGAGGGAATATTTATGTCCTACAGACACAGCTTGGTGGGGCTAACAGGATGTGTGCTCTCAGCCAGGGTCCAGGGATTGCTGAAGGACTGTTTTGGATGATTAGCCCTCTCACTCCTTCCAGAAAGGAGAGTTGGGCTTTTGGAAGAACACATTTTCCTGCCAAAGATGATAAACCCATCAGAGAGTGAGGGATGCTTTCTACAGTGTCCACTATAGATGTCTTACTCAAATCTAAATTAGTGGAGCTAAAGGTGCTGCAGGTTTTCAGGCAAAGCTCTGGAATCAGCTTGAAGCCACCTGCAAGAGATAACAAGAGCTGAGTAGAACAAACCTCTGGCACACTGGTGGGTGTAAAGATGACTCCGAGCTCAGCCTGAGGACACTGGCAGAGGGAGCAGGGTGGCCCACAGCAGGGAAAGCTCATGCCCCCCTTGTCTCAGCACCCTATTGTCTCAGCACCTCTCAGGGACTGGAGTTGGGATGGTGGAGACAGCTGTGCTGGCATCATGCTCAGAGTGAGATCTCCATTGCCATTGCCACTCTGGACAACGTTCCTTTCCCATGCTTTGTGCCTGTGGAGAAGTGCCTGCTGCTCTGTTCCCCCAGACTGTGCTGGTCACAGGCAGCCAGGCTCACGGGTGGGTGGGGGTAAATCTGCTGCCCACCCACACTGCGGGACGCACGGGGCAGTGGCAGGCCGTGGCAGGTGCTGGTGGGTGGTGGCAGGCACAGGTTACAGCGTGGTGGCAGGCGGTGTTGGGCACATGTTATGGGGCAATGGCAGGCAGCGGCAGGCACATGTTACAGAGCAGTGGCGGGCGGTGGTGGGCATGTATTATGGGGCAATGACGGCGGGCAGTGACAGGCACTGCGTTATGGGGCAGTGGCAGGAGGTGTCGTGCGGATGTTACAGGGCAATGGCAGGAGGTGCAGGAGGTGTCGGGCGCTCGTCACGGTGCGGTGTCGGAGCGGGGCCCCCGCACGCCGCTCCCCGCCCAGCAGATGGCGCTCGCGCCGCGCGCTCCCGCCCCGGCCGCGGTCCCGTCCGCAGGATCCCCTCCTCGTCCCCTCGGTCCGGTCCGCAGCATCCCCTCCTCGTCCCCTCGGTCCCGTCCGCAGGATCCCCTCCTCGTCCCCTCGGTCCCGTCCACAGGATCCCCTCCTCGTCCCCTCGGTCCCATCCGCAGGATCGCGCCGCGGTCCCCTCGGTCCCGTCCCCAGGATCCCGGCGCGGTCCCCTCGGTCCCGTCCCCAGGATCCCCTCCGCATCCCTGTCCCACGGCGCTTTCATTCCCCTGCCGGGCCTGCCGGGCGTGCTCCCGGCGGTGTCGAGAGCCGTGACAGCCTGCGGCGGGTCCCGACCCATCCCCGGCCGGCCAGGCTGCGCACCAGAGCCCCGCGCCCCGCGCCAGCCCCGCGGAACAGCATCGCTAAGGGTGGTACAAGTTTCAGGCTTCCAAGTCGAGCTGGTATGGTCACTTCTATCCCACACCCACAAACCCCCAGTTTAGTTAGAGCTATAGACGGGCTTTATTCTACCTCCAACCAGTCTCTCTTGGGGAACAAAGAAATAGGTTCTTTAGAAAACAATCGTCCTTCCAATGCACGCAAGAGTGAAGTGGACAGTTCCCTCACAAGAAGGTGGAAGGAAAGGGAAATGATGGTCCTTAACTCATACAGTCCCCTGTACTCAAAGGGTATGACAATTTCAGTAATTAGGGTGACTCCTTGGGTGCCATCCTTGACTCTGGGTTGCTTTCCAGTCCACTGCACCTCTAGTTGAAGACCCTTTCTCACTGCTAGATGTCATCTGCCTGGAAGTCCACAGTATGACTGGTTATTTTCCCTTAAATTCCTCCATGTTTTTTCCTATCCTGACCCATGCCTCTCTAAGT
>JAWWEV010000083.1:138167017-138178886 GCA_035583235.1 Hafferia zeledoni
GGAAGGAAGGAAGGAAGGAAGGAAGGAAGGAAGGAAGGAAGGAAGGAAGGAAGGAAGGAAGGAAGGAAGGAAGGAGTTTAATCAAACTGTACGGTAACATAATGCAAATAATACTTTATGATATTGATCTTTTTCTGACAATTTAACTAAGCAACAGTCAGACCCAGCTAGGTGGCCGTGATCAGATATTTTGAAGAGATAATTAATCTCTCACAGGTTAAAACCTTTTGTGAACGGTGAAGTTTTCTACAGTGGCTTGACCAGACTTATTTGCCTAGATGGTGTTGAGTGAACATTCCTGATTTTTAAGAAAGGGCGAAAATGGTCAAGGATTTAAGAATCTCACAGCTTTAGTGAGACCTGCTGCATGGAAGTACCTATGCCATAAAAAATGCATTTCATACTTTCCTGTTTTTCAAGCTTACTTTACTTCAAATACCTAGAAGCAGCAATTCCCATGTTCCCAAACTTATTTTAATATTGATACTATTTTTACCCAGATAAAAGTGAAGGCTCTTTCTGATCATTAAGAGGAATAAATATATATTGGCACACATATAAAGCCTCAGGAGCTTTCAAGTAACATTAAATCATACATTTAATAAACTTGTGATTTCTCCCAGCTGACTTCATTATCTAAGGACTGCCTTACCTGAGCAACTAACCAGAAGCATTATTTAAAAAAAAAAAAAAATCACAGTTTCTGCACTTCTGACTTATATTTTTCTGGAGTTCTTAGGATGTATCAAACTGTGAGTTTCCACAGATCTGTCACATCATCACCCAGGTGTTTTACTGATTCATTTCACAAAAGGGCACTGACACAGACAAAATGGAAGTGACTTGTCTGGTAACAGTGAAATATATTTTTTAGTGGTATGAGTGCAATTAATTTCTTTCACTATCAGTAAAATAATTAATCCCATTCTTTATCTTAAAGTAATTTCTGACTGTAAAGGGACTATTTTTATCTTTGCACTTGAATAGTTACCTGAGTTGTCAGCAAGATCAGGCTTTCACTGTCTAAATGCCATAGGAGAAGGCCCCATCGTGTTCTTGCCTTGCACTCGCTTGCACTCACCCTGTACACAGCGGCCATGAATACTGTGCCAGTGAGCCACAAGGCATCTCTCAGGAATGCTGCGTGTTGTAACCATGGCCAGTGCTCCCGGCACAGCTCATGGCCTTCATTCTAGGGATTGAAACAAAATATTTCTTCATCACTTCTGAATTTTAGAGCAAACGCACAACAAGCCCATGGTCTCTCCAAACCTCAGACGATTTACTTTGGCTACCAATACACCCACAGAAAGAGTTTTGTGATTTATATATTTATCCTTTCCTTACTTAGTATTGATTCTAAATAAAGAAGAAACCATGCCTGACGGGAAACCTATGAGTAAGGACATATGAATTAAAGAGTTTGTTTTATCTACCCACTTTCCTTCTACTGCTGCCAAGGAAAGTTTTCTTCTTTGTAGTGAAAGTAATGGTGCTCTGCATCCAATCACTATGATATAGATTAAGTGGAAGCTTCTTTTTACACATACTGAATATGGAGAAATTATTAAATTATTATTCCTTCTCCATTATTCATATTCCATTAGTCTTATAAAACCTACCCAACAAGGAACATGTACTGACAAGCATTCATAAAATTCACCTTTCTTGTTGGCCTATCACTATAATTTGTCATTTTATACACCTAATTTATTTAGTTTAAGTTTGACAGATCTTATGTCTGCAGCAGAAACAAAAAGGAGATACTTCTGTGACAGCAAGTGTCATGGAGAAAATTAATCTGAATTGACAACACTGTTGCATTTCTAAAGTTAAAATAATTTTATTTAACATTCATATGATTCTATCAGTGGTAAAATGCAGCCATTTTTCCTCAATGGATAAGTTTAAAATAATATTTTTGTTATGTCTGTGGAGAACTATAATAACCTTGAACCAGCACTCCAGATGCAGGTTGCACTATATAATTAGGTACCCTAGATAAACATTACTGTAGAAGTTAGAACTGAATGAACTTTTAAGGAATGGAAAGAAAGGGAATTATGATCCAGTGGTAAGAATACACTTCAGGCAATGGTCATGTAACAGTGTTTTCCTGATGAGAGTTTTACCCATTTGTTTTAGTAAATAAGCAAATATGCTTGGAAAAAGAATTAGGTGCTCTCTCTTCTTTTTTCTTTTTTATTTTTTTTAATTGCATCCTTACTCCTTGTTTTCAAATTTCAACACAATGAATATTGCTGCATAATGGGATGAAAAAGCACTTCAGCTTCTAAGTACTTGTGTGCACCCAGTTTTTACCTTTCTTAGAAATTACACAATTTAGTTTCATTGATATAATTTCAACATTTGCCTCTATTGTACTACATAGGCATAGCCATCAGGTACATGTTGGACCTGATGGTATGGTTAATGGAAATAAAAATATCCCACAGAGAAAACAAAAGACCAGAGGAAGATGGTAACAGGATGCAGAAGCAGTGATGCTTTTTATGCATGCCAAGTTATCTCCTCTCTATCCAGTAGTATGAAATATGGGTGGCTGCTTCTCCACCCCTGGGGCTTTGGAGTCCAGGTGATAAACTCATCTGGGCAACAGAGGTGGATATGATGTGATGTTGCTCCATGCAAGTAAAAAAGGCACATTAGCATTGAGGTCAAAATCCCTGCTGAAATCAATCCTGCAGATTTCCAGATGTTTTATAGGAGGCCTAGTGGTTAAACAATGCTCTGTAGGAGACCTACAATACCCAGAGGTTCTTCCATGTGTCTGGCCCAAACAAAGAGGCATTTTTTTACTGCTTAGCTTGAGTCTATAAATTTGAAACCGAATTCAAGAATCAACTGAATATTTCCTCCTATGCCAAAATAAAGGTGCCTTAATGACAGCTCTGAACTGGCTTGTCATGGTGATAATAAAGGCTTCACTTGTAGTAATGGAGGGCATCTACTCTTCTTCACCAGTGCTCATATTCTGCATACCATTTTCCTTACTCATGCCTTCATTTTGGTTCTGGGAAAGCGGCCCATAGCTAAATTGAACATGAAGGAAATGGGTGCCTGCAACCAAAATAAGACTGTAAAAGGAAGAAAATGTGAAAGTTTAAAAAAAGGGAAGGGGGAAAGGGGAAGGACAATGCTTAGACAGTGCCAGAGGTATTCTTACTAAACTTGAGCAGCATGTACGAGAGGATTTGTGAAGCATATATTGAACTTCCAGTTTAACTTCTGTGAACTCTCCTAGGAGAGCTGCTCTGTAGCATAAATCCCAGAGTGACAAATACTCAGTTCAGTTTTGGTGGATGTTCAAGGATGGATATTTAAGTTAGTTGACTCCTGTGTTATTTACTAGTTCAACCAAGACATAGAATGGCCTACAAATTACCTCGGGACCCTAAATTAATTAAATAAAAATTGTGTATTTACAGTTGAGTGTCATTTCAAGATCTTTTCCCAGAAGATCAGTGAAGTTCGGGGCACAGCACGCAGTTGGGAGTGGTCACCTGCCTTTCACAAAAACTTAAATAACTTACGCAGCCAGCATCAGATAGATACACACAAAAGTAAGTACTTTAGCTATAGAAATGACTACAGGCATCAGCAAAACCAAGTTGATGCTTTCAGTTTCATGTACAGGATGTAGCCTGTATGATCTAACATCTCCCAGGTACCCCACAATGCTGCTTTCTTGTTTTCTTTTTTTACTCTTTTTCTTTTTTCCCCTAGTCAGATTACTTGGAAATGGATCTGTGAACCCTGATGTATATGGTCCTTGCTTGATGATATATAAAGGCTTTCTGAAATTATTTCTATTTTTTCTCTTGGAGTAGCAATTGTCATCCATCAGGGCCAAAATTTGCTTTAAATCCTATCACACTACTGCCAGGAGAAACAGCAAAAAAAAAAAAGCATTGATTTTCAGAGTCTTGCTGCAGTGACAAGAGCCTTTAATGTTCATTCCACCCTTAACCCTGTGCCTCTCTGAATCATGATTCCCTTCAAAGGAGGTGATAAAAAGAAAAGTATAGAAATTGCCTTTAGATCAAAAAATAACCTGAGAATCTTTATTTCTCTGGTGGGAAATCTCTCATTTTCAAGACAAGCTCATCTGTCAAAATAAACTATGGTGACATTTAAATACTCTTCCTTAGTAATTATGTTTCACTTTGCAGTTTTGTAATTAGTTGTTACTTCTAAGGTGCAGTGGCTGCAAAACTCTGCATGCTCGTAACTCACGGCTGAGGTCTTGAGACGGGATGTTTCTTCATGTGGAGAGGAATCAGAAGTGCTTCTGTCTTTCTAAATCATAGGTTTGGTGAGTGGGGAACAGCAATTTGTCAGGGACTGGAATAGTATAGCCTGAAGGTAAGTTGCAAAGAAGGTGATCTGGAAAATTACATTCATGTTCAAAAAATATGCTTCATAATTTTTTAATAGACACTCCAAACATCCATACTACAAATGATTGGAGTATAAGTAACCACAGGGCAAGAAGCAAAGTCCTGGTAAAGACTTGGAAATGATTAGAGCAGAAGTCTGTTCCTTAGCTCAGGAAATAAATGAATCATGGTGTAAAGCCAGGGATTGTTTCTGGAACAGGGGGTTTCTCAGGCACTGCTGACCTGCAGGAGGAAGCAGACAGCCAGCTAATTAAAGCCTGCAGATGACTAAGTAGTTTTCAGTAATAAAACCTATGAGGGTTTTTGAGATGCTAGATGGATTTATACATATTGGACATTTCCCACATGATTAACTTGTGCAAATACAGTGCTGTCAATGTGCTTTAAATAGAAACACCTTCTCCTGTACATATAGGACCCAAAAACTGCCAGAAATTTTTATGAAATGCTCAAGGACACTGTGACATCCTTGGTTATCTGAAGAGGTAACCTGTGCTTTTACGGCTAAAGATCAAAAACCAGGATGAATGCCTGTGTACCTGAAAGACCAGGATCACACCTGGGTCTCTTGCACAAGAGTACATCCTCAGCCACAGAGCTGGAAGGAAATGTCTGGTGTGGCAGAGGGATGCCCTGTGCTGTAGCGCTGTCATGCCCTGCACCACACGGGCTTACCCACGGCATCCCCACCACAGCACCAGAAGTGTAATCCTTGTGGCAAACGGAGAAACCCAAAGAGCCACAGTGTTTGCCTGCAACTTCAGTATGCAAGTCTTGACACCACAGAAAGGTCAAGCAAACTGGGTGTCCATTTGGCTGCCTGCCTACTCCCTCAGGTAAAGAACCATCACCCCAACCTCAGACTTCAATACCACATTTAGCTGGTGTCAACGGGAAACAGCCTCTGACGGTGAGGTGGCATTGCAGAAGGAGGCTATATATAGGTGTGTACTCAGAAACGGTGTGTACTTTTGGAGGGTGAGTTCAAGGAACCAGGATAAAAGTTTCCACCAAGCTAGGAGGAATTGGGGAAGCCTTCAAACTGGTCTGAGTCAGGCCTTCAGGGAAGCCTCGGGGATGCAGCCCGTCTGGACCATCAACTTACTTTTCTCACTCCCTTGTTGCTGTCAGAAAAAGGTTTTCCTCTACAAGTGGTGGCCTTGGAGCAGATGGCTCTGCCTGAGCACTGGCAGGGCCCCTGGAGTGACAGGGTTCCCAGGACAGCCACAGGGCTCTGCTACCCACAGCATCCTCCAGCGCATCCCGCTCCCAGTGCCACTCCTTTCCCCATGGCCTTTTGCCTACCAACCCCTTTGGTATGACCACCCATCTCCTTTTCACCACTCAATAATCTATTTCATAGGAGTGCCCATTGCACAGATTTCCAGTGTCACCCACCTCTGGAGTATCACTCAACTGGCAGTGCAAGACACTTCTTAAAGAAATCTCTGCTAACTCCTTCTCTGCCATTCTCATGAAAAGTAGCAGAATGTGATATATAAACCTCTGTTTAAACTTCATAAGTATAAGGTTTAAGCAGCAGTAAAGCATTGTGAACATCTGAAAGTGCTGAAAAAGCTAAAGAAAACAGACAGGACATGTTTTCCTTCACAGATACCAATATATTTTCATTTACTTCTTTCTATTAACTGGGTTTCCTTGACTGTGTCCACAGCGATCTCAATTGTAATTATGTAGCAGTTAACCTGTTCCCCATGCCTAACACAACCCATAATTAGTTGTCTCGTGTCCACAGTTTATGACTCAGCTCCATGTGGTTTTTCTATATCAAAGGCTTGGTTACCAGATTTTTTTTTTCTCTACCACAGTACTTGTGCCTGCACTGGAAGAGGGCAGCAAAACCTGAGCACATCTGTTTTGTTTGAGGGCAAAACCACCAGAAAACCAGACAGTTTTATGAAGATCTTCCTTGGCTGCTTTCCAAATACTACACAATCTTGTAGGCGAAACTGTTTTCTTGAGGAATGACCCTTATATTTATATATTCAAGTTGTCACTTGGGCATAGGAGTAAAACCTTCTCAAATCAAATGCTATCTTTGTGCCTTATCTGGACACAAGGGAGACAGAAATACACATCTTGGGATGGGGATGGGCTACTCTTCAATGACAGGCAAGATTTTTATATAATGAATTCATAAGCCTCTACATTAATTATGTTTCATTTTCTCTGATGGCTCTTCATGTGGATGGATAAGATCATTCTATATGAGAAAACAGATTACTTTGATAAATAGATAGCTTTGCTGAATGAGAATGAACATTTTAATAAATGTTACGCAAGTTTTCCATTTGGATTAATTTTGTAGTGACACATGGGCAGAAGAGATGTGCAGAAGCTGAACAGGTCATTTAGACTGATGTAGGAGTACAGGCAACTACCACAGGAGAATAATTAGATGAGAATAATTAAGGGAGCTGACCCAAATGTTAGCTTCATGGTCTGTGCATGAAGGCAAGTTTTCTGACCATGCTGGGTGCTCAGCTCGGCTGCTGCATCAGAGAAGTGGTTGTAGCAGAGCAGCAGTGTCACAGGCACTGAGTTATGTCCTTTCCACCAGACTGGAACAGATACCGCTGGGAAAGTTTCACTTTGTTTATCTTTGCAAGAGGGATGTATTTGCCCTTGTTAAATCGCAGCTGGAGACATTATCTAGAAGCTGTGATGTAGCCATTGCTGAGTGGTATTAACAATTCTTGTGGTTAAAGGAACAGAGCAGTTATAAAGCTTCGGTATCAGATAAGAAAGAAAAGTGCTCTGGGAAGGACTTTTTTTTTTTTCCCCAAATGAGTTGGCAGTTTCTCTAGGATTTGTTTGTTGAAGTCTCCCATTTGACCCTCAAGGCTGTGTGTTTTTGTTCAAGGAGATGATAAGCAAAGTCTGGTGTATGCCTTCTATGCTTTTACAGAATGGACAGTCTGTCTTTCCCAGATTTTCCATTTCTTGAGTACAGTTTTACTGGCAACAGAGCAGTGAATACAGAGTCTCTTGTATAATTTTCCTGGCAGCAAGGAATAAATGATGTACTAATGTTTTGGCTCTTGAAGGATTATTAATTAACACATATGAATAACTGGATTGTAGTTCAGTAGAAGAGGAAAATACCATGGCAGATGATTCAGTTAATGTGGCCCAAATTATTTAACCCCAAAATATTTATAAAAAGTTAAACCCTGTTGAACTTTATGTGAGTTTAATCAGATCTTAGTAGGGCCCGAGAATTCTAAGTCTTCCAGCTTTTATCTACACTTCAGTAGGACCCACTGAGAAGCAGTGGTCCAGAGGGGAGGAGTTGTTCAAGTGCAAAATCTACAGCACATTTCAGATCCCTTTGCAACGAGGGAGGGAGCAAGATAGCATGCAGATCAGTTTTGCATCAAAGTTTATAGTAACCAGAAGGACAGACCCTTTGAGTTGGACCTAGAGTTGGTTCTGACAGAAAACTACAGGGAAACTGCTGAGAGCTGCACTTTAACAGAATGAGCAGCAGAAAAATCAGCCATGATTCTCGTTTCTCTTAAAGAAGACACTGCTATTTTTCAGTTGATTTTAATATCTGTTTTAATAATACTACACAGTTGCTTTTATATTTAAAATCTGTAGTGAGGGATTGCTGATGCTCCAGCTTTTCCTGTCTCAGCAAAAAGGGATGTTTACTGTCATACTCTCTGGCATTCATGTATACAAAAACGCTTTTCACAGCTAAAATAGAAAGGCGCCTTCATATAGAAATTTAGCAGCTATGGCTTTTAAAGAAATATCTAGTGCTGCCTGTTTCCTGGTTAGCAAAATTTAAAGTAGGACTTTCCATTAAGTAATGAAAGTAGGAATTCAGATGCCATTATATGGGTTTAAATCAGCCTCTAATATCTGCTACACTGATTCCTACTGGCTAAAAGAAATGTTATTTAAATCAAGGGGAAAACCTATGGCCAATCAGACATGCCTTTTAGAACTTTGTTCCAAGGGAAGGTTTTTTTAAGGTTTTCTGTTCGTTAGATCATCAGATATTTTACAAACCAAACCAAACAAAGCACAGGACCCATAATTTTTCAATTGGAAAAGGCTAAGAAATCGAACCAGCCAAGAAATGGTAAGAAAATATTTCAGGCCTAAATGCAATCAGAAGACATAAATAACAGATAGTTCATGGATTTTTAAAGTAGAGGAACAAGAACAAGACTAATACACTGCAAATTAAAAAGACACATTAACGTAACAGACGTTGTAGAACTTAGGCTCTAGCAGGTATTTTTTCACTACATTTACTATGAGATTGGGAGATATATTTCTCGTGTTTTGAGTCTTTTGCAGATGGCATTTGACCACAGGTTTGGATTTTATTCCTTTGTAGTCCTGGAAACAAAGAGCAAGGTACAATTTGGGTTCATAACTATGCACTGCATACATAACCTAAGTCCCCCTTGGCTGGAGATCTTCCTCGCATCTGCATTAGACAGAAGAATTGTGTTTTGAAAGCCTTCTGAGACATCTCCTTCATTTCACAGACAACTTAGGCACTTAAGAATTGCTTTTCTAAGTATTAAAGTTATAACACAATTTGAAGCATTCCTGGTTGTGCAGGATGGATCCTACCTAGTGTTTTCACAGTTACAAAGAGAACTGCTAAGTCTTTGAATGTTTGTGAGTTTGGTTAACCACAGAAGCAAAATGACAAGCAGTAACACCCAGAGTATTTTTTTTTTTCATTCAAAGCACTGACGTGAAAACTTTTAATTTGACTATTCAAAAAAAAGCTTGAAACAAAGAGCAGGCTGGTTTATTTGATCATTGAACTCTTCATTTCATAGGTGGCTGCTGCAATAAGCAACCTCTCCCTGTAATTGTGGTAGTGCACAGTCACTGCTCTCTCAAGTTGGTCGGCCCATTTGAGATGGGAGACAAAGTATGATGCCAGTTTTAGCATTTATTCCCAACAGTTTAGAACAACCACAGTTTTATAAGCATATAATTCATCTCAGTTCCCTATGAAAATTTTAATGTTTTTCATGGTCATCCCAGTTTTCAAAGATGAACTTTTCAGGTCACCAGATGCTTATATGAACACCCATTTGTACATCTTTTCTGCATATTTTCCACCTCTTGGATTAGATACTTTCTGCTGTGTTGCATATTGTAGAGGTCAATATCATCCAGTTTCTCACTCAGACCTCTATTTAGAGGTCTATGTTGGCCAGTCTGGCTTTCAGCAGTGACACAATTTTATTATAATAATAATGTATTTTAATTTATGGGAATCCGCCTGAAGCGTCTTAACAAAAACAAATAAAATCTAAATGGCAATAAACAAAGGCAAAAGGCCTATAAAAAGAGAGATTGGAAGCCAAGAGCTTAAAATCCCTGCAAAACAAAACAGGAAAGGAAATGAGAAAGTCAGAAGCCTTGCCTACAAATTTTTTCTGGCATATGCAAGAAACAGAGTGTTCCTGAGGCAAGGGAGGAGACCATCTCTTTTGACATTCCAACAGACAATAACCAACACCAACAGCTTGAATTACTGAGAAAGGACACAGAGGTGCTGGAAGTGGCTTTTTCTTACCTCGGAACAAAGAACTTCTTTGGAACACCCACAATATTCTTGAAGTTATATTGTTTCTCTTCACTTCCCTGGAAAGGTTGACTGCAAATGTGTCTTCCTCTCTGGGTTTCATTTCATTTGTTTGAAGACAAAACGAGTGATCTGTTGCATGGCTGTGATGATCCTACAGTACCTGAGCTTAAATTGACTAATCTTGAGAATAGCTAACTATGCTATGTATGCACTCAGAGATATCTAACCATAATACATGTATATACACTAACCATACTGCACATACACTAACTACAGCAGAACCCAAAGGATAAGTAGATTTAAGAAAAACACAGAAGGCATGTTAACAAAGCTTTATTTTTGTCTCTTCAGCTGTGGTTTTTTATTGATTTTGTTATTTCTGTGCCTCAAGTGTCTGATTTGTGAAGCGAGGATACTTGTCTGGTATGATGAAAAATACCATAGACATGGCAAATCTCCTCTTGGTCACTGCCTCTGCCTGCAGCAATTCCCAGTCTCTGCTTGCATCTCTGCCTTATGGCACACTAATAACGTCTGGTCTGCCAGGGCTCCCTCCAGCACCTTTCCTTGGTCAATTCAAATTTGAACAAAGCCCTTGACTGGAGGTTTTGTCGCTGTTTTGGAGGAGCTAATATCAATTAAACAAAAAAGTCCACCGAAACAACTTTAAAAAATGAGGCTTTTGGTTTTTCAGCCTGTAATTACAGCATCAGCTCCCTTTTATGCTTCTAAATTACAGAGAAGCAAGCTGCCCTGTTTTCTGATGTTTTATTTTTTTAAATTACTCAGTGGCTTTTTGGGGAAAGAGTAACTGAATATTTTTGGTAGTGTTATATAGGCGACGCCTTCCCCATTAGCTCTTGTGATTCTTCCTCTGAAGGTTCACTTCAGTGGGAATGGAAATTAATTTGTTTCAAGAGAAATTATAATAAAGAATGCCCCCTTTTCATGGTTTAACCAGCTTGAAATGAACTCTTAAAACTCTGCACATAATTTTTAAAAGACGCTTTGCATAACCAGGATTAAGCAGGCTCTGTTCTTGCTTCAAAACATGATTTTCTGCATAGTCTTGCAGAGTGATTGGCATGGACCTCGATGCAAGGAAAGAAATGGCACCTTTATGCCACCCAGCCAGGAATGTCACCCCACCTACCCCTACTGGCTCATACCAGCTTGGCACCCACATGCCCCCGCACACGGGCCTTGGTCCAGCTGTGTCACTCATGAAGGCACTGCCGACTTTGCTGGATCCAGCTGTAGCCTGAAGAAACACATTGAGAGGTTTTTAGAGGCTACAGGGACTATTGATGCATCTTTCAACAAAGGGCGGCTACGTTTCAACTTTTCCCAGAGCTCTTGCCTTCTGCTATTATTTTTCCTCCCTCTCCAGTTTTAGAATGTCTGTCTTTCAGGTTCTTCCCTTTACACTAAGGATGAGGATTTCAGATGATTGCCATGACACACTGTCTCGCAGTCTGCACCAGCACTCATCCCTCCAAGCCATTGCATGATGAAAGGAAGGACAGGTGGCAGAAGTTGGGTTGGCAATGAAACAGTGAAAAAAATTTACAGTGCCTTTGTGTTTAAATAGTTAATCACTGCATTCAAAAATGTCCTAGCTGAGGATCTGCACACTTCTGACAGAACACATAGCAGGTTCCCTGAGCATCCATCCCACCAATTCCCCAGACTGTGTAGAATGGAGTAGAATGGAGTAGAATAGAATAGAATAGAATAGAATAGAATAGAATAGAATAGAATAGAATAGAATAGAATATAATAGAATAGAATAGAATAGAATAGAATAGAATAGAATAGAATAGAATAGAATAGAATAGAATAGAATAGAATAGAA
>JAWWEV010000083.1:138178986-138236749 GCA_035583235.1 Hafferia zeledoni
GAATAGAATAGAATAGAATAGAATAGAATAGAATAGAATAGAATAGAATAGAATAGAATAGAATAGAATAGAATTCAAGAGTGCAGTTGAAAGGGACCTACAATGATCATTTAGTTAACTGACTGACCGATTCAACAGTGACCAAGTTAAAGCTTGTTGTTAAGGCATTGTCCAAATGCCTCTTTAACAGTGACACGATTGGGGCATTTACCACCTCTCTAGGAAATCTGTTTTGGTGTTTAACCACTTCTTGATAAAGAAAACTTTTCTAATGTCAACTCTAAACCTTCCCTGGTGCAGCTTAGAATTCTTTCCAAATGTCCTATCACTGGATACTGGGGACAAAAGATCATCACCTCCCCCTCCACTTTCCATTCTCAGGAAGTCACTCCTCTCCCAGTTTATACTTGTGCCTGGCATTACTTCATCCTAAGTGCACAGGCTTCTATTTCAACTTGTTAAATTTTATCCCACTATCCACAGCTTGAAGCTCTAGTCTATCTAGAGCCCTCTGCAAGGCATCTTGTCCCTCAAGAGAGTCAACAGCACTTCCCAGTTTGATTATCATCAGCAAAATTCCTAATAGTGCATAGAACTGGGCATTAACCAAAAAGCCACTCAAATATGTGCACGTGTTGTCTGCCCACCTTATTGAACCGCTGTTCTTTGACATGCCTCTCCTAAGTTTCAAAGCCAGTTCACTACAGGCCTTTGTAACCAACAGGCCATTGCTGAAATGCAGTCATGGGATCGTAGCCATGAAATTGTGCCTATTCATGGGGTTTTTTGCCAGCATGGGAAATGAGCAGCACAGACTTGTCAAGTAAAGAGTTGTCTCAATTTACAGCTTGATTCAAAGAAAACATGAAGCATTTCAGAGATTCTCATTTCTAAGGCATTTCTACAATAACTTGTGGATTAATATTTATTTATGGATCTGTAACTGGCTTACTTCATTTCTGCTGTTTTTTACCCAGGCTGTTCTGTTGTACCTGGAAGATGAACCAGCCAGACCACTGATTTTAATAAAGCCTAGGATTGTCTTTGGACCTCAGACTTGCCAGATGGCAAAAAATGAACACTTTCCACCACTTTCATATTTTAATTTTCCAGGGCTATAACTGACATTTTAATTTACAAAAATTACTAACTCTGATTTACAGTCAGACTTCCTTGTTCTTTTAATATTATTTTTATTCTAAATTTACTTTAGTTTATTGTACTCGGTTTACACAATAAATGTAGACATAAAGACACATACTTCAAGTCCTGCTTCCTCCTAGAACTAACTTAATATTGTTTTGTTTCAGCCTCATAGAAACAATGCTGGATGAAAACTAATCCAATGGTTGTTACATACAGGTCAGGAGAATCTTATAGGCTGTGGAATTCCATTTTTTTCTGGGATTATTAGAGTTGTATTATGAATGATATTGCACTGTGTTGAATCATATATAATTTGTAATGTGCTTTTGATTGCCTTTGTATGACTAGATATGTGGTTGGGCTAGTTTCATATATTTTGTTGTTGCAGAGTGGAGCAATAAAATGTGAAAGAAGCAATCATTCTCTATGGTATCTTTAATAAAATTTGATTTTTCCTTTGAGAACCTCAAGGAAAAATCACTATTCTCTACCCATTTTTCTTGCTACAGCAAAAACCATATCCAAAACACCTTCAGGTCATTATTGTCCATTGTTGCAACACAAGGATTAAATTTTGCCCCAAACAGCAATCATTCAGTTCCTTGCAGAAAAAAAGACACAAGAGAGAGTTTTCACAGCTGTGGGTAGGGGCAAAGATTGAACCTCAGCCTGCAGAGTTTGCAGAGAACTCCCCTGGACAGTGACCAGAGCATTCCATAGCCACTGCTCTATGGAAAGAGGTGATTTTGGCTGCCCAGCCCAAATGCCCATTCACGCTGTGCCTGTGCTTAACCCTATCACAAATTCACACACCCAGGCACATGCCTGAGATGGCCATGGCGGGACGAAGATCTGCTGCACCCTGGGGAGCACAGACACAGAAGGTTAAACATCAGCCCTGTCCTGTGGCAGTTCCACCAAGCACTGTGCTACTCAGGGCTATTTTGGCTGAATTGGAAATTAATTTTGAAAAGGCTGTTTGCTTTGGGGGTGCTTGGCTGCTCATCCTCTTGCTGGTCTCAGGGGAGGCTGCAGGGGTGGACAGGTACTGCAGTGATGGGACAAAGGGCAGCTGTCTCTCTGGTGCAGTAGAAGGGACAGCAAGAGAAAGGAGTCAGCTGGGAGATAAGAAATGTCATGGAAAGACAGAATTGGGAGGTAAACTTGTGTTAGTTTATGTGATTCACCATTATTACCACAAACTCAGCTTAGCTTATTTAAACTTGTTTGTCCGGGAATGTGTGGGGAGGGAGAAGTGAAACATCTGAGAGGGATGAGGTGTGGGGAGTTCACCAGCCCTTGGGGACCAACTCTGCAAGAGCATGCTTGGGTTACAGGCCAGGAGAGAAGATACAGAGGTGTGTGGGTGGGATGGGGTGAATGGAAATGTGTAGGGGAAGGCAAAGGGCCTTCCCTAGTCTGGCCAAGGCACCAGCAATAGAGAGCACCCTTGGGCTTGGCCACCAGTACATGGTTGTTACCACTGCTCATTGCGTCCCTGGAGTGGGGGAAGCCAGGAACAGCTGGCACCCACCCTGCTGAAGCTGGGACATGGCTTGGAGGCTACGACAGCCAGAGACTACATCTATATGCGGCCAGGGCATGCTCCAACACCTGCCTAAGTGGAGCCTGAGAGCTGTGGCTGGGACATCAGTGGTGGGAACAGCAGGAGGGCTGAGCACAGCTCAGAAGGGCGGGATATGGACTTTGATGTTTGGGTGTGTGCTTTTCATTATGCTGGACATTTTCATTGCTTCGGCTTTTCCTCTGGTCTTTTGCTGCTGAATTTGTGTCAAAGGGATGTGGGAGTGAAGGGGAAATACGGCAGTTACCGGCAGAGAAAATGTCTCTGTAAAGCTGCTGGGTTTCTTGGGCCATTTCTGTTTCCACAGCTGACTGGAAATGTACATTATCTGGCAAGGAATAAGCATCTTTAGTGACCTATTTTGAATTCTTTCCTCTCCTCTCATGGTGCTCTGAACAGTGAATCCTCCTCTGTTCAATAGGTGACATCTCCTTCTGTAGACACAAATATTTTAACTGTTTGGCTTTGTTAGACTTGAGTAGTTACAGTTCTGATGCAGGGACTCTACATGAGCGTTCTTCCATCCTGTGTGTGGTGTCTCTACAAGGCAATGACACTCGTCATTTTCCCCAGCCAAGTTAGGAACCAGAACCTCAGTAACATTCCTTTTGTTTACAGACAGGCTTAGAGGTTGTCAGAGGCGAAGTATAGCCTGTTATGGTGTCTGGGGAAAATATCTAATTTTCCCAGGTGGCTGGGTGGAGTCTTAGGGTCATTGTTAATTTTTACCTCTTGGTATTTGCACCTGTCCATGGTTATTGCCAACAGACTGAACACATGAAAGTCATGAAAAGCATTCATTCACTTCAGCTTTTGTGCAGAGGGGAAGTGAGCTGGAAGCCTTGCTACACTGCCACCTGGAACAGGGAACACCATGAACACAACTTCATTTTCTGGGTTATTTTACTCCGTATGTTCCACTCAGTGTTATTGTACAACACACACATGTTTGTACATTCCTCAGTTAAAGGGCAAGATGAGAAATTCAGTACTTTGATATCAGTCTCACTTTAGGTTCAGTAAGCTTAAAAGTCTGCCATATCCTCTTCCACCATGGTTAAGTCCAGGAGTACTGCAATGCAATGTGTAGAAGACTATGTTAGTATAGGGGGTTTTATTTACAAAGGATGGCTTTCTGAAAAAAGGATGGGACAGGCCACATGGATTATTAACACAGCAACTCCTCCTCCTCCTCCTTTAGAGTCATATCGCAATGATTTCAGTAGCAGTAGCAGTACTGGTGACCTACAGGGAAAACATAAGCCCATTTGTATTTCAGGACATACAATGAAAGAGGCCATTTAGCCATATTTTGGGGATGCAGCTTTGAGGAATATCATTCAGTCTTGCAACATGATACTCAGTGACAGGTATGATGTGCCAGTAAGGAAACCAGCATTAATCTCCATTATATTTCTGAAATACAGTTCGGATCAGTGTCGTTGATGATGGGAGCCATAGAGTGGGAGAAATGTGGTCTAATGCCAGAATCATCTCTTGATTCTGGTGTGATCCAATTGTTCCCAGAAAGATGCATTTTCTGTATCTTTTCAAGGAGAAGATTAGGGCATGATAATGAGATTAAGAGATAAAGATACACTTTTTTCCTGGCAGAAGTGAGTTTCTTTTGCAGAATGGCTCAAACCTTGACTTTGTCATTAGACCTTCATGCAGTAGTAATTGGCATAGTCTGTATACACTGTGCTCACCACTTTTGACTATCAAGAGGACAAAGAGGAAATATGCTGATAGCTTGATTTTTCCAGGTACACAGGAGTCACAGAGCTGTCAGCATCTCAAAAAATGGTTTTATGTTTCCTTCTTGCTGTAGCAGTTCTGTTCTTTCAAAGAGACAAAGTGGATGAAATAAACAGAAATGGCAAAGGGAGAACGAGATAAATGAGTGAAAGCAGAAAATTGCAAAAGACTAAGTCATTATTTTGAATCTTCTTGGAAAACAAATCTTGATCTCTAGCTTAATGGTTGGTTGCAGGACCTACTTGCTTCTGAGGCATTCAGGTATGGATATTATAAGGAGGTAATGCAGTGGAAAATATGGTGAAGTCAACACATTGTATAGCCCTTCATGTTAAAGAGAAATTGTGTGATGGCAAGCAGATGAATTATCATTTGCATGTGAAATAGATTTATTAGACTTCTGGTTTGCTGTTGGAATAAATGACTCTGCAACAAGCTGGTGTCCATTTGCATGCATGTGGTGCTTTGACAACAATAATCAGTTCCTTACTGGGAGCTGAGTCCAATAGTAAAATGTGAAAGGCAGCACCATGGCCCTAGATGGTTTGGTTGCTGGAAGAGCTGATTGAATTCTCTTTTGAAAGGAGATGAGAAACATCAGACATAACCAGCTCAGTTGAGATGAGCACAATAAATTAAGCCACGCTACACTTGAGGACATCTCAATAAAAACTAAGTGAACATCATTATTAATTGGGGTCTATGCTTTTAAGTTCAACTAAATTTAAGCCAGTTCTTGCTGGAACACACTCTAAGGACTTCCCAACTAAAAAGATGATGTTAGTAACATCAAGGCTGACATAAAAGTTTTGTTATCACAAATGCATCTCCTGGCTCTCAATGTATGCTGTTTCTGAAGTCTTGCCTTCTCAGGCAGGAATAATTTCAATGGTAGTCTGTTTTGTTGCTCACGTGGATTCTAATTCTTGCACAGAAAAGGCATAAAAGCCTGAAGTGGTGGTGCATGGTGGGCACCATCAAGGAACATTGCAGAAGGCTATACAGGTGGAGAAGAGATGTATTAATATTGTCATGTTGCACAGCTGAGACATTATTTTGCATGACAGTCATGACCACGGAGGTCAGTTAATCCAAATTATAGGGGAAGTGGACATTTTTTATCAATGTTCTTTACTAAAATGGATTACCATAATTCAGCCCTGGAGCTTAGAAAGCACAGATGAAATGTGGCAGAGTTTGTATGCAGCCCATGGACTTGAAGCTTTTTCTTCCCCATTTTAAGTGTCTTCACACCACATTATTGTCTTTCTTCAGTTCTTCTTTCTTTCTGTCTCTTGTTTCAGAGCTGTTTTGTTTTAAACCACCAGTGGTATTTTTCTTGGAGCCAACAACTTGACTTCAGATCTCTCACACCCCAAGTACATGCCTTGACAAACAGGCTGTTGTTAAGACTGAGCAGTCTGTTTTCACTGGGAATTCCAGGTAGACACTGCAAAATTCTTCCCAAGGAAGCTGCCATATGTGCTCTCACTGAAATGGACTGGTTTGGACAAATACGCACCTTCTAACAAGACAGAAAATTCCATGCTGGTCCTGTACTTGCAGAGATGCCGATTAAGTGCAGTTTGCCTGAGTGGACAGTCCAGTAGTGCGCAGCACCTCCAGAAAATGAGAAGGAAAACCCCAATCCAATTTAAAAACAAAAACAAAAACAAAAAACAACCAAAAAAACAAACACCCCACCAAGATAAAAGTGAAATGCAGACCCAGCATTCATAACATGTGAAGCCAAGAACATTGTGGTCAACCAGTAAGACAAGGTGACACATTACAATTCTTAATTTCACACTCATTTCTGATGAACAAAATCACATACAGGATTGGTCTGTTCCCACCTTGATTTGTCTGGAGTCCCTTTGCAGCTGTTTGGTAACCAGATCCTTTGATCCTTCTGCACTAGGCAGGCTGCAGATCTTTCTCCCCTCCCTTTTTGTTTTCCTAATTTTCCAAATTCTGATCCAATGTTCTTTACTCAGCTTCCTTTCCCCCCTCACCAGGGGCTACCTGCATGCAGTGACATCCAGAAGCAAATTTCATGTCAAAAGAACATACTGAGAAAAACAGTTTCAATGATGCATCACAGTCCTTCTCCACCATACTCAGGTCTCTCCAGTCCATGTTCCTCTTCTCTTGCCTGACTCCACTGCTCTCATCAGCAAGAGAACTTCTTGGGCTTTGCAAAGCACTACAGCAAAGAGCAAATAATCACAGGACCATTTAATTTGGAAACAAATAAGAATGGACAAGCCAGGTAAAGGACACTTTATTTGCTTTCTCGCAAGAACAAGTTGATACTTAATCATTTTCAAAGCACTGTAGTGTAAATCTTACCAAAGGGAAATGGTCTTGTATTATGCAGAAGCACTAATGCATAACCACGGGATTTAAGTAAAGCCAAGGTCAATTGGAATAATGAGGGGAATCCAACATTTATATAAGTAATAAGACTGTAAAATTATGTCTGATGGGAATTGGTGTTTTTTTTAAAGAAATGTCAAACCAGCATGTTTTAAAAACTGTCTGGGACTGTAATAAATACAACTCACAAAGAGAGCTGGTGAGAAATGAAGGACAGATCAGTACACAGAGGTGAAAGGAGGAAGTGATGTAATTCTCCTCCAATATCTAAACCTGCAGGCAAAATAGGACAGCGTTCCAGACTCCTGGTCTCCCTGTGCCAGCCAAAAAGTTGGCATGAGCAGTGTGGTCATTCAGCACTGTCTCACAACCACTGAGTGTGAGTGCCTCAGTCCAGTCAAGTTCACACTTGCCACAGCTGGTTATGTGGAACAAACTCCTACCACCAGATTGGAGACCTTGAGATTTGGGGTCAGGCAAATGGATTTGTTATATCTTAACAAATAGAAATTTCCACAGAAGCTCCACAGCATTGCTTTCTGTAGCAACTTATAGAGCTGTTTCACTTGAATTCTGAAACCATCTTAATTCTTGCATTTCATTTGTTCTCCATATAAACAGATTGAAAAGACTTAACTGCCTAATGATGTAGAATCCCTTCATCTTAAATCTCTAGAAGCTTCTACTGTCTAGAAAAAAAGGCTTTTGTGAGAAATCATTTAATTCTTAATTCATTTTTATCACTACTTAATCAGAAAAAGAAAACATGAAAGAACTTTAAAGGCATTTACTTAAGCTTTTTATATATTAAGTAAATGAAGGATTTTCTTGTAAATTATGCTCTCTAAAACTGAAAATTTGAAAGATTATTTAAGAGCAAAATCAAGATAAACAATAGCACAGTTCCGAATATACCAAAGTGTGTGTTTCTGAATGTCGAGCTGAACATATTAGATCTACATTAGAATTGCAGCATTTGAACTGAAGAATTATGAACTGCAAAATTTAGCAATTGCTCCAACTAAGCTGAAATGTCACATTAGTAAAGAATTGAAAAGCTTAAAATAAAGCCAGTCTGTATGTATTCTTCTGCTTTAAAGCAACTTTCGCTTTGTGTTAACGACGTAGACAGCACCGTCAGAATAACAATCCTTGTGAGTACTGGGTGTGTAACAGGAAGGATTTTTTTTTGTTGTTGTCCAATGGAGAAAATAGAAAGATTTGCCCACCCTGATGCTAAAAATACAGAATAATTATCAGCTGAGGCAAGTACATTTCTGACCTAAGCATACATGCACACCATGTATTTTCAAGTCTGCTTTGTTAGAATAAACAGATGAATTTTTCCACAAGTACAGATGTTAAAAGCAGATGCAAGTGTCTTTCCTGAAGAAGGGAAAAGCAGTGCCAGAGTGGCAAAGGAAAATGTAACCCAGATGCCTTTGACGCCTGGTTGTGCTGTTGGTTCACCAGCAGGACAACAACTCTGACAACAACAAACCCCTCTGGAGATGGTCCCAGGTGATATGGGCCCTGGTGGCACAGCCCTACATCATGTATGGCCTCTGCTCCCTCTGGCCAAGGTTCAACAGGTTCCATAGCAAGAAAATACACTGTGGCATTTACAGAATCCCAGAATCACAGGATGATTGAGAATGGAAGGAACATCTGGAGGTTACTTGGTTTAATGCCCCTGCTTAAATAGGGCCACCTAGAACTGGTTGTCCTGGACTGTGTCCAGAAATGTTTCAAACATTTCCAAGGATGGATACTCCACAGCCTCCCTGTTCCTGGATTCAAATACTCTCACGATAAAAAAGTTCTTTGGTATTTTTTTTCATGTTCATAGGGGAACATGGAAAAAAATACCTGATGTTCACAAGGGATCTCCTGTGTTTCAGTTTGTGCCTATTGCCCATTGGGACAGTCTGTCTGCTATTTTGCTATTGTGAAAGGTTTGAGTAACCTCAGCTATTAATGAAATGTGATTCCTGGTTTTTAACACACTGCAGGGCAATAAACAGCTTTTCTGATTTCCTGAGTGGATGCTGAACCTTCAGAAAACCAGGAGTCATATGATAAATGAGTAGGTATAAAGTTAATGCATACTCAGCTTCCACAACTTTGGTGAAAGAAGGTGAAATTTGTGGCTTTTTCCCTTCTGCTTGGATTCTGGTTCTGTCTGTTAGAGTGTTTCACTTCTTCCAGGTTTTTCTTCTCAGGTGCAGTTGTGGTCTTCACCTCTAAGCATCCAGGTCATCAATTACCCCCTTTGGAACAGCTTTTTAATGAACAAGATGGTAATAAGTATGAAACGTTCCTCATGAGAGCTAGGATACTGCACCCTACTCCAAACTGCTCCTTTAATTGTACTGTTCTCTATTTTATCTTATTTACTCCTTGACTATTGACTACTCCTCTTTTTGCAGTGCTACTGTTCCCCACTCACCTCAGACCTCTTTTTCTTCTCAGCCATTTTGTAACAAGAGGTCATTTAGCCATCGAACTGGACAACATGGACAGTTGGATAAACTGCTTCTTCCTGTCCGTGAAGGCAATGAGACTTCAGACTGGATGGACACATTTTGTTATTTATCCCTCACTGAGAAGGTCATGGGTGTGGGAAAGGAGGGAGGGAGTTTGGTGTACTTGGTCATAGACACTGGGGCAGAGCTGAAAGCATGGACCCTAATCACAGTTGTGCCAAGATCAAAAGGTGTCTCAGTTTCAGGATACAGGACTGGCTCAATTCTCTTCCATGTGTCGGCTCTTCTGAAGCATTTAATCACTACATCGTTCCTCACCATCTATTCCAGGGCAACAGGAAAAAGGACAAGTTACACTCTCCAAGTGTAAAGGCCCTTTTTGATTCAGGGCCCTGTGAATACACATAGCCTGCTAAAGCAGGAACATCAGCAGTTATTAAAAAATGAAAGGCTTTTGTTCCAGAAAGGACTAAACAAGTGATTTCCTTCATACATGCTCTTTCCAGAATTTTCACAGAAGTTACAGTTTTTCATTTATGTCATAAAAAAGAGCTACACTTCTGAGAAAGAGACAATCTTACACAATGGCAAATAAAAGCCACTTTCACTGTTTTAGACCACGAATCTGGTAATTTTTTGTCTGGAAAAAAGTAATGGGTAACCCAAGGGGAAAAAAACTATATAAACATGTCTGTATTTGAGCCATTTTGAAGGCAATCAACACTCGGTTGTTGCTCTCACTTGGTAAGAAAAGCTCCTTTATTACCTTCTGCCAACTCTCTTAAAAGTTTGGCTTCTCTTCTGAAGAGCTGCAGGAGTGCCTGCAAAATCCTTCTTACTTTGCAACTTTGGGCTTTATTTGTCTTGGATATGATGGTTAGTGGGCTTGATTCACTAATCTTACTTTATTAAGAGGCTGTATACAAATATCCCACAAAGAACAGCCTGCAAGGCAGAGAAAGACAGGGATGTGCCAGGGCAGAAAGTGGGACAGGGGACCTATATAAATTGAATGTACCACAAAATATCAAAATCAGCTGGTTTGGTTTTTTTTTTTTAATGGGATCTAATCCAAGGGGAAAATGAATTCATTTTATTCCTCACAATCCTTTCAGGCAGAAGATGGTGGCAGCTGGCAGAAGAGAGTTGCTACAGTCAGGAGCCTAGAGATATTTTCAGTCACCATTTTCTCTAGTCCTTCTTCATAGTGGGCAATTTTGGCCAGTACTTTTAGTTCTTTTTACACAGAGCAAGTAAGTAGCTCTGTCTCTGTCCCACAAATTGTTTGTGACAATATCTACTAAAGAAAATCTTTTCTGCATCCATTTAATTTCAGCAAATATATCCGTGATATATCTACACTGTGTAAGATAACACTTTATTTTTGCCCCATCTTCTAAGCAATCAGATCTATTTGTTGTATAACCATAAACACATGATTTAATTATTTCTGAAGCTTTAAATACATTTTCCCCCTGATTTTACAGACATATATGGCTTTTGTGTGAAATAGAACCATTCTACTTACTGCAGTCAAATGGGATTGACATCCATGTTAGTTCAGCTCAGCTCTTTTATGCTTAGAAAATAAAAACAGAGTTATGAAAAAAAATTGGGGTTTTTTGTCTTTTATTTCAATTTTAAATAGGTGAAATTAAACATATTACATTTGCTTTCTTTTGATTTGGAAAGGGGGAGACAGAATTGCCTGCTTGACATCAAACAAAGGAGTCTTTTCAGAAGGAAAAGCTTAGTTTAACCCCTAGCTTTGATTTCAAGGGTGCTTTCAAATTTTCCCATGTGAATGATTAAACACTTTGACTTTCACAGGTTCCTTCAGGCCTTCCTGGCAGAGTAAGGGGAAGTTTCACATCACGTGAAAAGCTAAAACCCTCTGGGCTCAGCCTGCCCATGGCTGCAGTAGGCTCTGAGCAAGGTGGTTGTGTGAGAGAGGAACGGAGCGTCGTGCAGGACAGATGCACTTACTGACTATCCAAGGCAAAACTCACTCTCCTGACATATTCAAACAAGCCTCGGTGCCAAATCTTTCTGAGCACAAAGGCATTGGACTGAGAAGGAAAATGTGAAGTGTTCACTGCAGATGACAGAGACCATATGAAATACTTTGCTTCTCCACTTCTAGCATATTGATACTGAATCAAGCATTTAAAAAGAAACCAAACTGTTGACTCAGGGTAACACTGGTGAAGTGATCCATGGACTTAAGCTGAGATTATTTTTTTCCCTTTGTTCTTGCCATCAGCAAGCAGGCACTAACCATTTCCTTGAGCTGCCTGCTGCTTCCAGAAGCAAGTGAGCCATGGTGATAGGAGTTCCCAGATGCTGCTCCTTAGGGGTAACTCCTGTTTTCTCCTCTAGCTGGAAATGTATCACCAGGAATTAGGTAGCTCATTTGTTACTCTTTCATATTGTCTCTGGCCCCTTTCCACTGGTGGAGCTGTAGCAGCAAGAAGATAGAGGACGATCTGGGGTAGGTTGCAGAGCCTGGTCACTCACTCATACTTTCAGTAAGTAAAATAAAGCTCCAAATCAAGATACAGAGCTGTGCAACACCAGTCTGAGCAAGATCAGAATCAGGCATCCACTGAAAGATTCGGTTTCTGTTCACAGAGAAATTCACAGGAAAAGAGGAAGAGAAACAGAGCTCATAGAAAATTTGCAGAGAGACCAGACTGAAACCAGACACATTACCATAACCCAGAAAGTCTTTGGGCAATCAGGTGTCTGTCTCTGTAGGCTCAAAATTCCCCTCCAGCACAACTCGAAAATGCTTGCTTGGGAGGTAGAAGTGAAAAGTCAGTGGATCTGAAATCTGAGCTTCCACAAGAATTTCTCTGGTTGGTGCTCAGCGTTGCAATGAGGGGATTAAGATGTCTGGGAGGCAGGATGTCGGGAGCTGGGCTGACTCCCAGTGGCCGCGGTTATCACTCGGGTAATCCCACATGGTATAGCTGAGCTAAACCTAAATTGCATCCATTTCTCCTCAGCCCATCTTCACAGAACCAAGACTTTCTTACTCTGAATAAACACCAAAATAGCATTTTTTTCCTTATAATTTTTTGAACACTGTAGCTGAAAATATTTCCTGTCGCAGCACTGACTGTCTGTGCTGGCAATGACTGTGCTGGCAGGGGTGCAGACTGGCTCTGTTTAACTTGCCTCTGGCAATTCAGTTTTTCAGTAGCTCTTTTCTTTAAAGCATTTATAGATCCCACAGAAATAAGTAAACCTTGGACACGCAAAGAACACCTTAAATCATAATTAAAAAGAAATGTAAAAAGTAAGACATCTTTTCATGCCTGACATGGAGTTTAGGATTACCTCATGCTCTTGGTAGTAAGCTGTGTACCCGAAGTCATGGTAAATCACGTATAAATAAAACCATACCATAAATCAGATGCCGTCCTACAAAGGGCAGTTATAAAATGTCCATTTAAAAAAGTGTATTTTTATCCATTTTGGGAAAGGGGTACTACAGCTTTTCCAAAGTCTGGTGGAGAGAAAGGAGAGGAAGCCTTTCTCCATGGTTTGGGATAAGAACAGAGTCAGAGATCCCAGAATTTAAAATTCAGTATTGAATTTGTATTCCTTAGGCACAACACAGTGAACCTGAATAAAACAAATTCATGCAGATCAGCTAAACCCATGTATGACAAGTGAGTCCAACCTCACTCTTCTTACAGTATGACTTCAATCATAAGGAAACATAAAATTGTCTTTTTCTCCCTCTTGCTCTCCCATTTCTATAGCATTCTTCTTCCTGCCTGAATAATGTAATTTTCGTACTTCTTTGTATCAGAGCTAAGTATTGAGCCATCAATATCAGTGAGTCAGCATCCTTTCCCACAAGATTCAGTACTTGGGATTTTTCAAGGAAACACTGCCAGCTCGTTATGTCTCAATGGGAATTTTTTTGGAAAACACCTTACATTTGGAACATAAAAAACCCAACCGTTGAGCGTTATGTAGATGAGGGCCAAGGACTCATTATCTTTCTAAAGGATACCTTACCAAGAAGGCAGTAAACTGCCCAGGAAGTGGAGAAATTATTACAAGCCTCCCTCCAATACTGGCAAGAGGTTTCCTCCAGGCATTGCAGAATTGAACATTAACTTTCTCTGGAGAGTAAATATCTCTAGGGCTGAATTTGAAACCCAGAGTTCTCCTACAGAAAAGGAACAGAAGTGGCTATTAAAGAACTGTAGATTTTATTATTTGCATTGTTATAATTATTTCAATTTAATTATTGTAATTATTTCTTTAATCATTCACCTCTGGAAGTATACATTTATTTCTACAAGTTAAACTTTCTGTGGGAATGGTAACTCTGGGTCAGGAAACTGCTGATGAAACATTTCCTGTGCTGAAGGGACTTGTAGGTGTTTCAGCCTTATGCGAGGCTAACCAGGCAACAATACTGATGTTTTTTTTGTGTGTGTCAGATTTATTGTTGCTCCAGCAAAACTGGAGCATGTGTCTTATAATACCTGCACCATAGGAGCAATGATGATTCTACACAGGACTGTATTTTCCCAGCTTAAAGGTTTTCCTAGTCATTACCCTTCTTATAACCCAGGTGTTTTGTTTCTCAGAGTCCTTTCATTCTGTATTCTGTGGGTGTTTGAATTTGTCCTATACCCTTCAGGATTATACTGTGGGATGTTGCAATAACCACCCTCTTACTATGGTGTCAGAGGGAGCAGAGAGATTTGTGTGGGAATAGGTGCAATTTCTGCACTTGCAAAGCAGCTTGTAGATACAGCATAGCACAGAGAAATAACATGGTGCTCTGCCATCCTGGCCACTGATGAGGGAGCCTTTGCAGTGATAAAATCATTTTTGTAGGGTCAGTTATTTCAGGTGGGGTGACTCTGTGGTTAATGTTGCTCCTTGCAGCCTCAGTGTGTGCCTTGCAGGTTTTCTGCAAGGCGACAAGAGGATGATGGCATGGCTGGATGGGAGAGGGGTAAAATGCAGTGTAAGAACAGAGCCATTTATTCTGCCAGAGCAGAGGAAGGAACTGCATCAACAGACTGTGAACAGCATTAAAGCAGAAACAGCTGTAAAAGGGCTGCTGTGTGATGAGAATGGTTTTAAGGGAGTGAAGACAATGGGACATGAACAGTCAGACCTGTGTGTCTCACCCAACACTGTTATTTTTGAAATTCATCTCTTTGTGCATGTAGAAACACTTTACAATTACTTTAACCAAAGAGAACACTAAATTAATAGTAACTAACTCGGAGTTTGAATTCACAGTGCTGTATAGAGGGGTTTTGATACTGCCTCCATTGTGCATCCTGGTCATCACTTTCTCTCTGGGCAGGCACTTTTTCCTATGCCTGTTTAATGCAAATGCAACTCCTGCCTGCCCATTTTTCTATGACTGTTAAATACACACTGGGCCGCTGGCATGGCCCCATTCCAGGCTGGAGGCTGGTGTGTCCTGCCCTGCCTCCCAGGCTGTCAGGGTCCCTTCCCAGAAGCGGTTGATAGGAGCCAGTGAGGCTGGGACAGAAGCAGTTCACCCCTGCTGCCTCCTTTCTGCCCCTGTATGCTGTTGGACAAGGAGAGGCAGGAACCAGCAGCAAAGTGTAACTGTCTACACCCAAAGGAATCACTTGATTGGACTGCACCACAAGGGAGAGCCAAGATGTGAGTCTGTGTTTAATTAAGCCAGTGATATGGTGGGGAGTGAGGGACCCAGTTTCAGCACACAGACCTTTGCAGCAACTTCCTTGATGTGACTGAACATCCTTGTGCCGAGTTTGAAGTGTTCAAGTCCATGAAAGGTACAGAGAAAGCCTGGGAACATCACTGGGTCACCACTTCTGCAGCTGGGCTTTGAACTGCTCTGGTGTTACCATCACTTGCCTGTGAGCATCCTGGCAACACAAAGTCACCCAAATAGTGCTATGGGATCTTTATCCATAACTACCAAAGAAATCTCTTCTTTTTTGAGTACTTGGGTTTTGTGATTGTTTCAAGAGACAAAGTCTGGTTTTGAGGCACCAAGTGAAAAATTTTCCTGCATCATTCCTCTGTTTTCTTGAGGTTTCAGCATCCAGATTTCTTGGACGTTGCACATCTCAACAGCAGCAACTACCCATTCCTTGTATCCGTGAGCTGGCTCCCAACCCATGCGGCGTCAAACCAAGCTGCTTCTCTCCAGCTCCTGGAGACAGGAATAGCCTGGTTTCCCAACAGCTTCACTGGTCTGCCATCTACTCTCAGTTTGTTTTGTTGCAGTCCGAGAAACACACTTTAAGCATTGACACATCTCCTAAGAGTGGATATCCTCCCCATAAATGCGGCCTATGTTAATTTTCCCTAACTCCAGCCAGGGGAGAGAGGCTCCTGCAAACCTGCTGGTGTTTACAAACTTTCTTCTTTAATGTGTCAGTCTTTCTCCTTCAAAGAATTCAAAGACATGCTACATTTCTTACTGACACTGAGTTTTCAATGCATTAGGTGGGATTAATCATCCTTTAGCATGTACCATTTCACTCTTCTACAGTGCCATAGGCAAAGCTGAAGCAGAACACAAACCCCAAACCACTGACACTGTCAATAGGCAGAAGTCTTGTTTTGTGTGCTGACAAAGATCTGCACACCCAGAATGATATATGTCCTACTTGCCAGAAAGTTTATTTATTTATTTAAAAGAGGATGAAGGGTTTCCTTCTTAGACAAAGAAATAAAGGAGAAAAATATTCTCCAGAAAGTTCTGTCTTCACCATTATTGAACCACACCCTGTCCTCTTCATATAAGAAATATTGCCAAAGCCACAATCTTTCATCATGTGGTTCCTTTTAAATAACCTCCTAGGTACTCAAGGTCAGGATGATTTAAAAAAAATAGCCTGGTGGTATGAAAGAACTTTTTTTAAATGTGGAAACAGGAATCCTACGCAAACTTGCCATAAATACAAGGGATGAGGATGATGATGAGTGGAATAAACTACGTTCACATCGTGTTCACCTGCTTTACTTGGTCTAAAGTTTTGTTTAGTTCAAAAGTCTGATATAAAAATAGAATTATTCAATTCATTGCAGTTCTGAGTCCATTCTTATAGCCTTTCCCATAGATTTGTCCTTCAGCTCTGCTGGGGATACCCACAACCTTAGCTTTGTACATATTTTATCTCTCCTTACTACTGAGCTAATTGCCAATATTGGTTCTTCCATTTAACTGAAACAAAGGAAGAAAAATGTAACACTTTTCTTTTTTTGACTATTTTTGTCCTATTTTGCTTCTCCACATTGTTTCAAAAGAGAAATATTTTGGATGGTGCTCATTTTCTATATTTGACATTTGTCCAAAATTGAATAGTTTCTATAGTCTGCAGAAATTACTGGTATTTTTTTCTATAAATATTTGTTTATTTCTAAGCCACAATCTTGAATTACTTTAGGGCTGAAAACTTGGGTTTTGAAGGTGATTCACAAGCAAATCAGACACCTCTGCTTTGGACATGGTAAAGCTGACCCTTACCAGGATGGGCAGGATGGGTGTCTGAGGGTGATGAAGGGCTTGGTTGAATTGAAATCACCAGCACAGCCTGCTGAAGCCCCAGAACAAGTTGTGTTCATGGTGTATGGCACGTGAGCACGACTGTGTGCAAGTGTGCCTGTGGTGTTTGGTTACAGTTTTGTGTGCATTCTGAACCAACACTTTGAAACTTCATTATTCAGCTCGCTAAACTTTTTCCAAGCTAATACCTGGCTTGGTTTTTAAAATGCTCAGCCTATAGCAGACTATGCTATTGATTTTACTTTGAGAGCATTCATAGGTCACAGTCAGGGACCAGGAGTCTATTGTGTTCACAGCATAGAAAAAAGATTATTACAGGGCTTACTATCTAGTTTATTTAATTTCCTCCATACTCCAAAACACAGTGCATTATCTGGGACACAAGAGACTGCCTGGATGGAGGACAAGTTCATTAAAAAAAACCCAAAAAAACCTAAAAAGCAGTGTTGTAGAAGATTTTGGAATCATAAGGTTTCGCTTTAAACCCATGGTATTTTTTGATAGCTATTTCCAGTCTTTGAGAACACAGTTGGACAGACAACAGCTGAAGAACCTGACTTCAAGCCTATCTCTCTGTCTTCCTCAATTATTTCTGAAACTGCTTTTTCTTTCTCTCAGTGAAGGAGAAGCTGACAGGGCAGGACAAACCCTGTCAGAGTTTGGGGCAGGCTGGGGCAGCAGGGGCAGCACACTCCTCTTAATTCCCTGTTCCTCTCCTCCTTCCAGCCCAAGGCAAGGGATGGCCTCATCTCTTGCCAGGAGCTGGCAAAACTTTGAGTGTGGTCATCAGCCAGGCTGGGAGGAGGGCAGGCAATGGTACTTGGCAGATCAGAGCATTGTGAGCACAGGATCCCCCTGAAAGTCACCCAAGGCCCAGCTCTGGTTGATTGTCCCCAGCTCTCACACACCCTTTCTTCCCCTCACCTGTGCCTCCCCACAGCAGCATTTCCCCTATGCTGTGGACACAGAGACCCCTCTCTCCCACCTGCTGCCCACTGCACACCTCCTTCTTCCTCCTGCAGCCTTCCCTGAAAAACAAGCTACCACCACCAAACTCACATTTTTTCCAAGCAGTCCTCCCACTTTCTGTTTGTCTCACCCTCTCCCTCATTATCCTGGGTCTCACTTTTGTTTGTCTTGGCTATTTTGGGCTGGAAGCTCTTTGGTGAAGGGAATAGAGTTTAAGTGCCGCCTGTTCAGGATGTGAGATGTTTGAGTCATTCCAGCTGAGTGAAGCTGAATTGATAAATAAGGCACAAGCTGGCTGAGAAATGTCTACCCGAGAATGGGCAACTGATTAACTGAAACAACTTTAACAGGTATAATTTATTAAACAGGTGTAACTTTATGTTTAGGGGGGGAAAAATCCTATTTTAAAAGGCACAGGTAATAGTTCAATGCTAGTTTCCCAGGAAACCCATTCCAGGCCATACTCTACTGTAATGAAGTACAGCATGTTCACATGGCAGTTAAAGCATCAACTACAGTCTCTGGCTTCAAACACCTTCTTCACTATTGTCATTCCTGAAGGGGCACAAATATTGTATTATTTACAATGAGAGTTCCATATAACTACTTGCAATATGAAAGTATAAATGTATAAATTAAAAACAGTACCATGTACTAAGAAGCAACTGTGCTTTTCTCTAGCCAATAGCTCTGTGATGTTTTTACTACTTCATATTATCAACTGTAATATTGTTGTCTACATAGATAGGATTAACATGATATTGTTTATGAGGTGTGTGGGATCCTCAGTGTTTTGCTGCCAATAAGATCATTATTCTCATTTTAACATCTAGAACACCCCAAACCTCCATACCTAGCAGAGTCATGGAAACATCTGTATCTACTTTGCAAATTTGAGACTGTTGATATAAACTTAATTACACTGGAGATGCTATTAGCAGGTGAAATTTAAAAAGGACCTTATTCTTTTTGATACAAAAAACGATGTGAGAATTCAGTGAAAAGTGAAACCCGAGTATTTTAAAGCAATATGCCCCATTTGTACTCTGTAAGGAGAGCACTTCTGATGAGCACCTATCATATCAACCAGGAATCTCTTTCTCATTCTTTGGTTAAGATTTCCTCACCTGTAATAGAAGAATATTTGTCATACAAGGCTAAATGCTGATGGTTCTTCCTTTCTTTACAAAATGGAAAAAAATATGTTGAATATTCAAGATTTGTTCACGTGGTTTAGAGAAAAAAAGAACAAGAGTACAGTCTCTCTCTGCAGCCACTGAAGTCTTTGGCTTGCACTGTGAATGACCACTGGTCCCTAAAATAATGTGAGCTTTTGATAACAACACTCATACAGTCTCTGTTCCATTTTTATGGGGCCCAAAGCTTTGTAGGTGCCTCAGTCTGTTGCCAAGGGAAATGGTAAATGACTATTTATCTTATGTGACCTCTCTGTGCTCCCTTCCTTTAAGCATAGTGGCAATATGTGAGGCTTCCCAAGCCTGTCAGGGCCATGCATCATCTTTCCTCCATGAAATTACAAGCTGTGGTTAGGGCAAAGGTTGTGAGCTCTCCAAGAACGACACCAGGTCAAGAGTGTTGCTGGGCCAAGTGTGTCTGCGGAGCTGGAATTGGTCATATCCCAACCACCAGGGTCTTCTACTGGAACCTTTAATACTTTTTACCTTCATTTACACCTTTGCAGTGACCATGAAAATCCAGTGCTGGCCAATATTTACTTGGTTCACATATTAACTACTAGACCAGACAGGGAGTAGCAGAGAGCCAAGCCCAAGATAAGGTGCAAAATCCACATAGTCTATCTTTGTTACTAGTTGTTACTTCAGAGTCAAGAGTAAGACACCAGTCAAAAAGTAAACTGAAAAATTTAATTGTTTTATAAAATAATACTATGAAATTATATATAAAAATCCAGCTTCTTAAATATGGTACATTCACTTTCTCACAGAATATTTAAATATTCATGTCACTTGCACTATATTTTCACTGTATTTGAGTTAAAAATCATCGGATAAATTAAAACATCCTTACCAAAAGATACCACAACTTATACAAATAAAACTAAGCAATAATACTTCTTTTAAATACAAAATGTAAGGAAATTAATAACTCTTAGGGCATGCTACAAAATTTTACCAGAAAAATATATGAAAACATTTTTGTTTAACTAGAAAATATACAGTGTGCTTTTTATTTCTCTTCCTAAAATTCAGTCTCATACAATTTCCATTTAACTTAATAAATATGTACAACAAAAATTTTTATTCTTCAAAGAATATAAATAGCAAATACTGGAGTAGAGCCTGGTTCAGCATTCCTTTCTCATCTAGTGACTATAGTGGGACTTTTCAACTCTGAACGTGGGAAAATACAGAATCAGGCTCTTAGTGTTATCAACAGGTTAATAGCTTTTATAAAAGTGATTTTTATTAAAGAAAAAAACCTCCAAAACCACTGCAGAAGACTTAGAACTATTCCAGTCAGGCATTTCTATAAATAGTAAAACATAATGTGGCAAAACAATGTTCCAGTTCAATTACTGCTGGCAGTAATTAGAGAAAAATAGTGAGTGATGAATGAAAAATATCTTGAGTTAGACACATCTTACTTTCACAGATTTAAGTTGGTTCCCTACCATTTCTAAAAAGAGTTTCTGGTATAATCTATACATTGTAAATCTGTGAAGAAACTTAATCATCTTCTTCAGGCTTTGGATGGTTCGTTTCGGAAAGTGGTACATTTTCAAGTGTTTCAGTCCATACATTAAACCTTTGATGGTGTCTTGGTCACCATTCTTTATTCTCCACAGATTGAGAAGCTTCAGGACTTGCTCTGTGCGTTGACATAATTTCATTGTGCGTTCAACATCTTCTTTTCCTACTTTCTTGCCTGGTAAACTTGCCATCAGCATGTTGAGTTGTTCAAAGGTGAGATTCAGGTGGCCAACATGCTTTAAGACACTATTTTCACAAAGATCAATATCTATAGAAAGCAAAAAGAAAAGAGAGGTAAGTACAATGCACTACAACTTTACCATGGCCTGCAAAAAACATTCCAAAATTCCAAGATTATTATTCCTTTCCAATTCTTTTTCTTTATTCCAAATAATTCTCTTAGCTTTGCTTTTTCAGGCTCCAATTATGAAAAATGTTCAAGAATTTAATTAACTTTGCAAATACAAACAACCCCAAATTACAAACAAACTTCATATCAAGTATTTATTGCTATACAGTTGTGTCACCTGTCCTGTAAAATGTTGTGTGTATATCATAGAATTCTTAATATTTGGTTCTAGTGAATGAAAATTTAGCTCAATCTCTTTAGAAACGTTTGGGAAACCTTGCTAAAATAGTAATTTTGGCTTTGAAGTACTCTAGACACTTCACAGTCTGACATACGCATACATACTAAATAGCAGAGGGGCAAACCCCCCATTTCTGCAGAATTTCAAATCTATTCCAAGTGGAAAAAATGTCATTTGAACATGGTAGCAGTTGATGGTTGCTTACATGAAAAGAGTTTGCCTGATGTGTAAAAACCTTGGTATTAACATTGCAGAACTATTTCACCTTTGAAACCTGTCTTGGTAGATTCAGCACAAACAAAGCAGGGAATCAGCATGACAAATAGGTACCAGAAGGGAAAAAGAAGGGAAAGCCTGTGTATTCCTCACTCCCATGTGCCCCACGCTGTGAATAGATGTCCTAGTCCAAAATATCAACCTCCATTTCATAGGAAATTAGTTGCATTCTAAATTGCAGGCATCCAGCCCTCTCTAACCTTAACAGCCACTGCACACATATAACAGTGGGAAACATGTGCCTCAAAATTCTTCATATGTTATGCAGTCTCAAAAAGGGATCTTGAAGGTCTGGGAAGAACTCAGTCCTCGACTGATCAGGAGAAGCTGAATTCTCTTCCTGCTTCCCTTCAACTTTACAGTGCTTACTCCATCAATAAATCTCAGCCAAGCCCTGCAGGCCCTCCTCTGAGCACAACACATCACCAGGAGGTGTTTCATCCCAAGCAATTTTTAAATGCCATTTAAAAGGCTGCTTTTAACACACATGCTATCACAGTAAGATACCTTGAATAATCTTCTTGACCATATCCTGTTCTTTGTTTTGCTGCTTCCATAACTTCAAAAGCTGGAAGGTCTGCTCTTGAGGGCTGTGTCTTTGTTTAATCCTTTCGATATTTTCTGTGCTAACCTTTGTCCCAGGCAAACTGTCTGCCAGTATGTTCAGACAGTTGGGTGTGAGATGAGCAGGAACAGCAAACCTGAACATGGCCTCCTCACACAGGGTTACATCTGAAATGGGAAAGAAAGGAAGAACATGTCAATTGTTCCAATGAGTTTCCCTGCCTGCCTCTGAAAAAAAAAAAAAAAAAAAAAAGCAGCAAGAATGATAAGAAAAAGTGTTTCAAAAACAAGCTGAGAAGTGGTTTCTATAAAGAGATTGCTCTCTGTGCTTGAATCCTACGTGGTCTAAGCTACAATAATTAAAACTCTACTATGGCCACCACCATAGCAGGCAAATGACTAATAAGTTAGATATATTTATCATAAATGCTGATAAATTAATTTTAGTGATAATTAAAGGTATGTTTTCAGAGCACTCTTCCTTATTATGATACACACCTGTTCCACATTTTTGGGGTGTGGTATCTGTGTTCTCCTGACAAATGTTGTCACGAACCTCATTTCCCTTCAAAGCTATTTTGAAACCCAGGGCACTACAGTTTGTGTGCTTAATACAGGCTGCTTTGGATGATGTTTCATTTGAGAAAAATCCTTCTGGACATCTCTCACATACAGTGTCACTCTCAGGGGTACCTGTGGAAACAGGAAAACAATGCATCCAATTACATATAACCTCAACTGTAGGAAAAGAAACCAAAACAAGAACACAAAAATAAAGGAAAATATTCCTCTCTAAATTGCTGTGCTTCTGCTTTTCATATTTCTGATCTATTAAGGAACCACTCTAAAAATGAAGAAACAAAAACAAACAAGACAGAAGATTCTTCGAGAGAATGATGTTCCTGCTGGTGTAATACAGTCTTAAGCACAGTTGTTAACAAGTTTAAAATCAGTAATTACTGATTAAATCAATAATTTAGTAAAGTAATATCTTTAAAACCTCAATTACTTGATTCTAGTCAGACATTAAACAATGTCTGATCTTCATCCTTGAACTGTACAAATACTCTGTAAAGTAATTAAGTGGCCCAATAAGGTGTTCTGAGTTTTACTCTGCAATAACTGCCTAGAACCTTACTTGAATAGGTTCCTTCAGATCTAGCTAAAAACACAATCCAACTAAATGTCAACTAAAGAAAACATTTCTGAACTTTTTTTCTAGGCTTGAAAAAAACATCATTAAAAGCAAGGAAGGTATAATGTCCAGTATAAGAAAAATATTTAATAGACATATGTGTTTTGCTTGGTGATTTATAAGACATAGTTTTACTTCAGAAATAAATATATGATACAAAACCAGAACAAACAATATATGGTTCTAGACCATTGACAAAGAGGAGGAAAATTAATGCATGGAATCTGAAACCATGCAGTCTAACCATCAGTGGCAGGAAAGTAACAGCATCAATAATTGTATATTCACTCTTAATTCATCCTTATTCAGCCAACATTTAACAAGTGCCTGAAGTCTAGTATCTAACATTGAACAGTAACTTATGCACATGCTTAAAATTTATTTGAAATAACTATAAAATATATTTGAATAAGAAAATACCTCCATCTAGTGTATTTTTAAAGTATTTACATATGGATGCTTATTGTAATTATAGCTTTTAAGTAATCTTTATTTATTTGGGTGGGGAAATCCTTAGAGAAAAAGAGTATAATGTCAGGGTTTCCACCAGCTGTGAAATAAAGAATGCTGCTTGCATTCTAGCACTTCACAAGACAACAAGTGAAAACAAAGGAGTTTCTAGTTGCCAGAGACTCTGTATGTTGGCACCCGCCGCCCCCAATCCTCTCCCTTCCGCAGCCAGCCCAGCCCGCAGCCACAGCGGCTGCCCCTGCACTCCCTTGCACAGTGTACCCTGCCTGTGGCTCTGCGCTGGACCAAACTCCAGCCAACACCTGCACCTGGGCAGGCAGCAATCAGCTGGCTCGAGACATCTGAATTTTAGCAACTTTCCCTGCTACAGGTAGCCTGCTGATGTTTTCTGCCAGCAAGGAAGGGGGGAAATGGAGTGCTCCTGCAAACGGCGCATCGTTCTGCTCAGAGCTTCCTGCATAACCTTTGTGGCACTAGAGAGGAATACACCGGGTAATCCACCAGAGTTCTCAGGGTTAAGCATAAAGTCACCCTCCAGCTTTGCCAGCTTCTTCTTCACTGTTTATCTGGCCGCTCTTGTTCAGGGCACAAACCGCCGCTGTCTGTCCGCCCTTCCGCCGCTCCCTCCAACTCGCCTGGAATCCCCCATTCTTCCCAGGGAAACGTCAGCGGCCGCTGGGGAGGCAGTGCTGCCTCGTAGCAGCGCTGCTGCTCCAATACTTTGCTGCCATAAACCCTGCCACGTACAGTGCCGGCTGTGGCTGAAAGGAACAAAACCTTAATCTGCACTCATGAAAGGGGACTACCAAAGTAAAGTGATCCCCCAGGGTAATCATGAACAGCCGGCAGTGGAAAAACAAGATTTCTAATGCCATAAGCTTTAAATGAAGCACTGGACCACACCATCTCTTTGTGTGGGAATGGAAGCATATTTTCCTAGAGTTAGGTTTCATTTCACCTGAATTTACATCATTACAAAGTTCAAGGCTATCGTATGGCAGAAAGCAGTAACACAGTATGGTACATGTTTATTAAATTCTTAGTTTTTGCCTCATCTCAAAAACTGACTATTGACACAGGGAGATGCAATTATTTTTAGAATGTTTTCATTCCTTTTTTGAGGTCTGTCTGGGTTTAGCTTGTTCATTTTGATGGTCTTTTGGAAATCAACTTTCCAATAAATTACACAATTCAACATTTTATTGTCTTTCAAAGTTTGCTTTGTTTTGAACTGAGAGATTCAAATTTGCCACAGTTTGGCCATGCTTGCAGGGACACAGCAGTTTGGTAGCTCAGACAATTTATACTTTGCTCATCTCCCAAACTGAGAACTTTGTTTCTGGCCCCTTTTGACTTGCTGATGAGGTACAGTGGAACCTCATTAACTCACGCCCCTGGGTATAATAGTTTAGGTTAATGAAGGTTCACAATACGGAAATGCAGTAGCTGCCAGTGGAAATGCTTAGCAGTGGCAAGGGCATCAAGGTAATGCTTCATCAACCAGTTACTCAGGGACTAGTAAGCAGCTACAGCAGCAACATTTCTCCTTACATCAAAGTTGCTCTACAGTGAGGTGTTCATAACCCAGAAAATTACTCCCAGCTTGTCATTCAGCACAGTCCTAAAACATACAGGGAAGCCCTAGTGTTTCTCACTTCATATATATAATTCCTAGGGAAATCACTCTGTAGTCTGGAGACTGGTTGCCTGCAGGTTTGTGTCTGAGCTGCTTTGATTTTCTGCATTCCCTTCCTTCCTCAGTGCTCTCCTCTGGACAGTTATCAAGCTCTGGTACAATGACAGTTTACAATTCTTTCAGGCTGTGTTAAATACTGGAGCTAAACTGGGTCATGGCATTTGCCAAACAATAAACTACGTACTTTTTTTTGAAGGAAAAATATATTCTTGGTTTAACAATTTCTGTTGTCCTAAATGAAGAACACACTCCACTGAAAAGTGCCACATCTCTCTGTATCCCCATCAGACATACTGCGTAATGCCAACCTGATTGATAAAAAAATGGTTGTTTGTTTGATAATAGCAACAGTTTCCCTAAGAGTTCCACTTAGGATGTTGATAATTAATTATTAACACATATTGCAGTGATGCCAGAGCTATGTTAATATTGTTATAATTATGCACTTGGTGTCAAACATACAGTGCTCCTGGTGTTTGTCAAGATATACAGTTGCTTGAAACAGCAGATTTCAAAATGAAACACATTATTATTTATCACACACACAAATACTCCATTCCAGATAATGTTCCTTTAAAAGAGACAATCCATCATGTTTTTCATTAGAGTGCAATTTGCTACATTTGTTACTGCCATTAAATTATATATTACAGCAGGAGCAGGGTATTCCACTGAGAAACGTTCCATTGGCTGCAGTCGAAATGATGCAGACTAGAACAGGTTCAATTGGCTTTACAATTTACTGTCCTGTAATTTCATCTGGACAAGCCTCTTTCCTAATCTTGTAACTGCCACGAGTCGTCGACGTGCGGTAGAGCTCTAAGTAAGTTTGTGCGTATTGACAAGCAGTACATACCTGGTTGTGCAACACCGAACCCGGGAGGACACTCCGTGTGCTTCAAACAAAACTCGAGCTCCAGGTATCTGCCTTGGACGCACTCGCAGACGCGGTTCTGCGTGCTGGTGCACTCCTGCTTCACGTACTGCAGCTCTTTGCAGACGGTGCTGCAGTACTGGCACTCGTCGTGGCTGTTCCACTCCTCGGAGTAGTACTGGTCCGGGCACGGAGCACAGCGCGTGGGGCTGCTGGCTGTGCAGTGCTGCTGCACGTAGCTCCCGGGGGGACACTGGTCACACAGCACCGGGCGAGATGTCCCTGGGTCGTAATGACGGTACTTGGGGGGAGAGTCACCCTGGATGGTCCACTGAACAGAGATGTCCAAGAGCTAGCAACAGGAAAATAAAACATCACTTCCTTTAGTTCAGGGAAGCACTGTGATTATAAAGAAACCTGAAGTTTAATGAGTTTATGAGTCTAGTCATGGTTCTATCTTCAAACAAATGTATATGTTAGAATTTGTAGAGATATTAGCCAGCTTTTGAACTCTCCCATGTCTACCTTAGAATGGGAAAATTTTAGGATTTATCTAGCAAATCTTCCCAACCCAAGTACTTCCTTGTTCTTCCAGAGATGTAGATCCTATTCTTCTCCCATTTACACTCTTTTAATATCACTGGGCAATGACCTTTTTGTTCCGGCACCAGAGAATCTGGCCAGTGCACAGCCAATACAGAGTTGCCAATTCAATTTCAATGCAGATGTTCCCAAACTGTAAGTGGAATTAACTCTTTTTTTTTTTTTCTTTCCTCAAGCTCTCTATTTCCTAGAGATTTTTGTCTAAGCGCCTCACTTCTCTCACCTCATGGCACTTCTAAAGTCATAGTCTTATTAAAATTGGAAATAACAGTGTAAACATTCACCAGCATTAACACAAGTCACAGTTATCACCATGTGTTATTAGGTGCCTGAATTGGAACTCTTACTGCTTAAGAAAATACTCTTAAATGCATTCTCCTGTTGCCTGTCTATGAATCCACTTTTTATACAGCTTTTTATATACAGTTGTACTTGGACAGGCTGAGGAAACAAATGCAGATAGTATGGATATTCCCTACAGCCTCTTTCAGCTACCCTTTGACTAAGCCCACTAATTTATCCAATCTGTGATTTCTATAGGTGGAGATCCCACTTTTTCCTGTAGTCTCATTGTGGGAAATTTCCTATTAGTCTTTGAAGTTTGATGAACAGCTCCATTTACCTTAAATGACTGGATCTGTTTCATGTGACTTATTTAACAAAGAGAGTGGAGTACATTTTAAAATATTGAATGGCTTTCCATTGATGAGAAATGCCCCCACCTTTGGCAAATCTAAAGCTATGACTCTAGTGATAAGGAAGTCCTGGTAATCTCATTAATTGTTGATGTGAACAGTAAGGTTTTGTTCTATATTTTTAATTCAGCAATAGATAATACAGCATCCCAGAGTCCAAAACTTGCCGAGACACATGCCTTCCCTTCACAGAACAAACCAGACTGCAACATGTGGCACAGATGCTACAAACATCAACCCACATTTCATGCAGATGTCTGTAGAAGCCCAAGACAATACTTGGTGCAGATGAAAATCTGACACTGAAAATTATCAGGTACAGCAACCAGACATATGGGTAGCACGTCCTTGTGCAGAGACACCAGTTCTCCTGCGCCCCAGTGCACAGCTCACAACGAATCCAAAGCTGTCACTGCAGCAGAATCTGCTCCCTGGGTTGTGCCTCTGCCCTTGGTGACACATTTTCAGGTGATGAACAGGTAGGGGAAACATTTAATGACTATTCAACTGTACTCTGCAACATGTGGGAACAAGAACAAGAAGATTTCCTCCATTTCCCTTACTCAACTATTTATACTGGAAATCATATATGAGGCAAGTGAATAGTTTTGCTGCAGGGAATAATTAAGCATCAAAATTAATTAAAGTTCAGTTATCAGGGTATGAGAGCATGGGGGTTTGTAGGGAAAAGTGGAGGTATTTGCTTCCTGAAAAACTTACAGCTATGTGAAATAAGCCAGTAAAAAATGAAAATAATTCAGCACAACTTGAGGGAAAATGATTTTAAAAATTGAGCAAAACAATACTTGAAGAATATTTGTATGATACCTGCAAAGTTTTACCTTTGGAAAAACCAATAACTATGGACTAATAATGGCAAGCAGAATATTATTAATCTAAATGAGCATAACCAAACCCCATAATAACAGGATTAATAAACCAGCATCACTAAAAGAATGATCAGCTTTTCACTTTGATTTGTCTTTGTGTGTTTAAAAGAAAAGCACATCACACCTGCCTTCCCTTTTCTCCCAGAAACACCCGTTATGTAGCTGCAGTAATTCATCAGTGGCTGAGCCGTATGTATGCAGGATCCAACTACTTTATTCATCAAACAATTATGACTAAAAGATTCTTCAATCAAACTAAAGATATATGTGCTATCAATATCTCAGTATTTTACCAGAGCACTTTATACATCATTTTCACCACAGAGCTAGATTACCATTATTACTACTGTTTGACTACTATGACCCGTTTAGCACAGTGAGCTGTGCAACTCACTGCCATAGGACATTGTAAACAGCCAAGTTCGAGATGTTACTTGACATAGTAATGGCTAAAAATAATAAAGGGCTATTAAACATAAACCTCACCAAACCTCACCTTTTGATCAAGAAATCCCAAACCACAAATTGCTTGAGTCTGGAGGACTGTTTTGGAAAAATAGTGGCATTTTCCTGTGCTTTTCTTCCATCTCCTCTATGCATCAGATATCAAGCCATAGACAGCATATTGGTTGGTTTAGGGCCTTTTTTCCCTGCTTTTTTCTTTTTGACCCAATACAGCCATTAGTATGTTGCTAAGTACATTTCCAGATCACCATCCCCAATACTACACTTCATAAGACTACTATAGGTTACTTCATAATGCTTAAGAGCAAAGATCTGCAAAATTGTCTTCAATGCAGGCTGAAAACGCATAGCATACTTGAGTGTTCTGAATATTGATGTGAAGCCTGCAAAACAGAAGTTATCTTTGAACCTACATCAAGCGCCAAAGTAAAGGAAATCTATTTCTCAGATGTTCTGCAAAAATTCAGGAATAATGGTGGAAAGTAATTAAAAATACTTTTCATTATTTCTGCTGCAGCAATTTGGCACCAACAGAATGAAAAGACTCTTCTTGTCCCCCAGTTCACAGAATAAGCTGAAGGGGAAGGTCACTAAGCGGTCCTTTCTCCTGTTCTAACACACACTGAGTTTGTGCTTACGTTAGCAAGTTGGATCACCTGTTACAGCAGATTTCCAGAGCAAAACAGATGGTGCTGAGCACCAGACATCCACATGATGAGTGATTCAGAGGGGATACTTTGAACTAACTTTAATCTGCCCTCATGGACAAGTATGTATTAGTGGCTACAGTGCATCTGATGCATCTCTGGAATCCATCTCTGGATTTACTTTCATCAGTCCAGTTTATTTTTATAAACCCACCTTGTGCGCTCCATTGCTATGACATGCAAACTAAAATACAGTAAATAAGGTTGATCAGGAGAAGCTCTCCAAATGCATGTTTCTAAAATCAATTAAAATGGTAATTAAATGCATTTTATGTCATTCCTGACATTTTCTCTCCTGAACTCTGCTGTGACCAATTTGGTAGCAGATTCTTAGCTACACAAAACCTCTGACTGATCTGAACGTCCATATTTAAAGGTGGTCTACATCCTAAGCACCTGAATCTCTGCTGTCAGAAACAGCACTGTTTGAACACATGAAAATGACATGATCAGAATGTACAAGTTATGAACATTAATCTTCCCAAAACTTCACAGAAAACAAGATTCTTCTATAATCATGCTGGCACTGGCCTGTTTTGCTTTTTGACCTTTGGGAAAAGGTGGCATGTTTTAGTTTGAAAGAGGGAAGAGATTAGAAGCCTTGTTTCAGTTTTCTGGAATCAGAAGTAGGAGCAATGAACATGTTCACCCTTTAACCCTTAAGAATCCAAACCTGGAGTACATAATTTCTACACCTGGTTAAATTAATGGATTTGTCATTAAGAAAATTGTGTAAAATTCTCTTCATCCTTGTTTAGGAATGGTTAATTCAGAGAGGAACAGTACAGAGGAAGTTTATAAGGAAATGGAGAGCTTCATCTTGAAGAGGATCTTCATTTATTCAATAGCTTGGCAAGTTACAACTGTCCCTACAGATTTGGTACAGATAGTGAACACAGAGAGAGAACTTTCACTTTTAAAGGATAATACTGGCAAATGAGAAGGGGATCCTCTAATCAGAGGAAGACGGGAACAGCCCTCCACCAAGAAGCAGATGCAAGAAACCCAAGTAGCTTAAATATAGCTCTCAACAGACTTCTGAAAGTAAATATGACATTTGGTTTCCTGGAAGAGCTGGTGAATGGACTGAAAAGATCTAGGCAGTTTCTTTCAACTTTAAACCCTAAGTAAATCCTTTATATCCCAACACTGACATAAGACAATAATGGTCAGTATCTTGTTCATCTCAACAAATTAACTATTACTCTGATTCAGAGTGCACTAAATTGCAAACAGGTTTCCCAGTGGTAGTGAAACACAAGGCTCAATTTAAGAAAAAAATCCCAAATTTTGGGGGTTTTGTTGCATGAGTATGAAATGTTATCAGTAACAAAATAGTTAACAGCAAAACAAACCCAAACCAAAACTTAGTATCATTAACTACATCTAACAACCTATTGGGTGAAGTTGAGTTCTAGTGTCATAGGCTCAGTTCTCAAAGGACTGAAAAACTCAGTCTTCATTCATCTCCCTGGGAAAAATCCTGGGCACCTCCCAGGATGGCTGTCTCTATGTAGGGAATTGGGATGAACTGTAAATACAAGTCTGGCATAAGTCCGTGTCATGCAAGTAAATGCTAAGAAATTCAAGATGAGTTACCCAGGGTTGAAGAGCAATTCTTTCACTGTGTCACTCAACACATTAGGCCTGAAGCTACACTTCTCCATGCCATCTTTATGTCAGCATGCACAATGGTAACATGAAAGGCCAGTGCAGTCCATTTATTTGAGTCCTTAGAAGATTCTTTTTAAAGAGAAATAATGTGATTGTAAAATTTCACTTCAGTTCTTGGGCATGAAAAAAGTACACGCCCTTTTCTTTCATCTTTAAATGTAAGGCAAAGAGGCTCTTGCTTTCTCTAGTTGAATTAAAATGAATTAGAAGACAAAGCACATGAAGTAAAAATCCTTCAAGCATCATCTCTTTAAATCACTGCTTTGTGACAGAAAAAAGGGGCTTTTCAGCATATGAAAATATTATTATATAGCTTGGCTTTGTGGTTTTGGGTTGTAGACCAAAGGAGAATATTTAATTTGCTGAGAAAGATAAATCTGTTTCTGTTTCACATTCCACAACTGTTCTGAAGCATATTTTCTTGCGTGATAAATAATCATTCAAGACATCTGTCAGACTGCTCCCAGTGTTTGCATTGGGTTCAAAGTAAAACCTCACAATTCTCCTACTTTGCCTTCTACACAAAGTATGTGGACAAAGCTCAGGCAGAAAGCCTTCACATGCCCTCAGACCTTGGGCAGAATGCCTTACTGAAATCGTTCACAGGCCCAGAGAAATCCCTCTGGCAAAATATAGCACTGAATGGTGTTATCCAGGTCCTCCTCATCAATAGTTTGTATCTCTGAATCCAATACATGACAATGCCATGATGGACCAGATCCATGTCCACCAATTGCAAACAACCATTGTAAAATACTTTACATCCTGTGAGAAATTACTCCCATCCCTTTGGGAGAGACTCAGCTCTCATCTTCCTCACCCCACTGTTCTGTAGGCCCTTGCAATCACCAGATTTAACCTCTCTGCTCTGCAGCACTGCTGGCCTGTGGGTTGCTGCAGGCTCACTGAGAGCACTGCCCAGACAAAGCACCTTTCAGCAGACTGCGGGAGAGTGCCAGGTGCACAATGGAAGGTAACATGAAGTAATTTTCACCAGTTTGAGTTCAGCTTATAAAGCTGTTCCACCATGCCAGCTGCTTCAATGCAATCCACTCACACTTTGGACATAACAGGACCTACTTTTGCTTGGAAGATGCTCTATCAAGTGGAAGTTGCTCTTTTACATAAGGAATAATAACTGGTCTCTGTCCTCAGTGACCTGTATTAAAACTGAGACCATGAACTACTGTCTTCATTTCTCTGTCTGTAAAGCAGTATGTCAAAAAGTCAAGTCTTGTAGAGACTTTTTGAGGCACCATTAGCTGTTATTCACAAAGCAATTTAAAAATCTAAACTATTGTTTCTTTTTCAGTGGTAGGAAAATGACATTCAGATGAAGAGCAGTTTTATATCTTATCAAAGAAGTGCTAAATTCAAAGTCTTTGCTCATATGAGTTACATTTGCCTTGAAGCTTGCAGAGGGAGAAAGCAGGAAAAACCAACCAGACACTCTCCAAAAGATGTTTCTTATCCATAACTCATATTTTGGAACATTATTCACCAGACAGCAAGATTTAGAGCTAACCCAAACCTGGGATGTTCCCGCTGTGACTGCAGTCTGCCTTTACACTGCCAATTCCTAACAGTTATCTAGATAAACAGTATGTCCAGTGCTATGTGCAAACAGGTGTTTTTACAGAAGGAACAAAATTAATTTTTCCATAGATCTGAACAGTGGGTGTAGCTTCTGATGATATATTTTCAAAAACCTTCTGGTAACCTTAGAGTTTTATTTTTAACCAACACACATGCAGACAGACAGAAAGAAAGTCAGACAGAAAGATAACTCCTACCCTCGTGAGCTGCAAAGCCACTGCTGCCTACACACAGCCAACCCAACAGGCAGGCCAGAAAAAGCATGTCACTTGCGCACAGAGATCCAAAATAGAGAAAGGTCAAGCTTGAGGGTCAAGATAGTTACGTGACAAGTAATGAGATTCAGCTCTGGAGAATTTTTTTCCATTCAGTCCGATTTCATAACACTTGTCTGTTTGCAAGCAACTTTAGTGTTCCAGAAAACAACACGAACATGAACACAACATTACAGCAGGCCCTCATTCTGAAAAGTTAGTAAAGACACCAAGGCTGAAAGTGCATCATGGCCAAAAAAGTCTTTTTATCTATGATGTCTCCAAACTAGATTTAAGGTGTGTGAGCCAAACATACACAACTTCAAACTGCTGTTGTGCCTCCTACAAGGGTTCTTATAAAACAGGTACTAAAATGACTTTTCTGAGCTCTAGCACAGCTCTAGCACCAGTTCTAGTACTTCACTGATTTTACCTAAACTTTACAATAACTTTAAATACATAGTTTTAAAATAATAAAATACAGTTGAATGATGAAGTTCTGTGATAGATACTGCTGCCGCTGACTAATCTACCAGAGGATTATGCTGAACTTCACCAAATGCTTCATGGGAGAACACAATCAGGCATATGCATTTAATCAAAATCAAAACACTGATGTGATTATTTTATGATAGCCATAGATAAGAAGCCAAGCTGATAATGAGCTATTGCTGATATTCCCAGATTAACTTCCCATGCTTTCATACTGACAAAGCAGGAACAACATCATACATCATGAGATGAAAAAGTTGTCCTGTGTTTCAATCTGCTAGCCAGAAACCCAACACATTTTGCTTCCCTTGCACTATTAATTACTTTGGTTTTGTTTCTCAAAAAGCTCTTTCAGAAAGTTGTGCAGAGGGTAATAAACATGCATTACTCATCAGATCCTGGAAATCTTGTTGCATTTATAAAAAGCTTTCAGAGTAAATGGATCTCAGTTCTAATGCTCTGCCACAACATTAATGTCGTTGTACTCACCAAAACAACCCAGGAGCAAGTTACTGTGATAGCATGAGCAACAGCCTGCTTTGACTATTATTTTTATATTTTTATTTGAATGTTTTTATGCAAAAGATTAATAGCCTCAAAATAGATGCTACGTGGGATCTGCTTGTATGCAGGTTTTAATTAATCTGAACTCATATACAATTCCATATGACTAAATGGATTAAATAACATTTTGAAAGGTTTACTACACTGCTGAAATCTCTAAATTTGCATCTGGGAGCATCTTACTAAATCTGCAAGTAAACAAAATCTTATTAAAGCAGAGGCTTACATGAGAATTAATAACAAAACTTTTTCTGTAATAGCTACTGACACAGCTACTAATTCATCACTTTCATGCACATGAATCTGAATTTTCTAAGCCAAAACAAGCAACATACACTTGTGCTTTTTTTTTTTTCCTCCCCTGGAGTTCAGAGTGGTTTTTCCAGGTAAGAAAGCCAGCCCAAGATCTGGGATACCAACTGTGTCACTGCAGCAGAGATTAGAGGTAGGCAGGGTTGGAGATTCTGTACATCAGAAACAAACATCCCAGTCTATAATTTCCAAATTAATTCCTTGATACAGTGTTTTGCATCAGTGTATTGCAATATGATGAAGCCTTATAAAAGAAAGGAAGTAAGACAGGAAAAAAGGCAAAAACCCCCCGCAATTCATGCCACTACCTTGAGAATGGAATGAAAATCCCCGTTGTCTCCCTGGAGCTGGACACATCCATCACACTCCAAACTCTTCAGGAAAGTTTGGATTGATGAAAAGGGTTTACCAAGAAAACTGAGAGAAGGCAAAATAACCCCAAAACAACCGACCAAATCCCGCAAAAAGCCTAACACAAAACAAAAACGTCAGAAGAAAAGCCTTGTGTCTGTACAGCCTGAAGTCTGAAGCTGTAATGCATCTAGAGCCTATCTGCCCCTCCGAAGGGACTCACCACAAGCGTGCAGCACAGGAACTTGTTCATTGTGGTCGGTGGAAGAAACCTCAGTGCGCTGGGAATCAGGCAGAGTCAGCGCCAGGCTCCAGCAGCTGCTTACATTCCCAACATTAAAGACACGATATATATATAGTCCCGGTGTAACAGGAAGCTTGGGCTCAGCTTTGATCACACATTCCCTGCCATGACCAAACTTTTCTCTCGCTCACTCCCCCTCACCACCCCCTCCAGCTTTTTTTTTTTTTTTTTTAAGGAACCTGTAAAACGGTGACTTAATGGAACCCTTTGAGCGCCGTAACCACAGACTGGAAAATGCAGGAGGGAGTGTCAGGGGCTGGCCAGGGGAGGGTTTGGTTGGGCTCTGTCTGACCGTCTGGCTGTGCCGCCCGGCTCTGCCCTGGGCAGCGGGGCCGGAGGAGGGACCCGCGCCCCGAGGGCACGGCGGACCCTCGACTCGGCTCCGCTGGGGCTCCCAGCGGCGGCGCTGGCTGGAAGCAAAGGCCAGGGCAGGGGAAGCTGAGGAGAAGGATCCCCGCTCGTTTCCCTTCCCTGCTGAGGCAGGAACGAGAGGAATGGCTCCCGCCGCTCGCCGAGACAGCACCGGCAGCGCCCGCCCCGAGGTGACACTCGCCTCTTGCTGTGATTCTTCAGAGGCAATCGGTGTTTTCAGCACGCCCCTGCCCACAGGAGAAGCCCCGCTCAGGGAGCTGTTCTTCACCACCAATTTTAGTTAGAAACGAACATTTTTCTAAAGCCATGCGGATCAAACACTGCTGTTCGTGCCTCACGGGATTGCTCCGAGGGCTCCATGGCAGCCCTGGGGAACCTCTGTGTGCCAGGTGTGGAGCAGAGCAAAAGGCATAGAGAAAGGATTTTTATCTCCCAACCTGCATATATCCATAAAGGAATATGGCTGTGGGATACTGGGGTAGAAGCCAAACCCAGATGTGCCTCCAGATTTCACAGATGGTTTTCTCTCCCTTTTCGAAGGGCAGTCCAAAACCTCAGCTTTGGATATTCCAGCTCTCGAGCATTTGAAACCTGGGACCCATGTTGGCTCTGGGCTGTGCAGTTTTGCCCCTTTGAGTCACAAGGCTGTGAGGGATTGGCAAAAGAGTGGGGTGGAAAAATCCTGCATATTATTTGACAAAAATTCAGCCTTGCTAAGTCAGGAAACCATTTTCAAGCACAGCCTCGAGCATTCCTCCTTAGACATCTGTAACCATTTGAACACCCATCAAGCATAACCTAAGACTGAAGCAGATGCTGGTCACACTTGTTAGAACTATAAAAATTCAAGGCACTTGAATTAGTGATAAGTGCTTTGTAAGAGGTCATGTGAAAACTGGCACAGAAACCCCACCAACCAAGGCAGTATTGCTGGCATCTGTTGGGTAATAATCACCACTTGATTGGTATTGTACCTGGAATGGACAATGTAACTCTTCCTGTAATCTTTTCAGACCTTTTAGTGCTTTAGCATTTATTCTTAAATATATTTATGAACACAGTGTCCAGACAAAAGAGGAGTGCCAATAAATGAGATCTACTCTATGTTTCCACATTTTCATTGTGGGGCAGGGCTGAGGACTGTTCCTGACATGGGCATCTTCAACCATGTCAGGTAGCTCTGGTATTCTCCATATAGGGACCAAGTTCAAGTGTCAACCATAGTGCTATAGTAATTCCAACAACAACAAAAGCTATTTAAGCTAAACTAGCTATATCCTCACGGAAGCCAAGAGCTGGACATGGCAATGTGTCTCTTCTGATTGGAAAAGGCATGCTTCAGTGTCAAGCCTCTGGGAGGTGGGTGGGGCTGATTGCTTTCCTCTCAGATACAGCAGAAAGAAAAGCACCAAACTCATAACAAGCTCCCTGTGGTTGAATAGCACTGTTAACTGAATTCCCATGGGCCTTGGCTGGGGCTGTGTCTTCTCATTGCTGGTGCTGACCACACATGCACAACAGCTGGCCCTCTGGAGAAATAAAACTATAGCTCATAAGCCTATATTCAAACAGGTGGATGTGTGTAGACAATATTGTTCATATCAGAATTTTCTAGACATCAAAATATTTTATGTCACAATCCAGCAAACAAATTAAAAACTCACTAAAATTCTTTAGCTGAAAATGTGGCTATCATTAAGAAGTGGGATCTTCTTCAACAAAACTGTTTTGTGTATATTTTTGTTCAGAGTTAGACTTGCTGACTTGGCTGAAAATGTGCTTTACTTTCAGAAACAGTGAAAAAAAATTACACAGGTCAATGAGAGGAAAACAAATCTTCCTCGGGTTCATTCAGCTAAATGGAAAGGGGCCAAGGTATAACTGTTTCAATAAGGACAGCAGGTTTGCACAGTTGCTCAGGAGACCGTCATCTTAATGATACATGAACATGAAAGTTTCAACTCTCTAGTCTCATTGGAGTCTGTAGAGCTGGCTGTGGACGTCAGGAGGGAACTGTATAGTTGTACTTAACATGTTGGATCTGGAAATCTCACATAGACAACAAATACAGGATCCCACACTACCATTTTCAGTGTCACTTTCCAAGGAAGAACTGCACTTTAACAAGGTTTAAACGGCAGTTTGAATGTTTTCACAAGTGTTTTACAATGTTGCCACTTCGCCTTTGGGAATTAGTTAAGATGTGCTTTGCAGAGCATGGAATCATAGGACAAGGCAGTAAACCCTGTAATAAACACTTGTCCATGCTACAACCAAGCTGTTCTCAGCAGTGTTTTAAATAACCACGTTTGTGACTACATATCATAACACAGAAGGGACACAGTCTGAAATTACTTTTTAAAAGTTCAGTTCCTTTAATTGTTCATTATTCATAGCATAGTTTACAAAATGCAATAGGAAAAGAAACTAAAACAAAAACAATTTCTTCTTTTATTAACAAACCTAAAGTGTCGAGGCATTAAGTATTTCATTCCATGCTATAGGAATATGACTAGTTTATTTTAGCAATCATTAGTTAAAAGAGATGCAGAAACAGCCCTCTAGTTGATAGAAATGTTTTGCTGCAATTTCTAACAGTACATGAGACTGGAGAAAAAGGGTAACTTTCATTGGGTAGACTGAAAGTTACCAACACTACATTGCTTTCAATCTGCAGTGACGTGCTTTTGGTAGGACATCAGCTTATTGATTCAGTACTAGTCATATTTCCAGACAGGTATTTATCTTTCCCTGTTTTTTATCCTCACTATTTGTATTGCTGTCCTGGATGTTATTATTGTTGTAAATCTATTTTTGTTCCCATGCATCATTATAATCACCAGGTATATAAATGGTGTTTCTCTTCCAGCCTGTCTGCTATCTGGAAAAATTCACAAGTCCAGACCAATGACTTGGTGCTGGCAGGTGAACACTGCATAGCTGAGTCATCTCAATATATCAGTGTGATGTTTATTGAGCCCAAGCAACAAACAGTGGGAAGACTGTGGCTTCAGGCTTGGGACTTAAAGTTCACCACATATTACATTTCGAGAACACTCAGAGCCTCGTCATTAAGAGATTTCTGTCAAACTAAGAGAGAGTGATCTCAAAAAGATCAATTGCATCTGAAAAAACCCCCATATTAGTAGCTGCAAGAAGGAAACAATCTGTCATTCTACCATGCTTTTACAGCTGTTGCTTAGAATTTAATCTCTCTCTTTAAATTGTAAGAACTGATGATCTGAACTATCCTGAGAAAAATTTGAAAATGGAGGCTTAAAGAAAACTGATCATCTGCAGGCAGTGTAGTGGTGCAGGTAGCAGGAAAGCATGTTTCAGATTTGACCAAACTAGGAGAAAACCCACTACAGATATTTCCCCATCCTTTTCCTCTCCTATAACTCAGAAACCCCAAGAAAAAGATTTCATGCCATCATATACTGAAGGATGAGAAAAGGTATTTAGCGAATAATGTTATCAAAAGAAAACTTATCCTTAAGTGGTTATCTTTGTTTTAACTGTGTGGCTTGTGAGTTTGTCTCATTTTTTAATTTTTTTTTTTTTTTAATTGAGACTGTGGCTTATTTTGTAAATCTGAGGCAGATACAAGGTGCTAATATACCACTTGTCAAACTGTGTGCAGAGAAGGTTTGGATTATAAGATTTGAAGGTTTCAATAGAGGAACTGGAAAATTAAGAGTCACGAAAGGCGTATAGAATTACCAGCCATACAAAAAGGTAAATACAAACATTTCCTTCAACTTCAAAGCAAAGAAGGCCACATATTCTTTGCTGTTCAGGCTTGCCTACCTAGGGAATTAAGTTAGCTGGTGAATCTGAAGAGTGCTGGTTTCCTGTGCAAACACCCATAGCTTGCAGATAATGTTATCTTCTGTAGTCCTCTTTCAAAGTAGATTCATACCATGTAATTCATCTGAATTTGTGAATTTTTTCAGGTTGTATAAGTAACCTGAATCAGGTAGGATCAGACTCCTAACTTTTCAGATGGATGTAGTTCAGAGTAAGCCCCTCCTCCATCTGTATGGAGGCCATCTAACTGCTGCACTGTAAGTTTAAATCCCAGCCTGTGACACAGTCACTCCAACATACTGGCAAACAACCATGAGCATAGGGAATGGTGGAGACCTTGGAACTCAGGAATGGCAATTTCATTAAACCATTCCTGCCCTGGCCATTTTTGGCCTTGAATTTCTTCTTAACTTGATCTCTTGTGACATCACGAGGCTTCTTGCAATGATTCAGTTCCTTCAAGAACTCAGAAACATTAAAGGTCTTCTGAAAAACTCAGTCGTAAACCAAGCAATTCAATAAGAAGGAATTCATTGTTCCCAGAAACAACATTTCCAGTTAACACCAGTACTCCAAAAGAGAAAGAGACAGCACATATTTTACCGAAAGCTATGGAAACTGGAACTGAAACAAGACAAGCTTTAGCCAGTAAGATTTTCTGGCTAACAGGTTTTTCCTTTTTGTCTCTACCAATTTGCTTGCTACTCTGTAATTGAAGGTCACCGGTTAAGGAAAATGGTCCTGTTAGCTCACGAGGAGTGGCAGCAATTTCATTGCTTTCAGTCTGACTTCATTGTGTATATTTGGGCAGGATTAACATGGCACCAGTTTTCCCTCCTTCTGCTTTTCTATATATGAGAGGTTGCAGGCCAGGAATGATGCCATGCTTGACCTTCAATGAATTTTGCATGGACATCTGAGGGTTTTTTGCTACATGCTCTGAATTCAAATCTCTCAGACACTGGGTTCATTCAACTGTGAACCAGCTATTTGCTTGTGCAGCATGATGGACAGCCGGTATAATTTACATTCAAATGGTTTCACCACCTGTGGATTGCCAGGCTCTCCCCTTTCAACCAGGAAAGTATTTAAAGGTAGTTGTCATCTGTGAGAAGAAGCTGGCTGCTCCCTGGCACAGGACCTTGGCTGATTCTTGTGACAGTAAATATCTACAGTAGAGCAGGGCCTTTCAGTGCTGAAGAGTCTGAAATACAGGTGAGATAAGAGGCTGGAACCTCAAGAGTAGAGTTTGCTGAAGCTGGGCAGAAGAACCACTGTAAGAGAATACAGTCTTTTAAGGATATCAAGCAAAATAAGAATATTTGGTATGAAAGTATCTTTCAGCTGTAAATATTAAGTAATTGGAATGACAGTTCTATGAGTTATGCAGATAACATTACAATTACAGTAATTCCAGATACATAGCTTTTCTCCTTATTTACACAAACTTTCTGACCTTGGCCTCTGTCATATCAGTACCATGCTCCTTTGAACTCCAAAATTCTTTTCTTTTCCCACTCAACTAAAACATCTTGTCCACACTTTTGAGAGGGATATGGTCCTTTCCCTTACTAATTATCTGCATGTTACTTCTCATATGGCTTCAGTTTCTCTCCCCATGCCACTGAGGACAGCTCCAGCTTGTCCATTTCCCCCCAGCCATCTCTATGTCTTCATCAGTATTGTCTTCTGTTCATAGGCCATTCTTTTTGAATGAAGTTTGAAGGTTCTTTATTTACTAGTCTATCCACCCTCTCTAGGAGAAATGAGTGTCTGAAGGGCAGGCCATAAGAGTATGTAATATATGTGTATACATAGAATCACAGAATATGTTGAGTTGGAAGGGATCCCTCAGGATCCCCGAGTCCAACTGCTGGCCCTACCCCAAGAATCACACCACGTGCCTCAGAGCACTGTCCAAACACTTCTTGAACCCAGACCAGTTTGGTGCTGTGACCACTTCCCTGGGGAGCCTGTTCCAGTGTCCAGTTACTCTCTGGTGAAAAACCTTTTCCTGATAACCAACCTAAACCTCCCCTGACACCATACATATAAAAATTGAATGTACTTCTCTGCCTTCTACTTGCTGTACTTTTAAAAATATTGAAAAATTTCTTGAGAAAACATGCTGCCTTTCTCAGACTTTGTGCAGCACCACCCATGAAAAACCCCATTTACAACTATACACAGAAATAATCACAACAAAATAACAAAATCTATAATGAACACCTGATGTTCTCTCCCTAAAATTTATTTGAAATTCCTTGAACAATGTCAGCTCTGCAGCTTCAGGCTTCAAACGAAGTGAGTGCAGCAGTGCAAGCCAAGAAAAAAAGGAGGGACCTTTGTGAAGTTATACAGAAGGAATATGCAATTTGTGTATGATGGCAAAAGTCAGTGTGAAAACTTGCCACATCCCTGCAGAAATAGCACATGCCCATGTATTAAATTCTCTGAAGCACCTTTTAGGTACTTTTGCTTGTGGCCAGACTTCAGACATAATAGAGCTTTTGTCCTTTTCTTGGCAGAGAAAGTTGAAAACCAAAAACAGGAGGGGGAAGAAGGTGGAAGGAATTTCAGCCTCCTCAGGAGATGCATTCCAGCTGGTGCGGACTGTACTACATCCTCCCTGGATGCAACAGTGCATTCCTTTGTTTCCTCTGTCCAGATATTTTCTTTTGTTTAGCCCATCAGTGCCCTGCAAATTATGTTGTACCTCCTCAGCAATGTGGAATGCATTGTACAGTACTTGTCTCCCAGCTCTGAACTTTGCCCAGATTTAGCATTTTTATCACATTCTGCTCCTTACTCATTGTGTTAAAAGAACTATTAATTATTATTATTAATTTCTTTTATTCAGCACCAAGAAGTGAGCTAAATTAAGCTTTGGTGGAAGCCAAACTGTCGACTTCATGCATATTTATTCTTCATCAGTGCACACACAGCAGGGTGGCACCCTGAGAGCAAGAGCACGGATTCCAGCTCTTCGCTCAGCAGGGATCCGGACTTTGAAAGAGATTGCCCAGTCAGTGACTGTTGTCCACAAGGGAATGCTGTCAATTTAAAGATTTTGCATCTACCATACTGTGCCTCAGTTAGCACCATATGTTTTCTGTATTTCATACAACGTGAATTTAAACATTGGACATCTGACCTCCCTGAGTGTATGTGCACTGACTTCCCTGTGTGTGCAACACCTCTGCCCTGAATCACCTTTATTCACCCCTCTAAAAATATAGAAAGTTCCAGATCAGCTTTCTTTTAAGCCTGTCTGCTCCAGTGTTTGGAGGATCTTGCTTTTGAGGATTAACCTCAACTTTCTAACTTCTGGAGGTTTTGTTTTTGTTTTTGTTTTTTTTTATTTGCATGGAGATCCCCATACACCAGTATATGTCCAGAGATACAAGGATTTTTCCGTGAGACAAATTTGCACATTACCCTGTTCCTTTTGAATCAAGATTCAAAATGTTACTACAAGGACAAATATTACAGAAGGAGCCTAGAGTCAGTGGTGATGGGTCATGAACCAGGCTTGTTTCAGTGAACCAGAATTTAAAGGCTCCTCCCAAGCTATTAGTAAGAAGCTGACTTATTTTAGCAGGAGTAAAGCAGAACTTCCTTGATAAAGCCATGTATTGCAGGTGATGATGCTCACCTGATCTCTGCTGAAATGTTTCAGTAAGTGTTGCTGCAGCTACGAGTTCAACTCCAGGAGACAGAAGAATGGCTCCTTGGCTAGTCTGCTCTTGGACTGGCTTAGGACTCGAGTCTTGAGAAGTGGAAAATGAAAAGAGAGGAAATAAATATTCACCCTTTTAAAAAGACTAACATAGAAGAGATGAACATACTTTTTGCTATGTAAAAACAGATACTGTGAAAAAGAAAGTAGAATAATAATAATTTTAAAATGCCCTTTTAGTTCAAAGAATTCAGTGCTGTTGCTTTAAATTGTTGATGCTGACTATGCAAGGAAAACCAACAATGTTCTGATTTGTTGTGAGAACTTCTCTCTAAAATGTAAAAACATTTCTTATCAGACAAAGCCTTTCCCTTCTCTGCTTCTGCCATCTTTTTTTTCATATTGCTATAAAAAGACTAGCAGTAAATGTCAATGAAAATGAAGGAAATGTGGAAATACATAGAAACTGCTGCTCTGCTTTTTTTTTCCCTGTGAATTCTTTTAAATAATTTTGATCTGCATCCAGAGCAGTTTATGGAGGCACAAAACAGTGCATGTGGAACAGCAAGCAAGAATGTGGAATGAATACTAATGCACTCAAACACCCTCCCCCAAGCTCTCTAAGCCTGAAAAATCCTTCTGCAGCATAACTACCAGTTCCTGTAGAGCTTGCTTACATCCTCATGGAGGAAAGTCCTTTAGCACTTAATAGAAAATTATTATTTTGATACACTTTTTGAGCTGTTAGAATTTAATACAAAATTATATCCTTGCTATATAGTAGCTTGGAAAAAAACCCTCTTCACACAATCATGAATAAATTCTAAAATGTTTGTAGTGGAAATTTTCAGGACAATAGTACTTTTTTTATAGGACCTACTTGAATACCTCTTGTTAAATAAAATGCAATTTCTTCACAACAGTAGAATCTTGAACTAAATAGATTTTACAGAAAAATTTACCAGAACAAATTTTGACTCTTCAGTGCAAGAGGAGAAAAGGGACACTTGTGAAAAAGAGAAGAAAATTGGGAAAAAAACCCAACCGAACAAACACCTTTTTTCCTGGAAAATGTAATATCAGTTCTGGAAGCTTAAATACTTAAATTATTTAAACCTTTTGGCACAAAATGGCACCTTTCCTTACCTTCTAATTTCAGAGGCTTAATTACAATCTGGCATATGCCAGAGATCAGAGATGCCAGCTGAAGCCAGTGAGCTGCACAGGACAGAGTTTGGGGCCAGACTGGTATCAGAACACTTTTTGTTCACTAAACCATTAATTTTGTGAAAGGCACCATGTGATGTCTGGCCTGCAATAGCAGAAGACTGCAATCAGTGACATTCCCTTTTCTGCTGCCTTTGCTTCACATTTCTCATAAAGTGGGGGTTCATTTTTCTTGCATTCTGCCTATAAAATGACTTTACATGTTCCAAGTGGAAATACACTTAGGTAATCACCCAGAAGGACAGATATAAAATTTCAACATAAGTGCACATTGGATGCCTCTATTCTATACAGAAGCAAGTAACTCCAAGGACAAATTGGCTGCTGTTCCTGCTCACATGTAGAGTTTAAAGTTGCAAAGAGATGAAAAGCATCACAATTCCAAAACTAAGGATAGTAAATTTGCTATTTATAAACTCTGCATGTGCTGTTTGGAAATGTTTACTTCTCCTAGGCCATTTGTCCACAAAAGGATGGGGTGGCCCAGTGTAAGGCTCTTGAAAGACCTGACTTCTGTTTTCTGCTGGGGCATCACCTTCCCCATGCACTCCCAGGAAAACATCTACAATGGTCTCCAAGTTATTTTAGCTGTGCAAGATGAGATGGGATTGGATGATCTAGCAAAATGGGGCCTGTAATTTATTTTTTGCCTTGTGCTTTGGGTAAACCTCCATAAACTGGTATTGCTAACAGATTAATACCTCAAACTGGGATGCAGTTGGATTCTGCAGTAAGAAGAGCTATATGATTACCTTGGATAGGTAAATAAGAAGTGGTGTTGACAGGCCTTGGCATTTAGCGTGCTGACAGTGACAATGGAAAGATTTATTCAAAACTACTGCATCAATTAGAGTCTGTATTTTATTTCACTGCAATATGCTTCTCTGTGTTTTGCTTTCTAGCTTACTTAGCAAAATAAGCTCTCTGTTGAATACATCAGCTGACTGTTAAAATGAGTGAAAATCCATGGTCTTCCACAACAACACTGCACAGAAAAAAGCAAATTAAATCCAGACATGCAGATGAGAAGAGCAAAGTAGGCTCATCAGCCTGGCAACAGCAAAAGCCAGACAGGGTTTATTATCTCTCCATCTCCCTTCTCCCTTCCACCCAGTTGTAGGAGCTGATTCACTGTGACGGGAAGAGAGCAGCACCCAGATCAAGGATCTCTTTAATGGAATCTCATTGCCTCACAGTGAAGAGCTGTTTTATCCCTCTTATCTCCATTTCTCTTCAAGCAGCCTCACTGCCTTTCCCTCATTTCACCCCTCCCTCTGAAACCTGCTCCATCTTCTATGAAAAAAGGAGGAGGAATATAGCTATGATGTTTCTTGCTGCTACTACCATATTCACTTTCCTTGCATGTTGTGACTTTTCTGTTGGGGCTTTGACTGTTTGCATTTCATGCGTCCATGTTTTATATTACTCACAAAAGGGCTGTGACGTTTGGAATGTTTTCCAAGTAAATAAGATTTAGATATGGACAAGCATGAGGCAGTGGCACCACCCCAATGAAGAGCAGAGTGCCAGGCACTATTTTAGGCATTGAATCAAAACTCAGGTATATGGTGCTGTGCTTTTCACCCTTTTTCTGCTTAAGCAATAGCCACCAGTGACACTCAGAATGGCAGCATCTATCTTCAAATTGAACTCTGGGGAGGCAGAAAACAGCAGAATATTTAACGGCTATAAATCTTGCTCGGCAGCTGAGGGCTAGTTGAGCGTGGGCCAACCCAAATACGGCTGTTATGCAAATATGACTATAAGTCAATCACTTTATCCCCATAACTAGGAGACCGTCCACGACTTGTTGAGCTCTACTGCATGACAGGCTTCTATGCTGAGATCTATTGAGTGGGGACACCTCTCAAGGTTACTCTTCGAGATTAAGAAAATCCTTATCATGTGAGATGCTCAATAGGTGAATTGGAAATAGGAGCACTGAAATTTTGAAACCTTAGCTAAGTGATATAAAGGATTATTTATGCATATATGATCCTTTAGACATAAACATTTGGCGAAGTCTGGGCCTAAGCCTGAATCCAGCCACACCTCAAACTCCCCTCTGAGAAAGAGTTTAGAATGCAGAGGGGTCCTTTCTGACCCTAATGACTCCATGGGAGGATCTCCAGACAGCTTTGTCTGACAGTGTCATCCATGCAGTGCATACCTTGCAAATGAATCTTGTTAAGACACTGTCATATCTGCCATTGAACTTTGTTAACTTACTGTCTTATATCAATAAAAGATATTGGTGCTTGTCTCTTGAGAGTGAAGCACATGACTCCATCTGTGACAAGGCGAGACTCAAACCATGTGAGGGGCCCCCATACTCCAGCCTAGTTCCATTGTATGCCAAGGCAAGTACATGTCCAATCCAAGTGTGTCAGTAGCCCACTGCTTTGAATAGGATTCCTCACACTATGAAGTACCTTCCTGAACTGGAGCTTCAGTACTGAGTTGAATAGCAGAGAAAAAAAGCATTTGAGATCCACTGGAAAAGTGCTAATTCAAACCCCATGTAAAATGTAGGCTAGCCTGAACAGCTACATTATTTCTTTGAAGAAATACACAGTCATCTTGGCAAAGCTCACTTGTTATTGAATTCATTTTTATATGGCAAGCTATGGGAAATTTAATAATACCTCACATTTACTTTTTTAATGGAAACTATGTGAAAATATTTCAAGTTAACAAATGCTAACACCCTTTAGTAGTCTTCAAAACATAACTAGAGATTCAACATTTTTCTTTATTATGATCTTATTTAAAAATCACAGATAGACACAACTACTTCCCCTCCGAAAAAATGGAAAACCTTTTCAAGTAGTGCATATCAAGGAAAAAACATGCAAGCAGATATAGATCAAATAACATCTTTGTGAAAGTAGATATAGATCAAATAACATTTTTTTTCTTTTATTGCCAACTCGTGTGGAGGTCCTTTTGTTTTCTCACATAATGGATGGTTGCTTGGGGCAATCTTTGTGAATCACGTACATTTGTCTACCATTGCATTTGACCCAATGACTTTACTGTGAAACCACAGTTTGTGGTACCTCCTAAGGGTATTCACAATGAAAACTTTATGCATCATTTTAGGGGTGTTGAAATGACTGAAATACAGTAAGAGGCATACAGGAATTTCCCTCACCAGCAGAAGATGAAGTAAACAAACAAGAAAATACAATTTCATCATAAATCCATCGGGGTTGGAGATGGGTCACCATATAAAGCAGTATAGAAAGAATAGCTTGGATTCCATGTTCATTAAATACTACTCTGCTGAAACTGCAAGCAAGAATGCTGATTAGCCCTTGCCACTCTACATCGGACCAACATTGCGAGATGTCTAAATATTCATCTGACTGAAAAATCTGTAGCTTCTTGTGACCTAACATATTTCCAAAACAATTATTTAGAAGTAAACAATTCTTCTTTCCTTTCTCAAAACCTCACTCTCTGTCTTAAACTGTTCTACTTTTGCAAAAAATACACAATTAATTCTAGAAACCCTTATCACTTCTTGCTACAATATTGTATTGATGTTATTCTAAGGATCCCCATCACAGCTGTAACATTTTGCACTGAAACTGTTGTCTAGATTAATTGTGTTGGCCCCATTGCTGGACTCCAGAGCCAGAAATCATTCTGCTTAGCAAACCTGATGATGCAAATGCTCTGAGGTGACTTACAGAAGATTACAGAATCTTAGAATAGTTTGGGTTGGAAGGGACCTTTAAAGGTCATCCAGTCTTACCCCCACATGTGTAAATCACAGAATATCAGAATAGTCAGGGTTGGAAGGGACCTTGGAGATCATCTAGCCCAAGCCCCTGCCAAGGCAGGGTCACCCAGAGTAGGTGACACAGAAATGTGTCCAGGTGGGTTTTGAATGTCTCCAGAGAGGGAAACTCCACAACCTGCGTGGGCAGACTGTTACTGTGCTCCGCCACAGTCAATGCAAAGTTCTTCCTCATGTTGAGGTGGAAATTCTTGTGATTTAGTTTATGGCCATTGCTCCTCATCCATTTTGATCATAAGATCCCTTCCTGAAATCTTAAGGTTTCACCGAGTTTTACAAACAACAAAACAAAAATATTTGGCTTATCTTGTCCTTGTACACAGAGCATCAGCTTCTTTTTTATGCCATGCAGTTCAAAAAACATTACTCTACTATCTCAGTATTGAACCCAGAAGCTTTAGTCCATGTTTTCCAGACACCTAGTCAGAACTCAAAGACACAAAGAGGAGAATAATACACCAGTATTCTTGGTATTTTGCTCCAATGGTTAACCACCACCAAAATAATTTCCTGCTGCTTATTCTCATTATCTTCTCATTTAAATTATGTAGACAGTTCTTCCTGATGTCATTTTGTACAACTGAAGCTTCAGTCCAACATCTATTTAAATCAAGGGAAACATTCATATTGATTACAAAGAATATTGAACCAAGCTCTGAATTATATATAACACTTCTCTGTGGTTTATGAGATGAATGTTAAAGAAAGTATCTCTTTATTTTCCAGCAGAAAGAGAATAAGAATGATAGAGAGAATGCTGCCCTCTCATGGTTTTATGGATGAATATGATCTCATAATATACTAAAAATAAAAAAAAATGACATTTTTAGGCTGCTACATGCTGATCTGTTATATTTTATATACTGCACTGAAAGGCATACTTGTAACAGGTATCACCCCTACCACAATATATGTGATAAAAGCACTGAAAACATAGTCCATTAATGTCAGACATGGAAGTAATGAAGCACCAGGAGAAAGCGTGATGCAAGAGGCAAGTTTAATATCACTTTTTCCACCCAGCTTTGAAAACTCATCCATTCTTCAGAAGAACTGTTCCACACTGCAAGAAGGTCTGAGTGCCACTGAGCAGGAGGTAGAGAAAGAACTTTTCTAGTTTAAGTGCAGGTCAGTTTCAAAATCCTGGAATCTTTTTCCCTTCCAAATGAGTAATCTTCTCATACACATAAAGAAACAGAAATAGGTACAAACTGATTGAGAGCAAATCAGGCTTCCCACACATCTTTGGTAGCTGTTGAGCAGTATGGAACATACCCAGCATACCCAGCATATCCAGTGCATGCAAGGTCCAGGGCAGCTACTAAACTAACCTCAAGGTCAGAGCTGCTGTTGGTCTTCTGTGCCCTCCATGCACATTCTCAGCACAGCTGATAATGACCTTTACTGTCTTCATGACCAGTTGAAATTTCAGACTGAAAAACATGGTGTTAAACCAAAAGACCCCCTGTGGTGATCTCCCTGGAAAAGTATTCCTTCAAGCTATTCAAAGCAGCTTTGCATTTTTTGGTAAGATCTGGATATAATACTGCATAACCTCAGACCATGAGCGCAGTCATGTCTCATGTTCTACAGAGTCCTACATATGTAAAACCATGAAAGAAACCACATCAGGACGTGCAGACCATTGAAATCTTCAAGTAAACATTATCCACATTTATCTATCACTTCCTCACTAGGAATAACCAAATTCCATCTTGACTAACTGTTAAACTATGTTGAATTGGAAAAAAAAAGACATAAAATAATTAGTTATATTTAAACAAATCATAGGCTAGAATAGACTATTAGGCCATGTAGCCTTGTGTCATGCACAACATGAATTTCACCTAATTACTGCCAATAAGTTATGTTTGATTACGATAAAATCCTCCAGGAAAGTGTGAGAATGTCAAGAAAGATAATTTCTTTCTTTGGCAGATTGTGAAGGTTAAATCTCTGTCATTCTTAACTGTTTGCATATTTCTCCTTTACTTCTCAATGAAAGACATTTTCTGTCTTTCAGTCATCATTTTATAGCCTTATTGACATCTTAATTTTACAGGTGGATCTTCCAAACAGTTGTTACTCAAAGGTTAATGGAGACTTTCTAAAAGAAACATAAGGGCTTTATCTCCACAGTGGTATTTTTTAATAATTTTTGGTGTAGTTATGACAATATAATGTAAAATAATCTTCTGTTCCCATTTGAGATGGTAAACTCCTGGATTTATTGCCCTGAAAGAGGAACTTCATCCTTAACACATTGGTAGTGATATGGTTTGCCCATTTTCTCAAAATTGGACTGGGGTATATTAGTCTGGCCATACCAAGTTTAAAAAATTACTTGAATCCCAAATATGAGTATTGAATACATTTCAGATTACTTTATTTTGTGTCAGGTTATAACACTGTAATAAGGTGAATGGCAGCAGAGTAATTCTGGTTTCCAGTTGGTCTCCGGGAGGAAAACCTGTCATGTCTATCACAGTCAACCAGATATACTGCTTCAAACACAGACTGGATTTCACTTCTCTTGAGTGTCCTAGAGAAAGGGAGAGTTCAGGCCTTCACAGATACCTGTCTCTGCCCCTCACTGGTGCCAATGTCATGCTAAGCAATTTTAAAATGTCAGAATAAAAGTAGAATAAAAATACACTGTATATATTTTTTACTCCTCCATTTCTCTGTAACAGCTTTCTGGGCTTCAAAAGCTCACATACAGATTCATATTCAAGAGATCACTTGAACATGACTCTCTGTCCCTTCCCAAAGCAATTGCATCAGGAAAACCAAACCAAAAAACAGGACAAAAAAAAACTTATGGTAATTACTATTGTCATATAGACCAAAACAGGGTAAATATCTGCTTGGTACATGTTTGCACAAGAAGAAGATTCAGACAGGCTAAGCAAGCATACCTTTTAATTCCTCTCAAAAGACTTAAGCAGAATAAGTGTCTGGCAAAGTTATCAAATGAGGCCAACTTTAAGGACTATCACAAACCTCAAATTTCCATTTCACTAAGAGATCTGATGGTGGCAAACAGAAAGAGATGCACTTGTGGAAAATCCACACATCCAAAAGGAAATCTTCACAGATTTGCATCCTCTCTGATCCATATGTTGGTGTAAGAGGCTTATGACTTATTCAGATACACAGCTTGCTAACAAGGCTGTTCTGTCACCCATGTACTCTGGGTTGAAATTATAAATGTTTCCCTAACAGAAAATTACACTGAAATATTATCAGTTTGCATTTCTTATAGTGGGTTGAAAAGGCATATAAGCAATGATGCAAGGTAAATAATGTATGTCAAAAACTACCCTGGCATTTTGATTCACCCAGTCTGCTGGTAAATGTTCTTTTCCCTCTCCACAGCTATGGTAAATAAAGCATGGCATATTTTACATATTTGGGATTGGAAAGCATTCAATTCTTTACATCATACATCTTCAGAATCTTAACCAGAAAGATACCTTGCTAAATATGTATATTTATGCCAGTGGCTAAACCTAATGTTACAGAAAACAGCTTCAGAAGACCGTACAATCCTAGCAAATGATGTGCAAGCTCTGTAGCCTAAAGCTTTAAGAAGTGGTTTATGGACAATACTGTAGACTCCAACTTCCAGCAATATGTGTAACCAGGCATGACTGCTGCTGCCATAACCCATGCTGATAAGGAGAATAAATGACCTTGCTCGAGAACATTATTTTCATAGTTTTGAGTCTGTTGTTCTAGAGGACACAGAAAGGTACATGTCATAGAACCACTCACCACTTTACATGAACAACAGCTCCAAGATAAAAGGAATGAAGAATGACATTTAATTGTAGTCATCTTATGGTCCACTGAGCCCAAATTTCCCTCACTCTTGAGCATAGTCAAGTGCTGGAGACAACCACAGAATCACGAGATCATTTAGGTTGGAAAAGACCTCTAAGATCATCAAGTTCAGCCTTTGACTGAACACCACCTTGTCAACTAGACCATGGCACTAAGCGCTTGAACACCTCCAGGGGTGGTGACTCCATCACCACACTCCTGGGCAGTTCATTCCAGTGCTTAACAACCCTTTCCACAAATAAATTCTTTCGATTCAGTTGCTCTTACTGGATTTCAGAATTGCTGCATTTCTCTGTGGAAATCTGTTTACTGAAATAGCTGTACAGCTAGAACAGCTCCAGAGCTACAAAACAGAGACTTACCTTCTGCTTTATACATGTTTTGCATTAGCTGTGCCCAGGGGTTGTTTTTTTACCCATACTTCATACTGCCTTATTAGTATGGATAAAGGAGCTGATGAGTACAGAGATTGCAAGGGTTTCCTTTAGAATCCCTCAAGGGCCATTTTGAGCATTTTTGTAGCTATTTATCTACCCCAAACAGAATGAAAATGGTCAAATGAAAGAGAGAGGCATGAAGCATTATGCAAAGAAAGAAGTGAAAGAACTGGGATGACTTAGTACGAAGAAAGGGACAAGGCTTCTAAAAAAGTAACAGAAAAACCAGCCATTCTATACCCATACTGAGCACAGAAGAGGAAAAAATCAAGTCAAAAGACAGCAAGAATGCTGTAGGCTGACACCTGGAAAAATACTTTCTGCTTGGAAGACAGTTAAATACTGGAAGAGGCTGTGTGAAGAAGCTGTGGCTTCAGTGTCATTAGAATTGTATAAGGAGAGGTTAAAAAAACCTTTGTCAGTCACAGCTGATTTTATCTGGGGACAGCAGAAGGTCTCCAGAGGTTTATCAGGGTCTTTTCCAGGGAAGAGCTGCCATCCTAAATAAACTCTTCAACTCCTGTTCCACACCAACTGACACTGAAATCACAAGAGCTGCAATAGTTATGGAAGTCTCAGGAAAGAACCAGGCAACATTTCTGAGAGGTTTAGGCACAGGCTTTCCAAGTACACCCAAAGACTTTAGGCCTATTATACCCTGTGCCACCACACTTGGAGAGAGGGTTAGCAGAGGTGCAGGGATGAAGTCTTGTGGTTAGAGGACATTTGCTATTGGGTGTTTACACCAGCAGACAGGAAACCAGATTAACAAACTCTTGGCAGAGTTACCAGGTAAGAGTTTTTTACTTATTGTTCATATAGATGTATTGCTGTTTTTTACCACTAAGTCTGTGTGCCTTTTCCTCTAAATGCTGTTCCAACAGTCTTCAATAAATTCTTTGACTTGGTGGCAAAGATGTGTTGTGTATTAGGGGCACATCAGGAGAACACACAGTCTGCAAGAGAGCTTGAGCTAGGGAAGTTGGTTTCAAAAGAAGTTCCACCCAGAAGCTATTTAAACCTGTTCCTTGTTTTTGCCAGTAACATCAGGAAGAAGGCTTGCAAACAGAAAATCACTTTCTCCTAAACTAGCCAGAGGCCTTTGTAAGGAAACAGAAAGGAAAAAAAAATCTCCAAGTAGAGCTTCCTTTCCTGACTCTGATGGTCCTTACCTACCAGGTCTAAGAAGAAGTAAGTAGGAGCAGAAAAGGTTTGAAATGCTTGATTAGGTATGAGGGAAGTAGCAAAGCTCAGATTTTCAAGGAGCTTGAAGTGCAGGGCTGAGTCTGAGATCTATTCTGTACATGAAAGCAGGAAAGGAATTCATGCCAACCAGGTGAGGAAGCACAGGGGAATACACTTGTGGGCTCTTGTCACCATAAAATCAATGTTCTTCAATCCTCTGAGCAGTTTTGCAACGGCAACGGAGCATCTTCTAACAGACTCTTTGATTCGGGGGGCTGTGAGAGGCTGAGAGAAACCCAGACACATATCTGGCACAAGAGTCTTTTGCCTGCCTACACCATTTCCTTCTTGGGAATCAGGAAGCAGGTTCAAGGATGGCTGAGGCTCTTAAATACACCCCACTACGCAAGGCATGTTCTTTGCCCATCCCACGTGTAGCATCAGGTCTAAGTTTCCCAGAACTCCTGAAGCATCAGTCATTCTTAGTACCCAGGCAATTTTTCTAGTGGGCTTTTTCATCCTTCCCAAGCACTTTAGAGTAAACTCAGCTTTTTGTTGCAGTCTGACATCCATTTCAACCATTTCTAGGATTTATCTCATGTGCGCTGCAGACATGCTGTAGGCTCTGCTCCAAATCATGCTTCAAGGACCATTTGTTTTAGTCGTTTCTGGGTTAGTCTGTACCTCCCAGCACAGTCTAGTCCAGGCACTTGCTCTCCCAATATAAAGGTGACTCACTGTGCCTAGACACTGTCTTCTCCACCCCTTCTTTCCTGGGTGAACTCAGTGTCCCCAAACCATTTAATCTTCCTGCTTGACTGTATCATAGCAGCCGTGACTTCCAGTGGAACTAAATCCATTGGCAACCAAACCAAGAACAGTCCGTCCATCTGTTTCTTGATCTTTTGAGGCATTTTCTTCCAGTCAGAGGCAGAAGACAGAAGGAAATGTGTTCTTCAGTCTTAGAGAATTCAGGGGCCAGGCTTGATCAGAGAGGGGAACAACTCCATGAGGAAAACAATAAATTATAAAAAAATGAAAGAAAATAAAATTAATTTAAATAAAATAAATAAGATATTCAGTGTCAGAATCTGAGTGGCATTTATGAGTGTACAGGAAAATACTAGCATCCATGTGGTCTCAATGTTTTTTAGGAGCAAGAAAGCTAACACGGACTCAGTCCAATCTCTAAAATTCTGACACAGCGTGTTATTGCTAATTCTTGAAGATTAAAGCAGCCTCTGGCTCTCTCTCAGTGGCCCAATATGTACTGCAAGCTGCCAGAAAATAAATAAGCTGTATTAATTGCCCTCTGTCTTGGTGTTTCTTCCAAGAATGGTTGGCACTGTTGCTGTAGCCATTGCAAGTTCTCGCCAAAGGCCACAACTAAGAAGTGGATGGGTAATTGTGGCCCCTTTTTTTCTGGTTTCCTACATTCACCACAGGTATATCACACCACAGTGAATTTGGAATTAAAGATATTGAGACTGCATAATAACAAATGGTTCTCTTCAGGCATCATTATCTACTGGAGAAGTATTGAGCAAAGTATTCCAAGGTCAGACTTTCCCAGTAACTGGTGGGTACTTAAATTCATTAAACAGTGGAATTCACACTGGAATCGCAACAGCATTTTCCTTTCTTGGGCAAAGTTTTTATGGATGACAGGGTTTTCCAGTAAAGAAACTCAATGGAACTTCAATCATTCCAGTTGAAGACTCTCTTAATTGTGAATCAACTACTTAGATCTGCATTCCCTGAAACTATGGAACTGAAGAGACCAATAAACACAAACAATGCATTCCACTCTATCTTAAGTGGTTTGCTGTTTTACTTCTTTTTTTTTTTTAAATATCAATGCAGATATTATCTCAGATGCAAATTCTCAGCTTTCCCACTGTTCTCCATAATACATCCCTTACAGGAAAACCCTAATGAGGTCTTAAATTCAGACTTTTTTATGATTGTTCTCTTTCCAGTACTAGGGGAAAAAACACATTGCCAAAGCTCCTTCAATATTTGTATCCTAGAGGCAATATCTGGTGTGTGAGATCATTGCACACACCCAGGCTTTTAACTTTGAGACATTTCTTGTAACTTATAATAAAGACAATATGTGTTGCAATCAGTGTTGTTTCCAGGCCCAACACACTTTGGTTAGTACTTTATCTATGTTTTCTCTGATCTTTGGATAAAGTGGCAAGAGGATGCATCAAGTGGTGTGGAATATTGACATAATTTTCTGGTGACAGAAGAAGGGAGGCTTGCAAATGAGATCTGACAGCTATGTGGATAAAAGGAAGAATATGTATCAGAGTATTAAATCTCCATTGTATTTTATGTAAAATTTAAGGAAGAAAAAAGAAACTGCTGGGACACGTAATCATTGCTGACTGTAGCACATGCAAACAAATAAACCCATTTCTTTCCATTCGATTAAAGAAAAGGTGTTGCATTTCTGCAATGTAATTGATAAGCTGAGTAAATAACTCAGTGTGCAGTACACTCAAGAATCTAGTGTTTATTAGGTTCTGTGAGAACAAACAGCATTATGCTATTATACTCCACTTATGAGACAACAGTATACTCTGGGAAAAAATGAATCAGGCCCTGTCCCTGGGAATTTCCACCTGACAATATTTAATAGCTGCCTTAGAGGGTCAATAGGGGACAAGAGATCTGATGAGCTCATTTTCTGGTCCTTAGGTGCTGGCTTTGGCTGTGCTAGTTTCTTGTCATTACCACTGGAAGTTGGATTTGAGCTGAGGGAATTTCTGGAATTTAGTGTTCATGAGTTACGTATGTACTCTTTTTGCGTTTTCATAGTATGTCTTTTTCCTGATTCATGGATGGAGACCAGTGGTCTAAGTAGAGACAAGAAAAAAACGAGGATGTCATTCCAGCCTCAGCAGAAGCTGCTGCCTTGTACAAACACAGCAAACACATACACAGTACCTAGCAGGAAAACTTTATGTTTTAAAAAGTAAAACCTTTGAACTAAACACAAGTCCCTTGCAGCAAAAGTGGGAAGAATTTTTGTGTTCAGCACAGGAAATACTTCATGCGTTTTTCCTTAGTGGAAGCAGCACAAAGAATAATTTGTACTCAATTGAAGTTTTGTGGTGTCTCAACTTTGTTTAAAACTCTTTGGAGAGTCCAACTCTACACCGTCTGGTAAAAAAATCTGTTTTTTCAATCATTTAGCTGACACAGTGTGGTCTCCTTTGAAGGATGCAGAGCAGGCAGACCAGTCAACGAGCAGTTACCTTTAGGACAAGAACAGGTCTGATTCTTTCTTGCAAGGCCTCATCCCTTTTTTATTAAAATACAGAACGTTTTTACTCACTTAGATGAACTCTGAGCCTCAGAAGTCCTGTAAATAGTTTAGTGTTTTAAGCTAAAAAAGGTGAATGGATACAACAATTCATCCAGGCAGTGACAAATTTCCTTTGCAATGAAAAAAGACTGCTAAAATACAATTAAATGATGAGGAAAACCACATTTAATCCATACATGTGGCTGAATGGGCACTTCCAGTTATGACTTCTGCTCACAAGAACCATTACCTTGCCTGGGCTCAGCATTCAGAAACCATTCTCTTGCCTAGGGCTGTTTGGGAGTCATGCAAAAGGAAACTGCAGCCAGAAATTGCTTGATTGACTGAGTGTGCTCCCAGCGCAGGCGGAGTGCACCAACACCTCCAGCCACAGACACCTTCATTTAAAAATGGTGGGAAGAGTTGAGTTACACAGTAACGCCGAGGTTATGGTACTTGCTCAGGTAGGAGACCTGGCATATGGACCTTCTAGGATGACAGAACTCAAGGCCATGGCTCTTGCTTCACAGGAGAGAGCCCAACCATGAGGCTAGTGACGCTCTGAGTGAGGAGTACACTATTGGGACTGTCTGTAACTTGAATTGGAGATCCGTGAGTCCAGGGAGACAGCAATGAGCAGACCTCTAGTTAGCAGCTCAGCTGTGAGAGAGCTCTGCTTCTGAAGTAGGGATTAGCTTTAAACTGCTCAGTATCAAAACACTCAAACTTTTTTTGTCTTTTGACCTTTTACCTCATAAAAAAGAGCAAATCTTCTGTTACTGCTGCTTCTTTGTAACAGAGGCTAAAGTGCACACTGAGTCGAACTGGATTGAAGTGAAGAGCTATTACAAAGCTTTAAAAGAAACATAGTTAGGCTCATAAAATTCCTCTTTGGGGGGGGGG
>JAWWEV010000083.1:138258696-138277747 GCA_035583235.1 Hafferia zeledoni
TCTTTGTTAACGGTTGGCTAGGGTCGTTAAGAGTGGCAGGGGAGAGAATTTACATAATAATTCCAAACTACAACAACATTTTACAAAATAACTTTAGGATTACTTTCCTCCCTACACTTGGCAAACCATGTGTTACTCCTCTTCCTCTTCCATTTTCTCGAAGCTTTGCCACCATGATTGATGTGTATGGTAAAACAGATTGAAACACCCCAAATGATCATGACCACTGATACCAGGAGGACTGAAAACATCTAGAATTCTAACACAGAGAAATATTCTAACTTTTTCTTTTTTCTTCAGATTCTTCCAAATTTATTCAGTACATAAGGTACAAAGGAGGAAAGTTCTCTTTAATACTAAATTTGGCTTAGAAAGGATGCCAGCAGGATCTCAAAACTTATGGCTCAATCAGCCCAGGGTTACAAGCAGGATGTCCAAACACCAGATCTGGGACTTTAAAAATTGTTAAAATTGGCTGTAGATCTGACCACCTTTTGATGAACACAATTTCAGGATGTTGTCTGTACTCCTTACAGTTTGTGGACATTTAACTACAAACATCTGAAGAAAAGGCAAATGAAGGTATACAAATTTTCAAGAAGTTCCCTGGACGACAAATAGTCAGCGCACAAAACAAAGGTTACCTGACTAGTGCTCATCTCAAAGAACAGAATCCTTCAGGATATTGTTCTGTGTCTTCTCAGAGCTTCCTTGTAAAACATTCATGTCCTTGGAAGTGTTTGCTTTGCCTTTTATGTCTGGACAATGCTGCCTAGTTTGTTTTTTTCTCTTGCTTATAGAAGTTTCTTTAAGCCTGATATAATGAGATTTAACATGCACAACAGGCACTTTGCCTCATTAAATCTACATCAGCAATGAAGCTGCTTGAAGATTTTTCAGGGAAACTGGTTTGATAAACACTAATTTGCCAAAATGCAAGCTTTACATGCTAGTATATCAATTTTGATGGATTGCTGTTAAGGCAGGTTTTGTAGCTCCAGGACAGCATTTCTGGTCCCACATACAGTAAGACATAACTGATTAGCATAGAGCCTTGTAGTAAGGCAATATAACATTAAGGCTCTAGTGCAAACACTGGTTAGAATTAGGCAGAGAAATAATTTTAATCTGGAGCTTCTACATTTTAAGTGACTTCATTACCAAGTTTTTAGATATATTCAACTTAATTTCTCACTATGTGGTCAGGGGGTTTGTGACTGTCATGGAGGGGGGGGAAATGTAGGGTCTTGATTTATTTTCTAATGTGGAATGAGAACATTTATAAATGTTCACAGAAGTATCAGAAAAAATGTTCCCTGCTTAGTCCTGGACAGTGACTGAAGTGGTTAAAGAAGTGGTTTCCTCTCTCACTAACACTTACCCCTCTTTATCCCTGATAAATAACAAAGAAGTCACTGTAAGTCTCTCAGTGCTGTGGAACAGATAGCATTATTCATGTCAGTTTGGCAACATTTCCCCAAATGCCTCCTCCAAAGCTAAGTACACTAGCTTCCCACTCCTACGCTCTCTATTCTTGCTCTTACATTGACCTTCTGCTCACAAAATGGAAAGTGAAGAGAAGAAAAAGATAAATAAAACAGATTTACAGTGCACAAGTCAGAGGCACAGTGCCCAGAGCAAATCACAGAGGAACAAGTTTATTCCTGGTGTGACTCTACTCAACTATAATCCCAGCTTTCTCTTTCCTCCCTCTCTATCTGTGTGTACCCATTATCAAGGCCACATTTGAGGGGATTAGTTAGATGACATTCTTTAGGACAGAGACCACTATTTATTTCTGAAAAGTACTGTATACATTTTAACAAAAAAGAAAAGTGTTTTGGAAAGGGGGACAGTCTGTGATCAGTCTAGAAAAAAGAGGGAGAGAAGTGTCTTGATGCCTCTTGGGACTTAGGCCAACATTTTATCCTAGATGAAAGCCTGAAATTGAAGCCTTCCTTCAGCCTTTAAGAAAAGGTATTTGCTTTTACATCAGTACTGCTACTTATTCTGTCTGCCAAAAGGTTGAAATATTGTAGAACTAGGGAACTAATAGTCTCTTAAAAAATGAGGAAAACCTCTCAAAAGGTATTATCATAGGGAATACAGTTTTTGTCTAGAATGGAGAGCAAACATGCTCTCACACACTACAGTTCAAAAGAAAGGAAATTAACAAAATGACTGAAAATATTACAAATTATAAATACTCCTCTGCCCTTTCTTTTCTGCCAGGCTACATCAAACAGCCTGCTGTCCCTGGTTACTGTGCTCTCCTTTGGAGAAAGCTAGAGTTTTTGGAGCAGGAATTGTGGAGCTATCTGTAAACACAAAACCATAATTTGTGGGTTTGGGGCTAAAATACCTATTGATCACAACAACTTCTCATTTGCCATTCTGGGGTTTGGGGGTACATGGCACCCAAAGGGTGTGAAATAGCATTGGTGATTTCGACTCACAGCAGACTCACAGCTCATCCATTGTCACTGACAGTCCCCTTGGAGCAAAGCCTTAGTGGAAAAGTATCTCTATATGTTATAAGGAGTCTGAATTACCCTTTCAGCACACAACCAGCCAAAAGTATCCTATAAACAACTAGTATGCACTAGGATACAATACTGAACTCTTTTGTCTCTTGAGTAAGTGAAAAGCTGGGCATGAAGAGTCACTGCTGAAAGGGAAAAAAAATTACAGAAGAGATATTCCCACATGTTGCAGAAATTTTCCATGGCAAAAGCAGCTAAATGTCTCACAGATAAGAGATAAATTGGAATAAACAGCTGTCAGTGTTAAATAAATATCCTGGATAATGTGCAGGACAGAAATAACTACAGCATCGTCAAACTCCTTTCCTCACTTTATTTAGCTGTCTTGCATGTAGCTCCGTCTTTCCACTGCTCCAGTTAGTGAAGCATTTATTTTTTGAGTCAGCTGCATTTCTTAAGACAGTAACAACGAAAGGCATTTCCTGAGAAGCTGCAAGGATGAGTAGCAAGAAAGAACAACAGCTAAGGAAATACAAGACCCTTGTAGTGCTTTTTATCTTCCAAGTTCAGATTTTTGGTTTTGATGCTGACAATCGACCTACAACAGATGTCTGCTCAACACACACAATTTTACCTGGACCAAAAGGTGAGGAATTATCAGGTTGCTAATGCTGACACCAGTACTGATAAATGCTGATTTTTTAAAAATAGAGATATGGAGGGCTTGTGGCATGGGCTGGGCATGAAAGATGTGAATTATTGTGGACTGTACAAACATCTAAGAAAGCAGAATTGTAGTGGGGGAAAATGATGAAGCAAGGATCTTTAAATTGGCTTTCCTTTAGTTTCAGGAACAGTGTCACATATCTTCATATAAGTTAGAGGTGTCCTTTTGCATCTTTCTCCAGCCACATAAATCTTCTCCTACTTTTTGTGTTCATCACACAACTAGTACAGCTACAAACTGAGGGACTTGTGTAGAAGTAGGCACCTTTGTGAGCTGCTAATGGTCTGCTTTGCGTCTACAGATAGGGAGAAATATACAATATTTAAAATTACCGAATGATCATTATTTCCAAATGTTTACTTGTAAACACATCTCTGTTGCACTCATCAGACCTGACCCAGTAGCTCTTGCTGAATTAAACAGGACCTTTGCTACAGATTTCAACAAGAACTGGATCAGCTCTGGCATATACAGGTCTTTTATCTTCAAAACACTTTGCAAATATGAGAAACCAAATTTTCTGCATTAACTTACCTTTTCTGTAACACAGCTAATGTTCCTGAAATTGCCTGGAGGGTATCTTAGCAAAAAATTTAGGTCCATGACATACAAATCTGCCTTGTAGTGATAGATCTAAAATATATATTCCACATCATGGCTATTACAGTTCAAACTGTTGCTTTCTTTTTAGGAATTAATTGTATTTTTCTATGGGTTATAGACTGAGAGAAAAAATAGTGCAACTGATTTAAGTTTAAAGCAGAAAAAAATATTATCAAATCAAGAGCACTGTTAAAGACTCATTTGTTTTTATGATGGATTATTCAAATGCATCTTGCTTAAAGGACCATTTTTAATCAGCAAGTTAATTTCTTTATGATTACAATCCAAGCTTAAACTTTTGCTGTCACAGCATAAATGCAGAGAGATGTAATGATCCCCAAGGGAGCTGGTCAGAGTTGGTTTAGTTAGTACCTAAATAATGGCAGGCTGGAGAACAAAGTTTGACAGAATTGTGTTTAACAAATCACGAGGCTAATGAGATGGTCTCATGACAACACAGAGTAGCTGGCACTCCAGCTGGTTTCTGTGGTCCAGTTTGTATGGGGAACATTTGAAGGTTAGGTATTATGGTTCTTTGCAAGTATGGTACTGAGAAAGCCAGAATTTAGTCATTAGCAGTCCTACTGCCTCCTGGCTGACACCAAGAGACAAGATGAGACACACAGTATATTGGCATAGCCCAAATTACTACTTTAGATTACTGTGCCCAAGATCCATGATTGGTAGAAGGAGTATTAAATAAAGCACATCCAAATTACTGGCTCACATCCATTGCAGGTCATCAAATACATTTTGCAGGCTAAGTGATATAGTCCTATAGATTAATTTCAGTCCTACCAGAGCTGAGCTCATCCAGGACACTTAAAAGAAGCTCTCAATGGCACTGATTGTTTTAACTACCAGTTGTCTGGGCAGTTAAAGACCAAGTAGGCTGAGTGTATGAACAACCATGTTACTCCTCAGGCATCCCTGGTAGGCAAAGATGAAATGCGCTGACCTAATATGGCAGAAAAAAGTCTGTCCTGCAGCCAGTTTTTCTCTATCCATCTTATGTCTATGGGCTTAGAGCACACAATCCCAAGCTTATGACGACAGCCACAGGCAGCACTTTGCTGCTCTAAACTCTAACCTCAGTAATGGACAAGCCTCTGACTTTTTCTTCATCTCCTATGCTATATCTGCTGTGTCCCTTTGTCCACTGTTCTGATGAAAATGGGTTTTGACTTACCTGGCACAAGTTTCACCTCCTCACCTCCATCTGCTCAGCATCTCAGCTATGGTAAAACACAGTGGTGCTCCCACAAGACAGAGGTGCTGAGCTCACACAGTATATTGGCCAGCTTTTTCTACCACCACAGGCCAGACTGCAGTAACTTCCTCCTTCCGTGTGAACATGGAAGTGTCTAATGGGCCAAAGCAACCAGAAGTGCAAGGAATTAAAAAGTGTTCAATAGCTGTTAAGATTTCCTACACTATCCCACCTCACCTATCCCAGCACAAGGCACAAATTGTCCTATAGGCTACATTCAATCTGTGTGCTGTAAGTGGGATGGTCCCAGGTTCTGTGCAATAGCAACACTGCTGTTTCCATCAGACAGCCCAGAGGAGAGGAGAAAGCTGAGAGAACAGTGAGGTTGTTTGAAGAGGCTCAGAATTTACAGCCCTTTATTGCTTGCACTGTTGGAGGCTGCATTACTCACTTCATCATCTAGGCATTCACAGTTGCTACAGGAGCAAGCTCACAACCTCTCCACATGCTCACCCTGAAATTTGCCTGTTTAAAAAGGGTCATTAGTGTTGTGAAAGTAGGTCACTTTGTTCACATGTAAGCCACACGAAACTTGTCCAAATTATTTTGTGCAACCATATTCTTCTCCTTCAAAAATATACTATTTGTTATGCTCATACCTGAGATGTCACAAGAGAAGTATGACATGGACGATAGGATGAAAAAAAAGAGTAACTCCAGGCTGTTTATCAAGAAAGTGTTCAAAACGCTCATGACAGCCTCACCAGCTCCCAAAAAACACGAGGCAAAAACAGAGGCCGTTGTGTATAACACTAAGAGCCAGAAAATACTCTGGAAGACTGCAGTCTCCCAGGAACAGAAGGAATGTAGTAAATGTAGAAGGAATGTAGTAAAGCCTTTGCACTTTGTGTTGCCATGACAGGACCGGGTCCAAGCTGAAACTCCTCGGCGTGACAAACCATCAGGAGTTTCAGCCTGACCTCTGGTGGTTCATGCGAGAATCACCAGGTACCTGCAGGCCCCACCAGCCATCTGTTGGTTTCCATGGCTAGTGCAGGCAAAGGAAATTGAAGTCTGTTTGCAAAGAATTATGGAAAGATGGAAAGAAATTTCCTTAACAGTCTCTCCAGAAAAACGGAAAATTAAAAAAAAAAAAAAAAAAAAAAGAGTCAGAGAAAGGCAAAAGCTGGCAATTTGTTCCCTGTTTCCTTTTCTAGGCAACACCCAGTTCTCTTCTCAAAAAGAAGGGATTATTTTCAATGAAAATAGCCCCATGGCAATGGCTGTCTTGTGCTGCCTTCCTGAAAAAACTTTTGAGGTACACAGCAAGCTGGCATATACGGCAGTTAAAAATAGCAAAGTGTGAGGCATTTTCTAGGAACAACTTGGTCCTAACTGGGTTGTTGTGGCAATGCTGAAAACTTACACTAGGTAATGCTGATCCACAGTTGATTAACTGGGGCAATAAAGGCCAAGTTGTGTAATTCATCAGCTTCTTGGATCCAAAGAGAACCAGATCAAGCATAAACAAACCAATGAATTTCGGCAGCCAGGTGCTTGGCCCAGCAAAACTAGTCATGGCCCTATTGCTTACTTTCTATCCTTCCAAGATTGGAAGCAGGCTGGCTATTGCTGCTGCTGAGAAAGGGTCTGGAACTGTGGGGAGGCAGCAGCTAACACAGTGAGAGAAAAGGCATCAGTTGGTGGTCCATGCCCTGTGGCAGCATCAGGAACACCAGTTCTGCTCTCCTGGGCTCTACCTTCCAGGGGTGTCCCAACTCTATCCTTTTTCCCAGCTTGCTCTCACCTAAAGACTGCAAGCTCAGTTTTGTCTAATCTGCAAAGGAAGTTTCAAGTGGTCTGTTTGTACAGATGAGATGGGATTTGACCTGTTCTGAGCAAATTGATAAGCAAGAACATGAGGGTAGAAGTAAGCAGAGAACCTAAAACTTTGACTGTCTTTAAAAATGTGCTTTTAACTGTCGTTAAAAATGTGATCAGAGGGAGAAGACGAATGGGGTAGGGACTGGCTCTGTGGAAGCTGATTTCACATGGACTCATGGGAGCTCAGCACTTCAAAAGACTGGCTCTAGATCTTGCTATCTGTACCAGGTCCCAGCTCACTTCCTTTGAAATCCAGATGCAGGAACTACTAAGGTCTTGAATCAGATCCAGGTTGAGAAACTGGAACGAGATGAAACCTGAAGAGTATTGGGAGTTTCCCATAGCAATTTAAATGAAAAATGTTTCCTTATCATTATTTCTGACAAATGGTGCTTATAAACTCCATGACATTGGCTGGTGACTCAAAACAGCATTGACTGTGGTCTCCAGTATAGCTGTCCATCTCTCAGCTTTAATTGCACTTACGCAATTCCACTCTTGGAAAATGGCAAACTCTCTCAGAAACCAGATATGCTGTTATGCACATTTCCTTCTGAAAATATAAAATGTTTTACCACATCCTATAAGCTGTTCAAATCTATAACTAAGCTTCCCTCTTAGTGCCTCAAGTTTGATCTGAAGATCCCTTTAATTTCAACACATAATTCTATTTTTCTTGGTTTTTAAAATTCCTCATTTTAGTGTACATTAAATTTCTGAAGTTTATCAGCCTGAGCTACAAAGCATATATGTGGGGGTTTAAATACATAAATTGAAAAGATAGTGAGTCTGTATTTCTTACTGATGGCAGTCTGATTCCTCACTGAAGCCAACATAATTCATGAGTCTCTGAGATCATGTCAGAATGGCAGGGAGACAGGCTGGGAAAATTAAATCAAGCAGATTGGGTAAAAGGAGAATCAAGAATAATTTAAATTATTTCTGTGTTATTAAAGAAATAATGTATGTTCCATTCATTCCCATTTTCAAATAATACAAGTCAGCAGAGGTTCACTGAGCCTACTGAAGGCTTGGTATGACTCAGGCAGTGCAATAGAGAGGAGGGTGTTTTGATTGAAGTCAATAGATGTTTAGATATGCAGATAAATCATTTTTGTCTTGAAGGTTCTATTTCACAAGAGAAGGAACCCTCTTGCCTAGTTTGGACCTGGGTGAAAAAAAGACAACATGTCTAAGAATGGTGGAATATGAGGGAGCCCTGAATGTTCCTGCAGACACCTGGGAGAGTGGTCATGGCTACAGTTTCACACAACAGCTGCACTCAACTTCCAGGCTTTCTGCCAAAAAAGGAGGCCAAACATGATCTTCTTACACTCTGACCATGTTGGTCCCACTTTCACCTTGTGCTGGCTCAGCTATTTACTCATGATACTTTTCACAGCACTGAGTCAGCTCACTCACTGAAAATGTGTATTTGCCTTATTGATATTTGTCTATTTAGGGAGTTAAATTCCTTCAATGCAAGGTCAAAAGAGTGTTCAACGTAAGGCAGAGGGGAGGGAGGAGTGCAGGACAGTGCTGGGAGCTGAGGGGAGGAGGCAGGACAGGGAAGAGAGCACTAAACCAGACAGGAAGATGATGTTAAGAAATCCTGTCCTCACCAGCCATATATAGTGCTAAAGCAAGAATATACACTGTTACAGGAAATTTGCTAAGGACACTGAAAGTGAAATTAGAGGAAATCTTGAGTCTTTCCATTGACATAACGGTGACACTTTCATACACTGGAAATACAAACTGGGCTGTGTTTGCTTATTTCTTAAAGTCTGTGATTCCCTCTGGTGACAAACTCTCTCAGTAGATACTGTGCATGTGCAAGTGCTGAAAACATTCTCCCTGCTCAGGGTCAGTGGGTGTCCCAGGCTGCAAAGCTAATCCTGTGGCTATCTGCAAGGTTATTCCAGCAGGACAGGGCATTCAGTTGCTCCTGCAGGGTTCTCAAGGCTTCAGGATTATGCACATCCCTTTACTTTAACACCCTGGACAGGCAGAAATCACCAGTACTCTTCACACTGTCTCTGGAGGTTGGAAGGGTCTCTCTGTTGCCTCAGGTGGGACTCAGAGTGTGAGTTATGTTGCTCAGCAGAACTGTGTCATGTATGATCAGAGGGTAAAACTGTATCAAATTCCATACAAATCCTTTGTGATGGGACACTGGCTATGCATAGGAATGCTAAATTCATCCAAGGCAAGCTGTAGAAAGCACCCATGTGATATACTAATCGAGAGTAACCATTCTTTTCCCCTCACAGCAGATTAGTCATGGCCCATGGCTTCTCAAGGACTTTTGGTTGGTAGTGGGCTTATTTTTCATTTCAGAGTATCTGATGTAGGAGGACAACTGTGTTGTAGCCCAGCACAAGCACTGTCTCATTTGAATGGGTAGGCATGCCATGGAGTGTGGAGGAAGATAAGAGAGGATGAGAGAGCATTAACATTTCTGCAGTATTTTTGCCCAGGAGGCAGGAACTGGAGCTGACCTGAGACCGTGACTTACCAGAACACCTGACAAAGTGTCTCAGTAATACCCTGCATGGACCCAGGGAGTCTCTGAGCAGAGCTCCAAGAGAACAGACTATGTGCTGAGGGAGATACACATGTGGAAGCCCAGAGAGGAGTCTCCTCCTGGCTTTAGCCCTTAGGCAGCCTGCAGATGTGCTCTCACCCTGGATCAAGGCTGTCTCTAGAGATAAATGTGGGCTCTTTAACCCCCAGGAATCATACCCTGGTTCTCTAAAAAAACAGAGTCAGCCCTTGATCACAAGACTTGGAGAGTTACTACATGTGTGTGAACAATATATATGAACCTGAAAACATCTTCAATTCATGAATACAAACCAGATAAGGTGACTGCAAAAGACTCAGCAGGGAAGTCTAAGCCACTTGAAGGTTGGTAAAATCTTACTAACTAAATTGTGACCAAATGTAATCTCTCAACATTGTGTTCTTTAGTGAAACTCCTAAAAAGACAAGAGTGCCTTTCAACTGCCTAAAAATCCTGCTGGTGATTAGACCTTCAGCATTTTTCTGAGCTTGTTTATAGGAAAAGGAAGGTCTGTGGTTCCCTCTCAATTGCAATTAAAATTTTCTAATGGCTGCAAAAGTCACTTTGTGCTTATGGTTTCCTCTTTTCTTTTGCCTCACTCAGTCTCAAGTTGGAAGAGTCCAGTAATTTACTGCTTCAGATGTTCATTTTAGGAATATGGTATTTTAAACTTATGACACAAAAGAAATTAATCAACTCGAGGGAATACTAACAACGTTTAGAAACGGTCTTACTTCAGTTACTGATTCCAAGTGCTTCTTCCCCTATGCTTCAAATGCCAGTGCAGTGCATTATCTGACATCCCTGCAACCACAATTTTAAGGTGAAAATCTTCTAATTAAGTTAAAATTAAACCAGACACTGCCATGAGTTAAAGCAGCCCACAGGATAACCTCTAGGTATAGATCACAAACATATGAGGTCAGAGATCAGAAAACTCATGTTGCACAGAACAGTAGTACAAAATTTAAAAACCCAGCTCAGAGTACTATCAGGACAGGTTTTCTTTCTGGATAGTAAAAAAAAAAAGTGGCTAATACAGTAGGATGGCCTGTCCACCTGAAGTCCCAGAGGAAAGAGAGGGATACTTATTATAAATTAGAAACAAAGCCAACTCAACCGCTGCTCAAAACAGTCAACCTCTCAACCCTTCCTAGGTGGTTGCAAATCATAGCGAGACCACAAGAGGGGAGCACAACCCAAGAGTTCACGTTACGTGCCAATTTGAGATCACTGTACACAACAGCTAAAGGAGGGCACAACACATTTTAACACCATATTACCAAGCACTGGGTTAAATCCAGTTTTAAATTAACAATGAGATGGTGCCACCAACTAATACTGGTTTGTTTCTACCCTTGTTTTGTAATGGCCTACCTACCCTAAGATGACATGGAAAGAAAAGCAGGATTGCCCTCCTTTATAGACAAATTATTCTTCTTCCCATTTTTCTGGATAGGGAAACTAAGACAGAGCATGATAGGCTTCATGCCAAGGTGATAGAGCCTAATTACCTCTCACTTAGGCTTTCAGATGATTTAAGCAAAAATTTGAACTATAAAGGTATCAATAAAAGTTGAGGTACTCCATAACCCCTCAAAATCTCCAGAACAAACTTTTCAACAGCCTTCATTCCTTTCACCTGTTGGCTCTCAGTCTCATGGTCCATACAGGAGTCTAACTTCATTTCCATTAGCCCCATATGTGAAAAGGTTGCTCCAATAACATGCACAGAGGTCTTCCTTCTGCAACAAACAAGATCTTTTAACTCCATGGAGCAGCCTGCAGGACACAGGGAATGTAACTAGCCAGCCTGAGAGATGATGAGGACTGCCAGAATGAGAAGCCCTGGTTTGAAAGGTCAGGAGGAATTTGGTTTGCTTCCCACAGGCCAAAGAAACTCCCTCATCAGCTTCCAGACCAGACCCAGAATTACAGCATATCTTACACAAAGGAATTCACTGCGCAGGGAAAGGCTGGACATGAAAAGCCTCCCACATTTCCCTCCCTTGTCAGAGAGCACAGTCCACTTGTTAAATATCCCCATATTGTATTTATAGTCAAGATTCACCCAGCTTTTCCAGCCTATGAATCTCACCCTGCTTCTTTTCTATTATCACAGATTTTTCCCCCTGTAGGGTTTGCAGACCATGACCAAATCACCCCTTAACCTCCTCCCAGAATTTCATTTCACAAGTCCTTTGTCAACCTCTGGGAACAGTTGCTGAACTTCTAAACTATTGAGAAGTGACTTTTACACTTTTCTCAGGGGTTCCACAGATGGGTTTGGAAAGGAAATTGTCTTGTTGTTAACACTGAGGTCAACAGCAAAATTAAACTACATTTTCTAGCTCTTCTGTTTGATGATCAGTTGAGTCATAGAATGGCTTGGGTTGGAAGGGACATTAAAGATCATCTAATTCCAACGCCCCCTTAGGATAGGCAGGGACACTTTTACTACACCAGGTTGCTCACAGCTCCACCCAACCTGGCCTTGAACACTGCCAGGGATGGGGCATCCACAACTTCTCTGGGCAACCTGACCCAGTGCCTCAACATCCTCACAGTAAAGAATTTTTTCCTCTTATCTAATCTAAACCTACTCTTCTTCAATTTAAACTCATTCCCCCTTGTCCAACCACTACATGCCCTTGCAAACCGCCTTCTTCATCTTTCTTGTGGGGTCCCTTCAGGTACTGGCAGGCCACAATTAGATCATCCAGGGCCTTCTCTTTTTCAGGCAGAACAATCCCAGTTCTCTCAGCCTTTCCTTATTCGAGAAGTGCTTCATCCCTCTTCTGGACTTGCTCTAACAGGTGCTTGTCCTTCCTGTGCTGGGGGCCCCAGAGCTGGGTGCACCACTCCTGCTGGGGTTCACCAGAACAAAGTAGAGGGTTAGAATCCCCTCTCTCACCCTGCTGCCCAAGCTGCTTTGGATGCAGCCCAGGACACAGTCGCCTTTCTGGGTTGCAAGTGCACGTTGTCAGCTCATGTCAAGCCTCTCATTTACTGGCACCACCAAGTCCTTCTAAGCAGGGCTGAGACCCAGTACAAGCAGACATCCTTCATCAGCTTCAGGCTCAGATCCACAGCTTCAGCTGGATATTTAAGGAGCTTGGCTTTTGAAAATTTATACTGACTTTTATACTATTTTAAAGACCCAGTGAAAATAGAGGTGTTTAAAATTTCTCTTGCTGACTGCTTATAGCCTTTTCTCTTCCTACTTTGTCCTGTGGCAGCTGGTGTTAAAAACAGTGCCTGAGTGAGCCAGCCCCCACACCACATCATGTTTCCTCCTTGTCCACCCCTGTAGCAACTGCTTCCTCCCTCCAACACAGAGTGAAGTTCAGCCCTTTTCTTTCTCAGCTTGGACCACTGAACTTCTCTCCCAAAGGGCATCCTGACCAACAGGGTGTCTGCCCTTCACAAGAGAGTCCCAACACTGAAGGTGTTTTTTTTTGCATAAAGGGACAGACTCAGTCCATGTAACTGGCATGGAAAGGTGCCAAACATCTAAAACTACATTTTATATGGTGCAATTAATATGCAGCACATCTCATCTGGTATCAATCCACAGAACAGCCCATGACATAGGCTACAGAAGTGGAAGAAGGTAAATCAGGAATGAGCAGACAGTATTTCTCAGAAAAAAAATGAGACAAATGTAATGATGAGTCTTAAATCAACCATGGGAAGGTACTTTCTCTCCAGCACATAAAAAAAATCACTGAGCTCTTTGACACAGGATAGTTATTATAAGGGCCAAAATTATACATGGATTTAAAAGGCACAAGGCTAGTCGGTGGAGGGAAGAATCACTAGTTCATGAGAAGCCTAGATGCAGTGCTTGGCTCAGGTGAGCCCTTAAATCACTGCTTGTGAGAGCTTGTGAGAGGCTGGAAGTGGCTGCCTGGGTCACTGCCATCCTCAGTACACCCAGTTCCCCGAACACCTTCTGCCAGGGCTGGAGGCACCATCCCCAGTGAGATAGATATTGGTCTTGTCATGAACTGCTTTTTTGTCCTCACTTCTCATTTGCTGACATCCAGGCAGACTTCCTTCCCTTGGCTCTCCATTTGCTGAACCAAAGCCTCTTCTTCCCTTATGGGCTGCAGGCACAGGCACAGCTGGCTGTAACTAACACGTGAGATCCTGGCTGAGCCAAGAGGCTGTGACATGCTTGCCACTGCACAGTGAGGCTTATTGCCAGCAAGGGCAGGGAACAGTGGGAGAGGCTTTGGAAGGCTGCCTGAATTCAGTGCTGCCTGCTTAGTACGGGTGGGTTGTGTCCCACCCCTGTGTTTTGCAGGGAGAAAAAAAAGAAGAAGAAAAAAAAAAGAGAGTGAGCAAGCATCTTCTTGGGATTTGGCTCAAAACTAAGAAGTAGAAACCAAGAAAATCAGCTTTAGTTGTGCCTCAAATTTTCAGCATAATGTGAAGCAACATTCTGTGCTACCTATGGAAGGAGGTAACATTTCTTTCCAAATAATTGCTGCTTTGCACCTTTACACTGTAAGCTGCACAGTGAGAGACTGTCTCTTACAACACTGAAAGTGCCTGTACAGTACTATACAGGAACCTGTGTAATAGGGTCTTGATCTCATTTGGAGAAATCTCTGCACTACTGTAATAAATGCAACGATTTTGCCTCTTCCAAATACTTTGGGTATGACCTTTTCCAAATAAATCATTGGAGTAATTGCAAAACAAGTTTGCTATATCAACATACAAATGCCATCTGTCAAAAACTGAGGGTAAGAATTGTGCCATATTAAGTACTAAGGTCTATGTTAATATCTATTTCAACATATTTACATTCCACACATTCTGAAAGCATCTGCATACCTTGAACACAGAGTCACTAGGAAGAGAATCACTAGGAACAATTAATAAACACCTATTGCCTCCCCTGACAGTTTGTCTGTGTGCTCACAAGTTTCCCAAGAGACAATGACTGGCTTATTTATCTGCTTTATAGCTAATGAGGCTTAAATGAGGTAGGAGTAGAAATTTGTGTTGTAGAATTATCATCTTGTAATAGCCTTTCTGAAAGGGAAAGGTTTTGGCCTTTCCTAATGATGGTCAGGTTCACCATCTCTTCTCTGGAAATTTACACCATGACTACTGTGCCTTCAATGTGAAATAAAAAGAGGTAAGTAGGAAAAAAACCCTGTGAATTTGCTTTCTGAGCATGTAGAGTGGTAGTAACTGCACTGTGGGAAATGTATCATGTTGTTTTATTTTCTGTTTCATGGAAGGGGATGAAGGTGGAAAAGGAGACAGAGGAGAAGTAGGCAAACAAGGAAAGGTTGGACCAAAAGGACCAAAAGGTATTTATGACAGTTTGTTGGCTATTACTGGTATATGAATATCATTATACACAACTGTGCTGGTGCATATGACTGGTGATGTTTAATGCTTTTCATTCCTGTTGCACCAGTGGATTTCACAATCCTGTCAAATATTAATTGGTGAACCAAACAATATTAAGAGAGCTTGGTGCAATTCCTACCGATACTTAAGACAACAATATGGCTGTCATGAGTGTGATTCAGAAGACCCAGATCATATGTATAATCAGAAAGATTACTGATTTCTTACTCAAATGATCCTTTAGTTTCAACTGAATTTTGAGAGTTATTTCCTAGTAACACATCAGGATGCTCAATAAAATTGGGTCTCAGTTGTCTGTATTCTGCAGAAGAGCAAACAAAGCCATACACTAAAAAAAGAAGTTCCTCTGATCAAACATCATCTGAGCTGAGAAAAAGGAGGCACAGATGTTTCAGGACTTGGCTCAACTAAACATCCCATAGCCACAGCGTGACCTGTAGAGAGCATTTGGAGACACCAAATGTGATGGTGTCAGCCTTGTTTGCATACTGTAATTCAGAATTTACCCTTAGAGCTTGATGATAATGCATATCCACAGTCTTTATTTCTTGACAGTGGTTTAAGACTAATCAGGAAAGTTTCCACTTTTAGAGAAACTTTAAAATCATCCTATTATAATTGTTATAATAAAAAACTTGTTCCATTTTTAAATGTATTCTTCTGATTTTGCTTCTTACCTTAAAATGAACATCAAGTAAGATACAAGGGAATCAGTTAACCACCTATTTGCAAAACATCTTATTGATGTTAAATTCAGTGTGCAAACTGAGATGTCCTAGATTGTCCTGTCATCATTAGACAGCTAGTTTAGAACTTAAACTATTAATCCATTAAAAACTACATCCATTATTTTGGTGCTCTGAAGACTGAGAAAGTACATGCAGCAAAACTAGCTTCCTACTTGCAGTTCTGCTTTGAGAATTCCCAGCAAAGCTGCAAGGACATTACGTCAAGGAAGAAGTAAAGACTTTTGTCTGAGGTGAAGAAAAATAAAAACAAAATCTGATGTCAGCCTGGTTTAACTGTGAAGTAAAATTAGCATTTGAATATTTACTAGCAGTTTCAGTTTGTATTTTCTGTAAGAAAATATTATATTTCTGGGCATTTGAACAGGCAGTTCTACTAAGGTGCCTTGCGCTGTTCTACTGTCATACCCCACAGTAGCAGAGATCTGTGCTTTACTGCTCCAAACATCCTCAGGGCTGCACTCATTCTAACTTTGCACACATGCAGACTGGCCACACTCAGAAAAAACAGCACCAGTGGATACCTAAACAGTTCATTTGGGAAAGAAATCACAGAAACCATCCATATTCATTTCCTCTTAATTTCTTATCTCAGGAGACAAAGGACCAGCAGGGGATATTGGTGAACAGGGAATGCTTGGAAAAATTGGTCCAATTGGTGGAAAGGGTAAGCTCTGGTCTGGGAGTTTTCTTGTTTTTTTTTTCCCTCAAGGTACATATGTGTTTTGTGAGAGTTCCAGAGATGGAGTAATATCAGATAAAGACTGTGACCAATGCTCTCCAAATAAGGTTATGCATAAAGATTGGTGATGAGAGCTAACTGAGATACTCTTATTTCCCACATGCACTATATCTGACTTACTTGGCTAAAGTAATTTGGTTTAGGAGTTAAAAAATCAATCCTCTTTGATGGATCTAGTTGAAGCTGTCTCTGCTCATTGCCGGGGGTTGGACCAGATGATCTCTCAAGGTCCCCTGCAATCCAAACTATTTTATGGTAAAAGAGGAAGGGAAAAATCCAGCCCCTGTGAGATAAATCCTCTGAATGTTCTAAAAAAGAAAAACAAATTTGTGTCTCTGATTTGGATGCTGAAGGCCTAAGTCAATGTTCTGCTGCTGTTCAGGATGCCACACCTTGTCACCTGCACCGTTGTGGGTCACATGAGCACAGGACAGCTCAGTAAGGGAGGGATTTAGGAGTTTTAAGGAGGCACTTATATAGGCATGGATGACAACTGCTTGCAAGTCAAGGTAGACTCCAAGTCTGCCTGGACAAAAATTTCATTAAATTATCCTCTATTTGTCTTAAAAAGATGCTTGGGCTTTCCTTTCTGTTATTTCTAAAGAGCTACTTAAGAAGGAATATTGCTTCTGCCACAAGGAGACCTGCCTTGAAAGCTGCTCAGGGACCCCATCAGCCCCAGGGGAACTCTGAGGTTTCTAACTAGGGCAACGACCCAGGTATGTGGGTGAGTGGGTGGAACAATCTGGTGAGTTTCTCAAACCAGTGGTTTTAATAAACCTTTGATGGCCTCTAGCCAGCCTCAGTATCAGAGAAGAAGAAAAGAATTTGGTCTGAGGGACTAATTTTCAGAAGTATCTAGATAACCGAAAACTCAGAGAGTTATCTCCTAAGATGTCTTCAACCAACAAGAAAAAAAAAATTAGGTATCTCACAAATTGCTTTTCTTTATCTGAAATTAAACCAATCCTCTGAGCCTTTAAATCAAACTCTCTTTTAATCTGAATGCACAATTTATTGTCCCCTTAAAGATTTTCTAATTTTCTTTATTTGCAGAAGCAAAGGTCACTAGGTCACTGTTTAAATCTACAATTAAACATTTGAGTTCTTAATGAAGCAACCCTGAAATTCAAGCTTGGAAGTGTGCAGTGTCAAGCAATGCTAATTAAAATGACAGCAAACATCTACAATCTTAAAAACCCCACAATCATATAAAAGTAAAAAGTTCAGCAAAAGATGGCTCTCAATAAGGCAGAGCAAGCACTACTATTTTTTGACCTCTAAAGGTTTAATTCATAAAAGAAGAGCTGACATGAATTTCAGATAAAGTCCAGCTGTTCCTGTCCCAAATTACAGCTGAGATCTTTTTAAAAGCTAGTCACCTCCACTGATAAAGTATCAGAGCATGTGGATAAGTATTTCCATCATTTCTATGATTTACAAAAGAAGAGGAGAGCAGTTGGATGAAAATAAATCACATTTCCATAAACTGTAACTGAATTGTTGCTCCTTACTGACCTCCATCTGGGCAGCTGCCAACTGCTGCCCCCACACACAATCGTTGCACACAGGAATTCAGTGGCTTTAGTGCACATCAGCCTTGTCTGGTGCCTCAGCCCACCATGGAGGTACCGAAGCCAGGGAAGGGCTCAGTCCTGCAGCCCATGAGAGAACCCAAATCTCACTTCTCCAATATTTCTTGAGTGCTTTCAGCCTCTCAGGATCATTTTGCAGTTTATATTTAAAGTAAGTAGTACCAGGAACCAGCAGCACACAAGATGCTTGTGTTATCAGTGAGTTAGCTATTAAGGGTTCTGATTTCCATACACCAGAATTAATCATGGTTTGTTTAACTTGGCATGTCTTGCAGTATAGTCCATCAGAGCTGCCTATCAGAAGCACACTGTTAATATATTATTAAACAGGTTTTCAAGTACACTGCCCTGACAGGTGCACTGTCTGAGATCTGAGAATATATTTTCCTCTTTATTCAGGTGACAAAGGAGCCAAGGGCTTATCAGGGGTTTCTGGAAAAAAAGGAAAAGCAGGTACGCTATGCATCCTTCTCTGCAGAATGGTCAAGGCTGCTGGATTTTTGATTTCAGGGTTTGTTTGTCTGGATTTCAGGAAATTTTGAGGCCTATGGGAAAACTTAAGAATAAACAGGAAGAGACTGAGAATGTTTCCTTGAGCAAAATCAGGGCTAGGGTAGGGACATGACTGATGTCTATGAATCCAGCAACATACACAAAATATGAAAAGCCACCCAAATTAATGAGCAATGTTTGTTATCACAAAAACTAACACACAGACAGGCCAGCAGTTTACATTTATACTGGACACTAAAAGGAAGTTTCTTAATACTACAGAAATTAAGTCCTTTAACAGTTTCCTAATAGGACCATGGGGATACAAAAAAAAAATGAAGCATAATCTCTTGTGAAATGAATGCAATGCATTTTCTTACATGAGGAAAATTTGAGTCTGATGAAAGTTCTTCTGAGTTCTGATGACCTTGAATAGTTACCCACCTTGAACTTACACTTGTGTTCATTTCTAAGAGATTACATAGGTAATGCCAGTTTGGTTCTTAATGAGAAACCATTAGCAACTTATTTTCTTCCTAAGAATAACAGAAGAACAAACAAAACCTATACCAAGACAAATTTCAGTTTACAAAAAACAAACAAAAAAAC
>JAWWEV010000083.1:138277757-138295394 GCA_035583235.1 Hafferia zeledoni
CACCCCCCCCCCAAAAAAAAAAAACGAAACCCAAAACCAAAAAACCCAATGAATCCAAACCCCCAAAATAACTAAGACTTCAGTGCTTGAAAGCTATTGATTATTTGAGCTGGTATTGACTTACTGCTGTATGACAGCTGCATGTAGCAATTCACTAACATAGTCCTTTACCAAAGTTTTGCTAATCCCACCCCCATGCATACTCGCAAAGCTCCTTCACTGGGAAAGCAGCAGTTCCCCATTTCATGGATGCTGTTGTTTTTCTTAGAAGGCTGAGGAACCTGTGTTGATTGTGGATACAAAGGTAGACCTTTAGTATTCAGATGTAAGGTTGTAGCGATCCCCCTGACAAGCCACACCTCTGGAGCTAGACGGAATCAATAATGAGAGGGGCAGAGGATGTGTAAATCCCACACTGGCATGGGTCAAAAGAAGATGGCAAACTCTTCCAGCCACATTGTTACAAGCAGAAATTCTTAAGCCAGTTAGCAAGGGATTTTACAGAGCCAAAATATTAAGCACTTTGATCAACAGAAGTATAACCAGTGAGGCAAGGTGAGATTGGCTGTCCAAAAGTGGAGCGTGGGTCTTCAGAAGGTTTGAAAGTGGGCTACAGGTAACTCTTCATGCTCATGCACAAATGCTTCTAAACAGATAAATCCTCTATCCTTTGTATTGCATCAGGCACAGTCTGTGACTGTGGAAGATACCGCAGGTTTGTTGGACAACTGAATATCAATGTTGCTCGTCTTAACACATCCATCAAGTTTGTAAAGAATGGTAAGGATCCTTATGTATTTGATGGGATTTATTTGGCTCCAATAACAGTTATCATACAACATAAGGAAAAAGTTTGTGTCAGTCTCCTTCAGAGAGGCAGGAAAAGCAAGAGGAATCTCTTGATCTTTCTGCTCTCTAGGAAGGCTGGAGACATAGTACTGCTAGTGCTCCCCTCAGTGCAAGCATCATTTTCCTGTAACAAGGGACCAACACTCAAAAACATGGGTTATGAGAAGCCACATTGCAGTGCAAACTGCCCCAATGAAAGGAAGGAAGGGAGTTTCCTGGCATAGCAGAAATTTTGAGATGGCTCCACCACTTCTTCCAAGACTAGGGCTTTATCAGTAAATTAAGTGCATTTGAGACTATTCTCTGTCACTGTAGGTATCCAGCACAGAATATCTATATTGTAAATCATACAAAACTAAATAACATATTATCGAGGAGTGTCCCTCTACTAACACCTAAGCTGTGCCTGTGGTAACTCCTGAATTGTTTGGGAGAGTGTTAATTTTTCTAGACCAAACACTGCTCAGGCCCCATCCAGCAATCCATCAGCAGTGACAATTGACTTTCAGCTGCCGAAGCATGTTCCTTGGCACTGCTTAATTCACTAGGTTATACCCTGGTTGAGAGGTCTGCCTTTTAAAGCTGCTGAGCAGGCACAATTTTCTTCCCAGTCAAAGCCACATAGTGCTAAAGCAGCTCTGAATATCAGGCTGTACTTAAAATGTCTTATTTTAGCATTCAAATTCATTTTTCTCTATATGGCTAGAGCCAGGAAAGCTACCTATACCCCTGTGTTTCTATCCCTGGGCACTCTTTCACAAACTATATTCAAAAATATACAAAGCAATGGGGGTGATCCAGAGTTAGATATTGCTATTTGACCATTTAGCATGCCTTAATTTGGTTACTACTAGAAGTCATAGGAGACACTCCAATCAGGACTGAATAGTTCTTGTCCTCATGCGTGCAAGGTGCTTGCCAGTCCCATTAGTTGCATTGCTCTCTGATCATGTCCTCATTGTTCATCACAAATTCAGTGGCGGGAATACTTTTCCTCCTTCCCTTTTATTGATTCTACTGTAAAAATTATCTCACTGTCATATTAGAATAGCAACACTTTCAGCATCTGTTGACAATGCCATTAAGCAATTTTTCTTCTCCTTTAAAGTAATAGCAGGTATCAGGGAGACAGATGAGAAATTCTATTACATCGTGAAAGAAGAGAAGAATTACAGAGAAGCCTTGATCCACTGCAGGGACAGAGGAGGAACATTGGCCATGCCTAAAGATGAGGCAACCAATGCTCTGATTGCTGACTACATCTCCAGCAGCGGCCTCTTCCGAGCCTTCATTGGGCTGAATGACATGGAAAAAGAAGGACACTTTGTGTATGCAGACAACAGCCCAGTGCAGAACTACAGTAACTGGAAGCAAGGGGAGCCCCATGATGCAGATGGCCGTGAGGACTGCGTGGAAATGCTCAGCACAGGAGAGTGGAATGACTCTGAGTGCCAAGTCACCATCTACTTCGTATGTGAATTCCTCAAGAAGAGGAAATAAAAGTGACAGAAAATGTGCCTGGCACCTCCTGTACATACAATAACCCATCCTCATTCATCTGCTGTAGGGAGAGCAAACCAGGAATAGTAAACTGGGGATAGGCCTCAATCCAGCCTTCACGTCACAGGGCTAAGCAAGAGTAACTACTGTTTACTCATTAGTGACGATAAAGTCAGCAGGGGGCATCCAGCCAGTTGTGAATTTTTATTACATTTCTACATGAATTTTAAGGTGGGCATTTTAATGTGTAATTTAGGGGTAAACTTAGAGCACACAGAGGTGAATATAATTTCATGCATGCCAGAAATAGTAAGCTCATTGGTATATTAATTACTGATGTGATCTGCAAAGTCCACAGATGGAAAGAGTATGTTTTCCATTAATCTGTGACCTGTGCAAGAAGTCCCAGTAATCTCCCAGGTGACTTCAGAGCTGGGAGAACAGGTTTTCAGTTTCTCTTGTAAAATCCACCTTTTGTTAGAATTGTAGAGTAATTTTAGGTGGAAGGGATCTCTGGAGGTCATATGGTTGAATCATCCATGTAAGGCAGGGCCAATTTCAAATGCAAAAGTTAGAATACTCTCCTTCACTTGCCTGTGCAATTATGTTGCCTGATATGCATTTATCTGGACTTCTATAAAGTCTTTGACGTGGACCCCATAACATCCTACTCTTTAAATTGGAGAGAGATGGATTTGATGGGTAATAGATGAATAAAGAATGGATTGGACAATTGCATCCAGAGGTTAGTGGTCCTTGGCTCAGAGCCCTGATGGACATCAGTGGCAAGTGCTGTCCCTCAGGGGTCCATATTGGGACCAGTGTTATTTCATTGCTCCATTAATCACATGGGCAAAAGGATTGAGTGCACTCTCAGCGAATTTGCAGATGACACCAAGCTGAGTGGTGCAGCTGACAGACCTGAAGGACAGGATGCCATCCAGAGGAACCTGGACAAATTTGAGAAGTGTGCCCATGGGAATCTCATGAGGTTTAACAAGACCAAGGGCAAGGTGCTGCATGTGGGTCAGGGTAACCCCTGGTATCAAAAGAAGCTGGGGATGAGCAGATTTAGAGCAACCCTGTTGAGAAGGACTAGGGAATGCTGGTGGATGAGAGGCTGAACATGAGCTGGCAATGTGCACTCGCAGCCCAGAAACCAAACATATCCTGGGCTGCATCCAAAGCAGCGTGGACAGCACAGCAAGGGAGGGGATTCTGCCCCTCTACTTTGCTCTGGTGAGACCCCACCAGGAATTCTGCATCCAGGTGTGAGATCCCCAGCACAGGAAGGACATGGAGCTGCTGGAACAAATCCAAAGGAGGGCCACCAAGACAACTGGAGGGATGGAGCACTTCTCCAATGAGGAAAGGCTGAGAGAATTGGGATTGTTCAGCTTGACAAGGAGAAGGCACGGGGTGACCTTGGCCTGCCAGTACCTTAAGGGAGCCCACAAGAAAGATGGAGAGAGACTTTTTGCAAGGGCATGTAATGACAGGACAATGAAGAATGAATTTAAATTGAAGGAGAGTAGGTTTAGATTAGATAAGAGGAAGAAATTCTGTACTGTGAGCGTGTTGAGGCACTGGATCAGGTTGCTCAGAGAAGTTGTGGATGCCCCATCCCTGGCAGCGGTCAAGGCCAGATTGGGTGGAGCTGTGAGCAACCTGGTGTAGCAAAAGGTGTCTCCGCCTATTGCAGGGGTGTGGGGGCATTGGAATTAGATGATCTTTAATGTCCCTTCCAACCCAAGCCCTTCTATGATTTATCTCTGCTTTCAACTCTATCTTCTGTCAAGTTGGTCTGAGGTGTGAGGAATTAATGGTACTTCCGCAGGTACTGTGCAAGCCTGCACAGCTTATAGGCATCCAGACAATAGATGGAGAATTTCTATCCTCTGAAGTCTCCCCAGATCTGTGATAAATACAGAAAAATCTACGACAAAGTGAACAGTTCAAAGAAAGCACACCATTCTTCTAGGGTGTAAACAGGCATGTTCAGGATAAGCTATGCCTTGTGTGTTGCTGGTTTAACAAGTGATTCTAGGAAACACTAACTCAGAAGGCAGTGACATTTGATGCCTAAGGCTAAAATCACCTGTGCCTTTGCAATGCAGGGAACAGCTATGGAACAGGTTTTATCCCCCAAGAACCCAGATTCAAGTGTGGATGAGCATGCACTGGAGAGGGACTCCCCAAAAATGACGAGCAGTGAACATGAAGGCTCTGCTATCAGTGCATGGCTGCTCAGATCTCCATGCCAGAATGCCCACAATGGATCACATTTTCATATATTTGACAATATTGACAGCTTTTTTTCTTGAGACACAGCAACCACTTTGCCTTCAGAAGTGAGCTTGTTCTTAATCATGTTTTGCCTTTTCTTGGAGCAGGAGATGTCAAGAGAAATCCCAGGGCCATTGCAATGAAAGTTTTCTTTCCCATTTGACACTAAAAATTAAGGAGTGATAACTGAAAGCTAAGAAGAATACTAGAAACTAGGCACTGTGCAGCAATGGACCCTGCAGGTCACTCTGAGCACTAGTTGCACAGTCTTTCTCTGGATATGTAAAGAGCTTGCCATGCCATCAGCTGGTAAGGCAGAGGGTCAGTTCCAAGTCTTCCTCCTGTTGCTTTGTTCAGCACTGCAAAGGCAACCAGACAACAGTCATACTTCCTTAACCTCACCCTCAACAGGAAAATCCTCCAAACCACTTAGCTGGTTGTTAGTTTGACTCCAGGCTCACCTCTGAGCAATGACCAATGCAGGACGATCCCAGAAGACTCTGTGACTCAGAACCACTCTGGTAATGCAGTTTCTCTAACACTTGTTCCTCCAGAAAACCACTTGTTGCTACCAGCAGTAAATTATCTGTGTTGCTACACACCCTCCAGAAAACTATTCAGACCCATGAATGAAGGGGTGGGACCACATTTCTTTTCATTTCTTCCCTATTGTGCTCTGATAGTATTTGGGCACAACATAACTCAACCTGAATTGTTCTCTCTCTGGGAACTGATATTCCCCCAAATTAAACAAAATTACACTCTTAGGAACTATACTAATAAACTCATTAAGCTAAACACTTCTGGTTTAGAATCATTAATGGATAATGATGAAGAATTAATGACTAATTCAAGGCTACGTTTCTTGAGGAAAAGTAATGCCTTTTAGAAGTTCAAGCCCAGGGCTGTTTGCCTCACCACAGCAGATCAGTTCCTATCAGTCATGCAGCAGTGGCATAGTAACATCCCTGTGGGTCGGCATCATTTCTCCTCACCTTCTCTTTAGTTCTGACCCAAAAAGCCACGAACCCATGCTTGTCAGACTGGAGTGCTCTATCCTAAAATCCTCTAGCCATACTGAGGCCACTGGTTGACAAAATTTAGAGGTGTTCTTAATGCTATACCCATCATGAAAATGACATTTTCCTGTTCTTTAGGAAGAAATTCAGACTTGGGAGAAGGTGAAGGAGAAGCAATACTTTGCTGCAGGATCAAGCTCTGCCTCAGATTAGACCAGGTGCTCTCCTACATATTCAAAATCAGGGACTACGTATCTAAATCAAAACCTTAGGGTTTTTTTAGGTGACCATGAGTTATGAGTAATCCTAGAGCAGCTCCATGTACAGGAAGGAATGACAGTCACAGCCTCTGTCTGCACAGCTGAGGGAAGTGAGTGAGGACCTTGTGTCAGGTTTCTACAATGGAAAGGCTGGAACTGCCCTCTTTCTCTCCTACCACACCAGCTTCATCCTTTCTTTAACAGAAAAAAAGTAAACAAAACCAACACCTTTACACACTATGTGGTAATGTAACATTGGGCCAGCTGAAACAAGCAGACTTGGGGTGGCAGTTCCTTTGCTAACTGCAGAAGAAAGACAGTAGAGGGGCACAGCAGATGTTTAAGCCATCCAGGCATTAAGTGTGATCAGGTGCTTATGCAATCCATTTCTGCAGCACTAGGTCTCAGTTAATAAATTCTGCCAAGAAACCTAACTCAGAGGCCAGGCCAAATAAATAAGGCTATCCCAGAGAGGAGACCTGGCAGGCAGGTGCATACAGCCCTGCATCATGCCATGTGGACACAGGCTTGAGCCTTCACTAACTGAAATATTATAGCTGTGTTTTGCAGGAAAAATATGCTTGTTATAATTAGGAATTTGGAATATATTAAAAGTTTCACTGCTAGCCAATGGAAATTCACTGTGGTGGGTAAAGTGTCTTAGGCTTCTGTGCTAAGTGTATGAAGCAAGGAACACAGGAAATGGTGTCTGACTATTCACGATTTATAGTCTGTTAGTGCTTGACACCTAAACCATTTTATCCAGTGCAAGTATTATTTTTTCTCATGTTTTTCTTTTCATTATTGCCAGACCGAACATTTCTCATTTCAATTTATACCTGCTGTTTCTTGTCCTCCTACCAGTTACCACTGTGAAAAGCCTGGCTTTGTCTTCTTGAAGTCTCCCTAATAGGCCTTGGCAGGCTGCTACCAGGTCTACCCAAAGCCACCTCTTCAGGCTGAATAAATCCAGTTCCTTTAGCTCCTCCTCACATGGCTCTGACTTCAACCATCTTGGGGAGACTCAGCAGAACCTCAAAAGGACATAGTGTGGTCTAACAGGTGCTGAGCAGGAACATAATCCCTTCCCATAAGCTCCTGGCTGAGGTCCCTTTAGCACAGTCAGGATGCTGTTACCTTTTTTGCTGCCAGGACACACTTCTGACACACAGGCAGCATAATGCATGCCAGGACTCTCCAAAGCCTTTGCAGTAAAGCCAGTCAGCTGCAGCGTGTATTGATGCAAGGGCTCAGCACTCTCAAGTGATGGAAACTTTAATTTGTCCTTGCTGAATTTCATAAGGTTCCTCTTGGCCCATTCCTCCAGCCTGCCTAGGTTCCTCTGTCCACAGCATATCCACTGTTCCCTCCAGCTGGGTGTCATCTGCAAACCTGAAGAAAGTGGACTTCATCACCTCCTCAAGTTAACTGGTAAAGATGTTAAACAGGACAGTTCCAGTATCTAGATCCCTGTGGCTCTCTACTAGGAAAACAGGTAAATGTTGTCTGGATAGAGAATTACTCATTTAACCATTCTCTGAGCCAAATCATCCACAGACAATAAAATCCTAATTTGGATATAAGTATGTTGTTGGAGACAATGCCAAAAGCCTTGCTAAATTTGAAGTAAGGTACATCCACTGCTCTCTCCTCATCCACAAATCCAGTCATGAAATCATAAATACAATCAGGTGGTCAGGCATGATTTACCTTTGGTAGATCCACGTTGATTGTTTCCAATCACCTCTTCTCCTTCATGTGCTGAGAAATGTGCTTCAAGAGGACCCATTCCTTTAAGTTCCATAGGGACCAAGGTGATGCTGATCAGTTTATAGCTCCCCAGATTGTCTTTGGCCTTTTTGAAGAAGGATGCAACATCTACCTATTTCCAGTTATTAAGAACCTTCCATTACCTCCATTACCCTTCTGATGTGATAGAATGAGCCTGCAGAGACATCTAATCAGGTTTTTTTGGCACCTTGGATGTGGTCTGTGTGCTCCCATGGAGCTTCCTGGTCCAACTCTCTCAAGTAGGTCTTCTTTGAACCCTTTCCCTAAGCACAGAACAATGGGATAATTTGGTAGTAAAGATGGCAAATAAACCTTTGAACATCTCCATTTTATCCATGTCTGCTGTCACTACATCACCTCCTTCATTCCGCAATGATAGCGGAAGGTCTTGTTGCACTTTCCATGTCTCAACTCTGTTTAGGCTTTAGAGCTCCTGAGGCTACCTCTACAAACTCAGGAAATGTTTCTAAATTATTCCATTGTAGCCTGTTCCTGCTTCCATCCCCTCTACATTCCCTTTTTGCATTGGAGCTCCACCAAGCTCCATGCTTAGCCATGCAAATCTCCTGATACATTTGCTTGTGGATATACAATGAATACAAGGCAGCTGCTTAAGATCTTGCTACATCACAGCAGGAATACTTTGGCATACTTCCTGCTCTTGGACAGCCAGGAATTTATGATGTTCTGCGTTTTGAAGACTGACCCCTGACTCAGTGCAAGCATTATCATCCTGTTCTCCCCAGGCTCATAACACACATAAGGCACAGATAGCTATGGTAAGTATAATGATTTAAAAATTAATTGTAATAAAAACAATCACAGAATCAATATATCCTATTAAGAATACATTTTCCTCGAGCACTTAAAGCAATCTCACATGGGCATTCAGCAGGCCCACCTCTTTCTTTCTTTCCACTTCTTTCACTGCCTTTAATCACTTTAAAAAAAACCCACAAAACAATTTAGCACCTAGAGCAACAGATTGCCACATTCTTGATCACAGCCACAAGAATATAAAGACATCTCTATTTAGTTCCACATACAGTCTTAAATAGTACATTGCAGTTGCAGTTCAGCTGACTGAAATGGTTAATGAGAACCAATTTGACACCATGTATGATGATAAAAATAATAATGTCTCACAGACAGAAGGATTAACATGGTTATTTGGAAAGCATTGCTCTAGATTGCCTGGACTTAATGTTTGCACGGGTACAGAAGCTGTGAATTGCTATTTCTTTTTTTCTCTCTCTTTTGACATTTATTAAAGCCATATGTAAACTACTCCACATGGGGAAGAATGAATGAGCAAGGTCAAAGCAGTAGCTTAATCTGGGTCTCTTTTATGTTTATGTGGTAAGGGAGAACAGTAAATTGTAAAAGACTTCTCTGCCTACCTGCTGCATGCAGGGTGCCCAACTGCAGACCTAAGGCCCCACCCACTCCTGGCCTGGCAAGGTTTCTCCACGTGGATCTTTCAACATAGGGAGGAAAAGTTTCACTTAATTGTCGTTAGGTGGGTGGGACCAGGAACTCGCGTCACTCTGTTTTGCAGAGAGCAGCAGCAACCTACCGAAGCACAGTGGCTCACCACACAAAACTCTCCATGCCTGGGCAGTGTGTGTGGACACGTGCATTTTGGAGTTCTGAATCCCTAGGACCCTTAATGCTACACTTCAGCATCCTCAGTGCTGGACCTGTGCTTAAATCCCATGGAGGTCCTGTGACTGATCAAGTGCAGATCTGTAGATCCTGGGGCAGTGAAGAGACTGTACCTTTTCACTGGTGTGATACATCATGGGTGCATCTGCAGAGCCATGACCTTCTCAGACAATGTAATTTTGTTATACATCTTCTCTTTTGTCACATTTGTCTTTGCTCATGTGCTTTACAAAAGAGATACAACTTTATAAAAGTAGCCAGATGCCAATCATTGCTTGATTTTATTAATGCAGACATAGTTCAATCCTTAAGAGTATGACAAATGTAAGTAACGCCTTTTTGGAAACAGATTTCAGTCATGAATACCCTGTTCATTTTTACCCCTTACTAGATGTTTCAAGCTTTTGCTATCTTACTAACCCCTCAGCAGTGAATTGTCTAACAGGAGATTCTAATTTTCCCACCTTCATACAACAGAAGGCTTTATATCAGTTGCCCCTCAACATTCCCTGAGCACATGGAGCACTCCACTATGTGGAAGGTGGAAGGAGTAACAATGATGATCAATCATTCAGTAGAAGATTAAGTAAAGCAGTGCAGAAAAATGTGAATACAGAGTTGGCGGGTGCTTGGCATGTGAACTGGTCAATTTTTTTCCCCACTGTGAGCCAGTTTCTAGGTCTTGAAAATGCTTTAAATGCAAGCTCACATATTCAAGAGAGAGCTTTCTCAGAATCTGAAGAAGCAGAAATAAATTTTCTGCAAAACCAAGGACAAAGAAGAGCACAAATGATTCATATGATCTGTTTCGAGATATGTATTTTAGTACAAAAAAAATTGTTCCTCAGAGGTGGCTATTTCTTTCCTGTTGGTAGTGGGGGGTCTAGCCAGGTAACTAGAGATACACACAGGCACTTGGTCAGCTGAAACCCATCCCAGTGTCTTTCTCTATGCACCAGAAACCCAAAAGGAATTCATGCAAGGTAAAGTATTACTTTTTGAGTATAGCTAGTTGTAGAAATGCATGAACAAAACATTAGTCCTGTACAAAAAATTGCACCTTCAAAGTACCCTATAAACACCAACTACACAACAATTAGACTATCCTATTAGCAAAATAAGGCACAGCATACTGACCTATTTACTCTTTTGCTATTATGTAAAATTAATGAGCTGTGTTTTTTGACCACTGATTCATCCTTCTTCCAAATACCTATGGATTAAAATTTAAGCTACTTAAATAACTCGACAAAACTACTTGTAAGCAGAAAATGGCAAGGCCATTCAAGTATTTGAAATGAACTGCTAAAGATTGTAAACACTTCAAAGGATATGGGAACATAAGGTCCTATTCCAAATAAGATTCCAGGGTAGAAGAATAATTTCATTTAAAGGTGCAGGAAGGCTGCTGTTTAAAGTTTGTTTAGTTTTATTTACTAATTACTGCCTTGTAAATGAATTACAAAATTTTCCAGATATATAATTCTCTACCCTCATCCAGTACCTCTGAGAACAATGTGCAAGATATCTATTGTAGCGTATGAAAACACCAACTACATAAAAGCATGTGCAAGAAGTGGAAAGATGTCAGGAAACAAAGCATAAAGACATTAATGAATACAAGAAACCATCAACAACTGTGAAAGAAATAAAATATTCATTATATGTGTGAATAAATTCTGTGGTTGGCATATTTAAAATCATGGAAGGAATGTGAGATAGTTGGTCTTTAACTTATTTTTCATAGTCTAAACCACATCTTTGCAGAGTGTGTCTCTGCATGAGGACAGCATGAACCACCTCACCTTCCTTGATGATTCATAAGCTAACCCTGCTAGTAGAACCACAGATTGTTTTCTATCCAGAAATTGCATACATACTGTGTGTAACACTTATTTCTTCATGAAGGATGCCAGGCCAACTGGAATGCAGTTTAACAGGTTTAGGATTTATGAAAGAAAAAAAAAAATCAGATCTGTTTGCTTCCCTATGAATCAAAACCTACTCGATCAAATGCTTGAACTTACCAAAGCATTGTGAAAGAATCTGGGCCTGGGTTCAGTAGGAACTAAACAGATGAAATAGGCCTGAAAACATATATTCATCGTAATTCCCTGAAATAAAGATACTGTTCTTATGTATATTAACTTCTGATGTAGCTTCAGCACTTAGCGAATCAGAAACAGCTACTATTTGGAACTTGCCATCAGCATCAGGGCTGGTTTTCAGAGGATGTAAGCACATCAGTGGGAAGCATTTCCGTCAGAAAATCAAGCACTAGAAATTGGGTTCCTGTTCTATAAGGGGTATCCAGCTCCTGAAAACTCCCGAGTGTCCTATGGGAGTTTATCATAGCAGAGGGCAGGCAAGTTCATAATCTAAAGTTCAAGGTTACAGAGTGTGTATTTGTGCTTACTCTAAGTAAAAAAAGTGAGATAAATGCTGACCCATTCATCTCAGTTAAGACCCTTGGAATCCCCCAGGATGTAAAATGCTGTAAACTTCACTCAAGAAAATACACTCCAGATAACATTTTCCCTAAAATCACCTATATATAAGAACATTCAAATACCTCTTTATGAACAGCTTGAATTTTGTAATGAAATCAATTTGTTCCAGTACAAAGAGATCACTGTGATAATTTAATTCTTCCCTTTACTTCATATGGGCACAGCAGTAAAGTGTATAAAGATGTAGAAGCATGGCTCAGACCACCCAAAGTCTTCTAGAAGCTGCATCAGCATTTCTTATCTAAAAGAAAATCCTAATAATGGCTTTCCATCTATCATCTTAAAAGAGAAAAAGCATCCATGCACTGTACATTCCATAAAGAAAACAGAATGTGGCAGGGTGTCTGATTGATAAGTTTTGTGGTTGGTTTTTGGTTTTTTTTAAACTGCTCTGTTAGTACTAAAATTAATTAATTTCAGCACAAACCTTATCAATCAAAGAGAAACAAGAAGTAGTTTTGCCTTGCTCTGACCCACTCTGTACCTTTGCTTTCATTAGCTTTGATACAAAGGAGGCAGAGGGAAACCATGGCTGGGGGAATGGGGTCACTTCCTCGGGCAGCAGCTCAGTTACACTGGCTTATGTGCAGTTTGAACTACCACGAGGAAGTTTGTGAGCACCAAAGGCACTGGACGCTTGGAGGCTGGAGGCTTGGAGACAGTTTTGAAATGATGCATAGTCAGTAAAATGATTACAGGTCTGTCAGTGATTCAGTAGCTGAATAGCTCCCTCTCAGCCTTGTCATTCCAGTAGTTACTCTAAGTAACAACACATGTCAGTAGAACAAGACCTTGCTGTTTTACACAAACTGAAACTAACTACCAATATCGATTGTATATCCCTCAAAGATGTTCATACATACAAATAGCTCTTTACCATCCTACTAACAGTCATCAGATAAGACCTAATTATATGTATACATTTTAACACTGAAAAGTCCTTCTTATTTACAACTAAATATCTTGAGTGCTTTGAAATCTGTAGGCTCACCCTTCTTGCAGCAGCATTTTTATGCTATTTACAACCATTACTGTGCCTTTTTTACAACCATTTTTTAATATGTCTCCCTGCTTCTCCATCCTGAATCAATTCATCACAAAATAAAGTCACCATTGTCTTTTGCTCAATTATCCTTTGCTATCTATTGGATTGCTAGCCAGGAATTTGCTCAATAAAACAAACAGTCCCCAAAAGGCAAACAAGCTGCAACTGAGGAAAAGGGTGACTTCCATCATTACTGATAGTTCACTAAAACAATAGATTCATACTCCTGACCAGCCACAGGTAAGATCAGAGGCCAGTACATTATGAGTAAAGATTAGTACATCAAGCCTTGAGGAATAACAGAGTGAGAAGAGACCCACACTACCAGCAGTGCCAATAGCATGGTGCTATGATGCATCCTGCACTGGCAGCACTTAGCAGGTGTGCTGAACGTGAGCTCCTCTACAACCAGCTGGACTGGTCCTCCTTTACATCATGAAGCAGGAGGGGGACAGGGAAAAAACGAAAACATTAAGTATTGCTGCTGTGCAGTCCATCTGCTGGTTTGCCTGGGCAATCCTGTCATAAGCAGTCAGTGCCATTTACTCATCTCTCATCTACAAGAATGTTATGCTCCCAGTTTGTACCTCTGAGACTTCCACATTCCCTTCTGGGGACGATCTGTGCAAATAGTTTTTCCTGCTGGGTCACCTATGCCAAGAGCAGCACATTGACTTCTCGAGTTGTTTTCCCATTAGGCAACTTTGTTCTGCTCTGCCCTGCCTGTCTCTACATATCCCGCCTCCTGCACCATGCCAGTTCCAGATTCCTTCTCTGCTACTATGACATTTTGCATTTTTACCTTTGCTGCACCCTCACACATCTAAAAGGATTTCCTCAAAGTTAATTAATGGAGAATCCACCCTTTGACTGCACCTTATACTATGGTGGTAGAGAACAGCAGTGCCACCAAGTCAAACAAATTAAGTGCTGGTAACCTTAAGAACATGGAAATGATGTTATCAGAACAGGTCAGAAACCTCAGACTGTTCTCAGTAACACCAGCTTACTCCTCCAAGGAGGGCCCCTGGCTCGACACCAACCTCCTAGCTGTGTGATGATACCTGTGTGAAGGGACCCTCAAATACCCTTAACCAGCCAGCTAAGGATTTCTTTGTTTAAAGGGTGTCGTGAGACTGTGGAGAGCCAAAGCAGCCAGGTCAGTGCCTTTCATCCCACAGCTCTGGGCACAGAAGCCACTTCTGTGGGAAGAGGCCATATTCAGAGTACCACCACAGCCTTATGAGCCAGCCAGAAATCCATGCTTACAGCAGCTCTGAGACTCCTTTAAGCTGCTCTATGGACTGGTTTGGTAACCAGCCATCCCTGGGACTCATGGACCAAAGAGGTGGCACATTTATCTTCACCTCCTCTCTAGCACACATTCCAAGCTCAGTTTAACTGGATGAAGTGAGAGATTTCAACAGCTATTTTTCCCTTAGTATAATGATGCAAAAAGGAGCACCATGTATTCACAAGCCTGGCCCTGCCTGTTAGAAATAAAAACTGTTGCACTGACTCCCAAGAAACCTCAACACTGTAGTCGTATTTGCACACTAATTCATTATATGCATAGGTGCCACCCTGACCCTGAAGTTCTGTTACCACTGAGTAAATACAGTATACAAATGACGCTAAAAGGTTTCCTTATCACTCATCTTATGAAACAAGTTTTATGCCTATTTAATTCACTGGCTAAAGGAGTATGACTCGAGTTTGTACCAGTGTGAGATCAGAACCCTGCATGCAATTTCCAGGAGCATGTTAAATTAATTCATCCATAAACAAAACAGTCTGCTTTTTATATGATTAGCCTCAGGCTTTCTGGTTTTGATGTGTAACTAATTATGGGATTAGAGAGTCAGTGTTTTTTCTTAAGAGAGAGCAATTTTGCAAATCTAAAAGAAATACACATGACTTTTGGGGGCAACTTCCTGCAGAACAAGAAAGTAACACGAATAAAGAAGCAGATCCTAATACTATCAGAAAAACCTTGCTTAGCTCTCCTCTGGCTTGGGGAAATCTGTTTGTGTGTAAACAGAGCCACAGGAGAATAAGGTTACTATCATTTATTGGTTTTTTTCTTTTCTAGTCCTTTGGCCATTTTGGCAGACCCCCCTTGTGCACACTGCAACATGGGACGTGAGATTACATCTCTTCCTGAAGTGTTGCTGATAACATGCTGCTGATAAGGTGTTAAGGACCATGACTTCTTACATTGACATCACTTTCTCCTATTACTCTAGTATTCTTGCCAGTATTCACCTTTTCCAGAAGTGTCATGCCACACATCACAAAAGGTAGTCTGAGTCTTGCAGCATAGGACTGCTGTATAAGTAATTTTCATATTGAGCATGACATACGTCTATGGTTTTTCAAAATATTGATTTATCTCTTATTATGGCTGACTACAGATTTTAATAACTTCTGCATTTTTCTAATGGTTGTTCACTTGGAGGAGAATTACCACACATTCCAAAACAGATATTTTAATTTCTATGTATAAGATACATGTATATTACATCACTATTCAAGGAATTTAAATCATCAATTATTCTTCATAATCTAGAATCAATAGCAACTGGTTTTGTAGTTCTGTGATGATGCCAGCTTTGTGTAAGGTTGCCATAAGCATGAGAATATGAAAAGGAAAGAGTCTGGACTTTATGGTACTATCATTTAAGAACACATTTTAGTCCTTTTGATTGTGTAGACAGACCTTCCTATGGAGAGTGAATCAATATACTTCCATCTACTTGGTGACTGGTGGACTTGAAGCAGCATCATTAGTTTTCCTTGTCACATGCCAAGATGCAATTAGTTACATAAAAATGCTATTAAAAAGCAGTCCAACACAAACATGTGCTTTTGCCATGGAAATTTAAAAATGCAATCCTGACACTAATCTCTTAAAGAATCCAGATCTTTAAAGATTCAAACAGTTCCTGAATCCATATAAAAGCAATCCCACATGATGCTGTAGTACATCCTGCCTGAACACAGTGAAAATAATTTAAACAGCCAATTTCATTTAAATTATTAGGATTCAGGAAAAAGCACTGCAAAAAATCTATTTAGTATACCCATAGGTACCTACCAATGAAATCTAGATTTGATTGTGAAAACATACTAAAATTCAAAACCATAAATGTTAAAAGGAATGTGAAGGTTAGAAGGAAGGGTATTTACAAGCAAGAAAAAGTGAATGCACGTGGTATGTAATCATTAGTAAAATCCAATGCTGCTGGAGTTCACAGAGATTTGTTGTGCAGCTGGATAAGAACACTGGAAATGTTTATGACCAAGTGTTATTTGTACTTCCTTTGTATAAGATAAGGACAATCATAGTTCTTGTTCTGAATCATAAACTGATCAACTTAGCTTTCCACCCACTCTGATTTTTTCCTCTGCAGGGCAGTCTCAACAGATTTAGGGCCAGACTGTAAAATTAATTGGACATATGGTCTCCACAATGCAACCCCAAGAACAAAACACCTACACCTAATCACTTAGACACAAGTCTGGATTCTGTTCCTTTCCAAAACACACCCAAATCAGATCCTGCAGGCATGTACTTCCAGAGCCTGAAGTCCTTTCCTGAAGACAAAAGGATGGGACACAAGGTTCACTTTTAAAATAGGTCTAGAGGAGAAATATTATGTCATTGGATGACTGATGGGGTAAAGCACTCAGAAAAGAGGGGAGGTTGAGCAAAGTGCCTTTCTCAGCCTAATGGGGATTTAATCCCACATCTCCTACCTAAGAGTGCAAGAGGCATCCAGCTACAACAGGCATAGGGACAAGAGAGCACAAGAAAGAATGTAAACTGTTGAGTCTTCCTCCTTTAGAAGCCTTGATTTCAAAGTCAAGCAGCTATTACTGCATTTTAAAAGCATCACAGACCTCTTTACATTCTAGGTATGGTAGAAGCATAGAAACACAGATGAGTCGTGTTTACTGGAGCCAACTGCTCTCCACCTAGAGCTTGGATTAGGGTTGGAAAGACAGACGTCAGGCTGTGGCATTTCTGCCATGACAAAAGGACATACCCTTGCATGAAACCTTCTTAAAATGTAATCTTTAAAAGCTATATGTGTTGAAGATAAACATCCAGAAACATAGCATGGGATAACAGTGGGTGACACAGTGCTCAGCCATCCTGTAGTCAGGACACCCCTTCCTAAATTGCACTGGGAGAAATAAGAAAACCGCTGCATAATACCACATCCTTCATCTGGGGAAGATGTGAATGCAAAGAAGTGTAAGAAAAAAATGCATTATAAGCGGTCTGGTGAATGTGTACCTTTCTAGATCCTCACCTACCCAAAACTTTTACAAACAAATTTTTTTCATTTACTTTTAAGTAATTGTGCATGATTGAGCTGGACTGAACTAAAAGAAACAAATGAAATGTTTTCAGTATTTTGAATGAGTAAGTTCCTTTAAACAAAAAAACAATGTGCAACTTTGCAATTTCGAAGCCCCAAATATCTTTAACCGGAAGGTAAAACAACTGTTGCAAACTGGCATTATGAAATCACGCCCCAAGTCTGGAGGGGCTGATTCAGGACTTGTGAACGCGGAGCGCTGCGCTCCGAGGGAGGGGAACTGGCCCCGGTCGGGTCCGGCCACAGGTGCGGTGCCGAGCGCGGCGGGGGGGGTGCGGGGGCCGGGCTGGGCCGGGCCGGGGCGGGGGCGGGGCGGGGGCCGGG
>JAWWEV010000083.1:138299855-138317698 GCA_035583235.1 Hafferia zeledoni
CCAGAAATTGCTATATGACTTGTATAAAGGCCGCATTTGTAGCTTCATCTGAAAAGCTGTCATAACTCCGTCAACATATTAAATAAAATTAAAAAAAAAAAAAAATCTCTGACTTGGTAGCTGAAACCCAGCCCTTTTCAGTTGTCAACAAAATTAAGATTAGATAGATCATTTAACCACTATTTTTAGGTACCCAAATGTTCTATAACTTCTTGGCACTAAACTCTTTAGTAGCATTTCACAGGTTGGATTGGTTTTTGGTTTTTTTACCTTCTGTTGCAAATAACTAATTAATTACTGGAAACACTTAAACTATTTTTGTTACTATAAATGCAGCCCTGCATTTAGTAATACCTTATGTTGTAACTATATCCGTTAGTGCTAATAAAGATATTTAAAAAGTAAGATGCTACACAGTGGAAAAGATGGATTTTATGGAGAGCCTCATCACTGTACATCACAGTATTAAACCAGATGGTATGACAAATACTGTCCTTTACAGCCTGACTCACAACATAATCATTTACAAAATTAGATATGAACCATCTTATCATGTAGATCTGGTTGTATTTTACATACACTTTGTATGAGGTTCTAATGATTATACAAGTGTGGAGGCAAGGGAGGGTTAGGCACCATGCTGACAATTACTAAACCCCCAAAATTTTTCCCTCATAAGATCTTGGGGTTTTTGGTCACAGAAACCATAACCACATGAACGTGAAGCCTTATTGATGCTATACAGCTTCACTGTAATTGCATCCAGGAGGAGGAAATTAGAGGGTTTAGCAGGAGAAGGAAGGAAATGAAAGAGTTTATCTTCTGAAAGTACCTCTCTTGAATGCAGTCTGTCCTGATCTAGGTGGAATGGGAAACTGTAGTAGCAGCTTATATGGTAACTTACCAAAACTGTCTAGGGTGTGATTTAAGTTGCTTTAGCTGCTGTCAAATATGAGACAAGTACTGAGTTCGAAAAGAAAATCTCACATCTACAAAGGAACTAAACAGGGAAATGCAGCACATTCTCACTTTGATATCAGGCAAGCAGTAGGTAAGGGTGTAATTTCTAGTGCATAAAAATGCTGTCTGCTGCTGTGCTGGACACACAGAGTGTACCCTGGGTTCTTACTCTTGGCATACCTGTAGCTCATTACGTTCAAGTAAAGTTAAAGTTCTTAAAGACTTCATTATGCTGAAGATAGATTCCCTATCATAGATATCATCAAAAAGCATATAAATCCTTGTGTATATTCTAAAAATTGTGTCTGTGGCTTTTGCAGATGTGCATAGTTATAGGCACAAAATATATGTTGTATGGACTCAGGAATTGAGTGCAGTGCAAATGTCAGCTTTTCAGACTCAACAGCAGAAAGAGATGTTGGAAAAATATTATAGACATTTTAAAACTGTATTGGAATGTGTTTTAGATCTTGCTGCTGGAGCACTGGACTCTGAAATAGAACCTGCAAAGATACTTAGGCACCAGACTCTTTTCATGTGTGTCAGTAATAGAACCCAGGAATCAGAGGTGTTTAAACCTTATGTTCAGTTAGCATTCACCACAGAGGAGAGAATTGCCTAGAGAGGGCCAGGAGAGGAGCATATTTAAAGTAAATCTTAGCACCTGCCCTCTCAAGTCGCAGGCATTTTATTCCACATTGTCATGAAAAATTTTTAAATTACTGGCTATTGGGTAAAGCCAAGTCAGGAAGACTTGAGGAAATGCCTCAATTCTTGGTTTCTGATTGTATTGGGAAGTAATTTTCAGCTGTGTCAAGACTGAGGTGTTTCTGGGCATTTACAGAAGCAAAATTTAAGCATGGAGGGGGTTATAGCTAAGGAGGGATTTGTGGGACTACAAGATTGTATTGTACTGCTTGGTATGTGATAAATTTGGCCTTTATGTTCCTTCTTTTTTATCTAAGAGGTTAGTATATGTACATAGACATGAGCACATACCTCTTAATTAGAAAGAGTACAAGGTTTGGGGAGAGGGAAAGCTGCCCATTATCACTAATAAGGTGAGTTGCTTATAATTGGAAGCTACTGTGAAAACATGTCCAGGTTAAGCTCTCAGATGGATTTAACACAGCTTATCTAAAGTTATGTTATCAGTGCTCGTTTCATGTTTCAGTGTTGGATTTTGTTCGTACTGAGACAAGAAGAATTACATGTGTATTGCAGCCCAGACTGATTCTGTTATTTGCTCTTTAGGACTTTATTTTCCATGGGGCTACTTTTGTCTTTTATTTTGGAGCTTTTCTACTGCAAGCAGCAACTACATCTCTGCATCACTTTCCCCGCAAATTCAATTCGACTGCACAAGAGAGGATTCTAACTGGTCATGAGTATAACATAAGCATAGCAGCTTCGGTAGGTATTTTCTGTATTTGTATCAGGGGAACAGAAGTCTGTTCTAAGCCCTTGTAGCCAACCATTTGACTTGAGAACTTAACAGCAAGCTGGAATAGAAAGAGGAGCTGTGAGAGAAAGGATTGTCTTCATGAGTAGCAAATAGTGTCTAAGAGCAACATGCAAAAACTGTTGGCATAAGCTAATGTGATAGCTACTCTTCACTGCAGTGTAGAGTTGCTACTCTTCACCATAGTGTTTTAAATATATGATCCCTACACTTTATAATTTTTAGATTAGATATGGTAATTCGTAAAAAAAGGTGTTGGTTATTTGAATCAAAATATAACAACTGAACCTTTATCAAGGAATGAGGTATGAATTTCATGCCTGTGCTCATATTTTCAGTTGCCTTTTTGTTACACCATTTTGATAGTCCTGAGCATGCCATGGAGAAAAAAAAACTTGGATTAGATCTTTGTGAAGCTCCACATATGTGCTTACTACATCAGACATAAAATTTATCTGTCAGGGCCCTGCTGTCTCTTATGGCAATTATTAGGGTGTTTTTCTTGATAGCCTAAGCTCAGAATGCATTTTTGTCACTGTAGTTGCATTATCACTGAATCACTGTGTCTGCTAATGTGGGTGTGCATAGCTGAATCAGAAAATACACCAGGCTCTAGTGCTCTCCCTGGCTGGACTCCTCAGAGGCAAGTAGGGGTATGCCATGTAGACTTAGCTTAAAGAACTGAAACTAATGCTCTTACTTTTTTGTTCAATCCAGAGGGTCTTGCGTACCTCAGGGAACAGTGTATATTTATTAAGCTTCTAAAACCCTCTGCATGTATCTGTTGTCCTTAAACTTAAAAGTACAACATAAATTTGGCATGTTTAACACCTTCAGTTCATCTTGGGATGAAAACAGATGAACACTCTGAAGAGTTGAAGTGGGCACGTAACCTGCCGCAGTATCTTCAATTATGAGATGCTTGTAAATGGTGAATCAGATAACTGTAGTCTTTAAGTGTCTCTGCTTTTTTTTTTTTTTTTTTGCAAAAGTGTATATTTAGCAATTCAGAATGTGCAAAAAAAATTGTGATCCTTTGAAATACTTCATTAAAACAGTCCTGTAAGCTACATGAGAAAAAAATATAAATTATTGCTAACATTGTCTTTTAAAATTGCTTTCATATACCATGATTTAAAAAATATATGTTCATTTTGTACAGGTGCTGCTCGTGTAGTGTAGCATCTATTCAAGACTTTATTGTCAAATTAACACTTGTATGGAAAGCAAGGGATAGGTTGTTATGACTGAATTTGTATGCTCAAAGAGACAGAATCCATCATTATGTATTCAGTTTCTTTGCAGTATAACCTTCAGTTCAGATCTGTCCAATTCAATTCTTGGAGCAGGAGCAATTTCCTGGTATTGCTCAGGAACTTGTTCGGATGGCTGGATATCTGGTCAAGGAGGCCAGATTCATAGTTGTTTCTGTATTTCTACAAGTAAAAGAGCTCTGCTGTTTAGAGGGATGTCTTCTTAGATGTTTGATGGTAAAGGCGTTCACTTGAAAACAAGTATTAGATTAATGTTTGATCAGTCTAGATAAGAGAAAACTGAGAAATGCAGTGCATGTGCACATGTTTACTTTGTACTGTAACTTTGCAGAAATTCTATTTCATATTCTATTTCAAAATGTCTTCTGAAGCAAGCAAGTGGAGGGTAGTAATTTTGGGTAGTAATAAAATGGGGTTATAAGAAAGAAGTTCCTGAGGACTTCAGAGGATCCCAAGGCTATCTTTACCTTAAGCATTTTGCTTGCGATGGGGGTGGGAGGGCAGGGGGGGTGGTGAGTAACTTTTGAATCATTTGTGTTCCTATATTCATTTAGAATAGAAAAAAATTGTAGAACAATATAACATGTGATTAACTTTTTTCTTTTTTCTTATTTTTTCCCTTGCTCCTTCTCTAGATTTTTGCCTTTGCAACAGCCGTTTGTTACGGTTTCAGCACAGCCCTGGCACTAAGGAGATGGAGGCTAAATAACAGTTGAAGAGAGGTTAACACCCATGTGTTCCACTTCAGATCAAATTAAGTGCTACTTGTTTGTTTTACTGTAATCCAATTCCAAAAAGACTTTTTTTTCCCGCTTGAAATCAGTTTTAAATGCAAATAACCCCTAATGAGGATTTCTTCAACAAGTTTCTATCTCTTCCCTTTCTAATACTTACTTTTATTGTGTACACATTGTAAGTGTACTCGTTGTATGGTATTAGGGAGTTCAGGGATAAACAGATATGTTTTTAGCAGACAACAGAATTCTAGTGCTACATCAATAGAGGAAGAAAATGGAAACTAAGCCAAGATGTTACCTGCATAGGCAGCTAAAATGCTTCCCCCTTGTTAAATCCTGGGATTGGGCCTTAAATGTTTTGCAGCATTACCATGCACTCCACACAGGTCTAGTCTTGAGGTTCCATGTAGAGTCATGGATGTTCTGTGTGCTGCTCTTTGCATGATCAGAGCCCAGGCTGACTTTGAGATATCAACTTAGTATATATTTATATATATAAAATTAACTTTGATGTACAGAGAAAATATTTTAAATAACCATCCAGTGAAATCTTTTGATACTCTTTTATAGCTATATTTGGGTATGGTCATCTGATCCTTAAAGCTTACTATGTTCCGTACAAGAGGAAAACTTTTGGGGGCTGTTAATCAGTAGTTCATTAGTTTTAGGAAGTTAGCTTAATCAGATCTATTTATACGGCAAAACAAGACAGTGCATTTGTGTTGTGTGTATATACATGATATATTTTTGTTTAACAGGAATATTTGCATTGTTTTACTTTGCTGGAGTACAACTTTGTTTTGGTTACTTCAGCTGCTGCATTTGTTAGGTATTATGTGAGTCAATGTCATTTGAATGGAATGTTACCAAATGGTGAATAATGTCTGACCTCAATACTTGCAATGTGTTACTTGTTGCATTCTAAACCTGCGGTGTTGTAAAGGTGTTTTTATTTGGACAGATGCCTGTGCAACATCTCACTGAAAGCAGTGGAATGCCAAGCAATCCGCCTACTATGGAGTTTGCTTTTCGCACAAATGAAGTTTAATTGAGCCTTTCTTGAGCATCCTGTTGTATAATGACATGCAATATTATATATAGATAATTGATTTAGCAAAACTAAACAATGACATTGTGCTCTGCTCGCTTACACTCATGCCCTTTTGCAGATGGTGAAACAGTTTTTTAATAAGGGTAGCAAATAATTTTTGCTCTCGTGAATAGTGCCAAGTAGATAACCTGGGAGAATAAAAGCTCCCTGTCTTTTTTAAATACATTGTTCACTACATCTTGCCAGTGCACCTGAATATTCTGCAGCGACCAGCAGTGGTTGGGTAAGGGAAGACAGGATTCCCTTAATTCCTGGGCTTACTCATTCTCCTGGAGCCAACAACAGTGTCTGCCATGGAAGTTACTTTATCAAACTTGTCAGGTACAACGATCTGTAAGAGGCAGCCACTCTGAGCAGTGCCCTGCAGTCCCTGCCAACCCAGGACAGGTTCTTATGGGTGACACAACACTGAGTGGCAGCCGATCTGACTACAGAACCACTTGGTCATCCTGAACTACTACAACAGGATGTTTTCATGTATCTGTTTTCTGAATCTTTTTTTTTTTTCAAAGATTTTGTACTCTGATTTTCTTTTTTCTAATACTCTATTGCATTGAAAATTTTTGTAAACATTTTATCTAGAGCCATAAACTTTAAAAAATGCTTCATATTGCATAAAATACATTTACACTGGACTATATGGATGAAAGTATATAACAAAGACTTATGCTAAGCAGCATTAAAGTTACTTAATATATTTATGGCACTAGTCTGGTTACTAATACTGTCTTTGGAAAGTGTCAAAAAACTACCTTGCAACTTCTACTGACTGATTCTGGACATACAAAATTAAGGCTAGAATTTCTTGAGGCACAATTAATTGCATTGGGGCTGGTTTTATATATCTGTGACTAGTTTCACAGCTCTTTTGCCATGTGATGGTGCATGAATATGAGTAAGAAGAGTACAGTTAACTACAAGAAGATTTCAAATGGGTGCTGATCTTTGATGTGGTTTCTCCTGTATCCTGCAACCTGACTGCGCTGCACACCATAGACTGTGCATGCCACAGCTACAGTCTTGGCAGCCAGCTGGGATGATGGAGGGCAGATCTTAATGTTTAGCCTATTTAAATCTACAGAGTATGAATCCCACATATGGTGTCAATTAAAAGGCTGTCCAAGTTTAGTCAGCATTTGTATCTTACCTCCAAGTTCAAACCTGAGCTGTAAAGATCATGATTCAAGTGCTATTCAAGTCTCTTAATCTACTTGTAGGAATCCAGATAGCAGAGTGTAGTTAGTGTAGCATGGAAACTGTTTGCATAGTGAGGAAAGACTGAACTTTTCCTCTTAAGTATCAAAGACAAACAAAGGACAGAGAAGAGATAAAGGTAAAAACTACAGTAATGAAGAATGACTTTCACAATTAAAGTGAAATGGAAGAATGGAATTTTAGTATGCAAAAGCTTTCACTGTTCTTGGAGAAACATGTAAGGGAGGGCACACCAGAACATGCAGATACATTCTTTCAAAAAAAGAAAAGAAAAAAAAACAAAAAGGAAAAAAGTCAGTAGTTAATTTGATATTACTTTGTACTGGAAGCTAAAAAGATGGGTGTGACTCAGAAATGGTATGTGCTTGCTGGATGTCTGTATGCAAATACTCTGATATGGGAATAATATGTAATCCTTGTGATCAGTATTATAGGGGATAGGTGCAAGCTGGTTCTAATAATTTTCACTGTTCCTTGTACAAAAATTTGCCCAAGCCTATGACCTTGAAGGACACAAGCTTAGACCTCTCCAAGGAACAGAAAGTGTAGGAAGTGACACAGGGAGATAAATTATCTCATTTAATTTAAGGTGAAAGAAAGAAGACCACAGATGCCAAGAACTGTTTTCATCAAACATCTCGATGTGATGTTGCAGTGCAGCAATGTCTAAGATACCGTGCAGGTCCCTACTCTTGGAAAATATTACATGGTGTTTTGAATGCCACTGTGTGGTAGCTGCTGGTAAATACGGAGAAGGAGCCTCAAAGGAGACTTTCCTTCAAAAACTGCAGGGATTAGCAACAGTTTATTGCTTTTTGCTAAAGAGATGAAAGTGCACATTTTAGAAAGCTAAAACTTTGTTAGAATTTTGTCAGAAATTATGCACAGCAAGTGGTTCACAGGAGTCCTGTCTGTTTCTGCTTCACTGAATGTCTAGAAATAATCCAAAATTACATGGGTCCTGTGTTGATTATTGATCTACAAGGATCAGTCTGTTCAGATTCTCATTATTTCTCTGACACTGTACCTTGGTTATAACTCCTGATGTGTGTAAAATGACACTACAGTAAAATACAGCTGTAAAACACAGCTGTAAAAGGTGGGAGAGACAGAAACAGTGATCACACAAATCTGCGCCCTTCATAAAAATTAAAGAAAAAGCACTGGATAATCACTAAACCAGCATCTTCTTTCTTTGTTGCTTCCAAAACCAGATGGCAATGCCGACTCCCACTGTACTTCCTCTAATCATTATATTTTTGCATTTGCTTCATAACTTCAAAAAATGTTGACAATCATAATTTCTCCATCTTAATTTGAAAAAATAATATTCAGAGTTTAAAACTGATAGCTTGTTTGTTCCGGTTTTGTCTAGACGCTGTGAAATTGGTCTCTGAACACAAATGTCCTGATGCCTTTCATGGTCCTCTGTCAGGCTGCTCAAGTGATACAGAAAGGCTTCCCAGGTTTTTGTCTATAGATATTAGTGAACCATGAGTTCTCAGACTGAGATACAAACAGAACTTTGCTCTTTTCAATCTTACAAAGAGAAAAACTTGAAAGTGAGAGCATGCTGTATTTCTTTCTTAGCTGTAATTTGTACAGTTGGTCATGACAACATTAGTCTTTGTTGAAACACAGAGAAAACCATCCAAAGTAAAAGTGAATCTGATACACTAAAATCAGTAAACAGCAATGGAAAGTCTCTGTTTTTTTTTTTAAGCAGCTGAGTTTAGCATGACTGTACTCCTTTCTCCCACTGGCTTAAGTTTCTTTGGGTCAATTACGGTGTTTATCTAGATACCCTTATAACCTGACCAGCTCAGAATTTACTGTATTTATCCTCAGGGTGCTCCTGGAAAGAGGAAAAGTTCTATTTCCATTTCACAGGTGGGAAACTCAGAGACACTGAACAACATGCTTGCCAAAGGCCTTTCACGGGAGATCTGTGGGGGAGCAGAAAAAGGAAACCTGGTTTCTCAGGTGAGAGTTTCCTGTGCCCTGGCCAGCAGCCCCTACTGCTGCCCTCTGTGGGCTGGAAGGAAGCAGTGTAGTGTGGATGGCATGGGACCTGTCCCACTCCTGTCTCTGTCCTGGTGGTATTTCTCTGGCAATTAGTTATGTGGTGTTAAAAGGTAGAATGACTGTGGAGGATTATAAGTCAAAGGGAGGTTTAACATGCCAAATTGGCTTTCCTAGATCAAACATCACAGTTTCATGGTGTTCTAACAAATTTTGGTTATCCAGTTTTAAATAGGCTACATGGAGTTCCTGTTTGAGGTGTTGATCTACCGCCTGCATCTTAAGAGAGGAAACAGGTCCTCAGGAATCTGCAGGTTTCAGCCGCTCCTTCCTATACTGCATGTTTGAGCCCTAAATTCTTGGTGCTATCAAAATATTAGCTGCCTTAAACCTGTCAGGACACAGCACGTATCAGTTCAGAAACCTGAGCCAAGTTTTGGCAACTAACCTGTAAAGCTGTTCAAGGGAACCCAGTGATCAAACATGATTATGCCTAGGTGTGGTTTTAACACCTTTCTTGCCATGGAGCTGTTGCAAATATCTGTAAGGATTCTGGAGATTCTGGACAAAATATCAAACACTTAATGTCCAGACTTACTGTGCATGTCTCCAGAGAGAATCTTATGCAGAGAGACTCAGTGATCCTTGCGGGTCCCTTCTGACTCAGAATATTGTGTGATTCTGTGGTACAAATATCTCAAAGATGGGTGCTGAGAGGATGATGCCAGACTCTTTTAAGTAGTGCCCAGTGACAGCACAAGGAGCAGTAGCCATAAATTAAAGCACACAAAGTTTTGCCTCAACGTGAGGAAGAAATTCTTTCCATTGAGGGTGGCAGAGCACTGGAACAGACTGTCAGGGGAAGGTGTGGAGTCTCCATCTCTGGAAACATTCAAAACCCACCTGGATGTGTTCCTATGTCATGGGGTCCAGGTGACCCTGCCTTGATAGGGTGCTTGGACTACATGATCTCTAGAGATTCCTTCCAATTCTTACAATTCTATGATTCTGTGTTTCTGAGCTCTATAGATCCATACAGGATTTTATTGTGATTGAACCATTGCTAGTAATTGTAAAAGAAGGACTGGAGATTTGAATCTCATTCAAATACTTTTTCCTGTTCATCTCAGCGAGGTGTGGCCTATGTCCTTGGCCACTGTTGTGACACAATAAACAGCAGATCAGAACCCAAAGAACAGCTCTGCTTCCTTTGCAGAGAAAAGCATCATAGTATCATAGAATAGTTTGGGTTGAAAGGGATCTTAAAAGTTCTGCAGTCCTCCTGCTGCAGAGCTGGGGCATTCCACAGCTCCGTGACGATGTACAAAGGTGCTGGGGCTTCCTGATGAACTGATCATAGGCTCGGGCAGTTCTCCTTGTAGTGCCCACCATTACCTGGCTTTTAACATTACTTTGTTATAAGTGGTGTTTTGGATTCAATAAGCATTACCAAACATTGATGCAAAACATGTTTTATTTCTATAAACACTTTGCTGACTTGTTTTTTCCCCACACAAGGATCACAGCCATTTTAATTTGTGATTGCTTTCCAAGTTGAAGACATAGTTTAACATAATAATGTAATTAATGGTATCATAGGACTTACTCTTCACAAATTGCATGGCCTGGAGGTATTTCCAGACTTGTGGGTCAGGGTGATCTCCCTACCTTGGTTACGGCTCTGTGCCACAGTAAGACCTAAAAAAGTGTTTTCTCTCTGCCTTTCCCCTGTTTTTGGAAAGAAAGAGGGGACCTCCCTGGACAAGCCCAAATCCAGTGTGGTGTATTGGAATATGATTCCCTGTTCAGTAGCATAAGAAGGTAGGTCTTAAGGTGGTTCCATCCGGATAAGATACAAAGTTATGGCAAATGGGGAAATGAAGTGGGAGGACTATCAGTTAGAAGAGAATAAGATCTTAGTACTTGGCTATGATTGTTTGCTGTATGAAATCTGGCATTGAATCTGGCACTTAGCTCTATAATATGCCTGTTTTTCAAACTGTAAATGCCTTGGCCTGGGATCTAAACCTGTAGGGCCAGATTAGAGCTTTGGGCTGTTGGAATAAGAGGCAAGATGAATCATCACCAGATGGTTTAACCCAAAAATCAGGAGCAGAGGAGAAGGGAGATTGTTTTCAGATCCACTTTCCAATTTGGTATCAGCTCTAAGAGTTGGGAGAATGGCAGGAGAAGTTCTCCTCTACCTCTCTTCCTGTCTCCAATTGCTGTTGACCCTCCATGCACTGGGGAATGGAAAGGAGGAGGACTTGGACAGAGGTGTCATCTGAATTCTGAGACATGCCTGACTTACCCATGGCAGTGGCAGCTGTTCCAGGACCAAGTCCAAGGTCCAGCCCCTGACCTGTAATAAAAACCAAATATATATAATAATGAAATTGTCAAACAGCAAGCCTGAGTCTTAGCTGGGGCAAACGTTCTTAGAAAAAGATGAGTTACCTCAGAGAGAAACTTAATGGTGAACAAGAGGCCAAATTGCTCTTTTAGTTATATAAATGCCACTTTCAGTCATCAGCGAGGAATTTCACCAATGGAAGTAAGAGCAGAATTTTCCCTCAGCACTAATAGAGCTGACCTTTGAAACAAATGGTATTACGAAGTCCTTGGTCTTGTGTCATTTGGTGTTTCCCTTAAGGATCTGGCTGCGAGGGTGAGTTGCTACTGGGATATGTTACTGCTGCCATAAGGGGCAAATAGCCTTTGTGACCATGGCAGACTTAGAAAGCGTGAAGACTCTTGTAGGCTCTCAGCATTTGTAGAATCTCATTATTTTGGAGGATTAGCTTTATGGCTTGTGAATGCTTTAGGGTTGGCAATATTGGACAGGGTATTTGAGGGGCAACGTTGCATAAAGCTCTCAAGATGAAAAACTGCTACACCATCACCAAGTACAAGTGGTTTGTCAGAGGTCTGAGTAGCACTGCTGGCTGAAAGGGTAGCAGGAGAAGAGATCCATGCTGAAATTCCTTCCATCCGAAATACCGTAACCTTTTTGGTAAGAGCAGCCCCGCAGTCTGCAGCGCTGCTGCCGCAGCCCGTGGGTGCCGGGGGCGGTCGGTGCCGGCAGGTGGAGCCGCAGCGCCGGGAGCCGCTCGCTGCCTGCCCCGTCCCGCCGCGGACACAGCCCTGCCAGCCCCACTGCAGCCTCCGACCTGCCCTCATGCCGAACAAACACAGCTCCCAGGAGTCCAGTTAGGAACACTCATTATAACTTAGGTGAATCATCTGAAAGGACTGGGCTTGCTTTTCATCTTTTTATTACAAGAAGACATAGCAACAACTTACTGCTGTACATGACTTGATACTTCTGTCACTATGGTTGTATTACAAATTTCATATTTATCAAAAATAATCCTAGGACACAGATATGATGCAAAGTCCCTTTTTGTGGAGCTGAGGCAGCTGGAGACAGTACCCTTCACTCTTCTACCTGCGAGACACAGTTGACTTTATTGACTTCTATAAATCGTTTGTGATTGAAATCCATGTAGCCTCCACTAGATCAGAGAAGTAGAAACAAACCTTCAAACCTCAAGAGGATTTTGGAGGGATTACTTTTTCCTAGGGTGTTATAAAAATTAACCAGGTCAACTAATTTAAAATGGCAACTGAATCAGCGCATACCATGGAGTTGCTGTCATTGCAGTTTATGGGTGATTAAGTTCTTTTAGACAAGTCAAGTTCTGTGCAGGCCATGAAGACATCACCAAACTGAGTTGGCACAAAGGTGGCAGATGAACTTTAATATAGATAAATCCAGGGAAATGCATCTAGGAAAAAATTATCCACATCAGACTTGAAACTGAGAGTTACAACTTAGGAAAGAGATCTCTGAGCCTTTGCTGATAGTTCTCTGAAATCATTAACTCAGTATGCAATGGCAAACAAAATCCAATAAAATGTTGGAAATCATAAGAAAGTTATTGGGAACAGGACAGAGAGTGTAGTGTTACTGCTACATTTAAAAAATAAACCAAACTACACTGATTCATTCTTCTAGTAAATGGCAGCAAAAATGATTGAGGTGTTGAAGCTGCTGCCTTATGAAGACTGAAAATACTGATACTCCACTTTGAAGTGAAGGAGATGATGGAGTGGGGTAATCATGATTTACCAAATGATGAGCATGCTGGTTAAACTGAACATGTAACTATTGTTTACAAGGACCTTGTATGGGATCCAGGGGACATTGAGGCAATTACCAAAAGATCAGTTTAAAAGAGAAAAAAGAAAGTATTTGCTGGCACAGTGAGTAGTGAACCTCTGAAGCTTGCTATCACAGGAGCTTGTGGAGGCAACAGTATTAGCATGTTCAAAAAGGGATTAGATATATTAATAGGTCTTTATGATAAAACAATGAGGCAGGAGCATACCTTTAGTATCGCTAATCCAGCAGTTGTGAATGCTGCATGTTAGGGGAAAGGACTGCATGTAACAACCAGCCTCACATGTTCTTCCTAAACAGAATATCTCCTTGCCACCTTTGGAAACAGGACAGTGGGTGAGATGGCTCACTGCGTGACCAAAAGTCTGTCTCTTGTGACTTCTTCCACGTGGCGAGGTTCCGCTGCAGGATACAGCCTCACCTGAGCACTCCGTCTGTGCTCCATCACCAAAATGCTGAGTTCATTCTCTGGCTGATGCCTGGGGCCAGCTGATAGTTTAAAATCAAGCCAGTTAAATAGGATTTTTAGGAAAAGGTGCAACTTTTATATCCTAACATAAACAGAGCTGCTTGGTTTGGTACAAATGAATAACAGTGTTAGCTCCTGGTCCTTCACAAGGCAATGGGAGAACAAGAGGGAAGATCAGGTCATGCTCTTATACAGTTTTGGGAACAGTAAATGGGTACAACACAAGATTCCCAAGTCAGCTGAAGAAGTTCTAACTTACCCTTTAGTATTGCTTTTCGGACTTGCCCCCAAAACAGTTTTCAGCAGTGACAAGGTGAAAGCTAATTGTAAAACTAAGTACATGTACAAAGTTATTGAAAAAAGATTAAGGACATTTTCATGTTATCTCCTAGGTACTTCCTGGCCTGTTTCTTTCTCCCTCAGCTCATTACCTTTTCTTCTACAATTGTGCAAGGGCCGGGCTGCCTGCACACACATGTAAACACACATATGCACACACAAAGATGCAGACCTACACACACACTTCCTCATCCCACTCACAGTTTTCGCTGTCTAATTCACTTCCCAGTCTCTCCATAGAATCCTGGTTCAGCCATTCCCTCTGCTCCATCTTTTTTCTTTTAACACAGTCACAATTTCCTCTGGGTAGTGTTTTCAAGTCCAGTATGCCTTTTCTGGTGTTTCATCCCTGCCTCTTCTCACAGTCCTTTTGTCATGTTTTAATCTTTCCTGTTGTCAGCCTTAGCTGACTTGCCACTTGTGTTAGACACAAGGCAGGGATGTTGTCCTCCAAGTGCCTTGAACAGGGCTGTGGGGCTTCAGGTAACCAAGGAGTTAGACTCTGCTGCTGGACATGCCACTGTTTCCATGTGTTGAGTGAGTGGCCTCCCTTTCCCTTGTAAAACATGCAGCCACTTAGTAATATAGATACAAAATTCTGTTCTCACTATAGGCAAAGCAGTTTTTTCCAGTTGCTGTGTTTGAAAGGACTGAATGACTTCTGATGAATTCTTTCTCAGACAGTTCAGCAGAAGAAAAGCAATCAGAATGGAGAAATTCAGCCTAAAAGTCTTTCAAAGGAAAGTGTTACATTTCTTTAATGATAGGCAACCCTTTCTGTTCTGGCCAGAGCATCTTTAAGCTTTCAGAGCAACAAGTCCCCTTGACACCAAAGCAACACTGCCTTTTTTGGATAAAATTTCAGCTGTATGATCATCACTGGAAAATGCTTGTATTGTTATTACCGAATTTTCTCATTTATAATCTAAATGCCATTTTTCTGAAGTAAATGAGAATGAGGTTTGCTTTTCAGACTGACTGAGAAAGTATTTGCCACTTCTAAAGTCTCCCTTTTCCTTGAGCTATGTACCTCTTTCCTGGAAGTCTGAAGCTGAGGACCTCTCCCCATACTGCTGTGGGGCAGCTCTCTTGGCTTGTTCAGCTGTGCCAGCTCACATCAGCTGAGCATCCAGCCTGGTCTTTAATTAAGTTCTTTTTGAATCTTTGTGCTTTGGGGTTTTTTACCCAGCAATCACCATGAGGCTGAGGGACAGCTGACAGTAAGAGATACAAGCATATGGGGCAGGTGGAGGGGACAAACTTCCAGCACCACTGTTTCAGAGGCTCACAATAACATACTTCCCTCAGAGAGTATTTATTTGAATATCTACTAAAGGATAGCAAGTAACCACAGGATTCAGTATAACTCTGGGTATTCAGCGCAGAGGCTGCACAGCTTCCTGGATTGTCTTTAACAGGAGGTGAGGCAGTCCTGGAAAGCTTTCCATTTTCCAGCCTGCTGGCTTTAGCAATAATGTCATGTAAGTCCAAAGGGAGACAAGTGACCTTCTAGCTTATGCTATTGTGCTGGTAACACACATAAACAAAGCCTGTAGTTAGAGGGGGAAGAATTTCACCAAAAATAAAGTCTAAGGAGAAGTCCTTTCCTTTTCACCTTCTCATATAACCCTCCTGTGATGAAAGCTCTTCCAAGTGACTGGTGTTTTCATTCTTCATGCCCCTAAGGGGTTTAAACTCACCTCTTCTACTGTCAAATCTGATGCTTAAACACCAAACTCTCATCTAGGCTGGAACAGCTCACAAACATACATACACTTGCTGAAGCTGAACCATAGTGAACAAAAGGGTGTTGTGTTCACATGGTGGCAGGCATCAATAAACTTCAGGTGATAATCATTTTCCCATCATATCCTTGCCATCCATTACCAAATGGCTATAGAATATCCCTGACAGGCTACAGGTGGAAATTTTAGTAGGTGTGCAAGGTGGTCAAATCCTTGGATTATTATGTCATTACTAGTGCCCATAGCCACTATCAGCCTGGATGAATTTTCTACTCTTCTGCCACCACGTGGTATGCTGAAATCTGGCTCCAGATATAGTCTCAGGTGATCCTGCTTCCAACAGCAATTTTGGACATCCCCACTTGGGCTGCTACTGCCATCCCAAAGATGCTGCTGCATGTCCCATCCTGGCCCGCTGGCCACATGGAGTGTACCTGTCCTGCTGGGAGCTGGCAGCTCTCTCTCTCCATAGATGTGGGCAAAGCATACTGAGCAATACATCCAGCAGAAAGGGGGGGAAAAACTATTTAAAGTATTTCCTATCTTTAACATTTGAAAAATCTAGACTGTTCCAGTGTAATAGCGTGCTCCTTGTGGCTTACTCTACGACTCAGTCCAGCACTCCCTTTGATGTATTGCCCACAGCATAATAAACTTCACTGAAGAACAAAAAAACAGCTTGTCTCTGTGAAAGCCACAAATATATGAACTGGAAATGTAAACGAAACTGAAGCTGCACCATGTTTTTTGCAGGAGCAGATTCTTTTATATTAAGGGGCCTAAAAGTAGCCAAACAATGGTCGTCAACCTTGCTAGAATTTGCCTGGGTAGCAAATGTGTTTATAGCAGTTTTGTAAATTACTAAATTTTGATAAGTGCAGAAGAGGGAAGAGGACTTTCTTTAGAGCTGAGTGTCTTAGGTTTGGTTTTTTTCTCTTCAGACTCCTGATTTCAGCTTGTACAATATCAAAGAAACCAAACAAAAATATGAAAAATGTGACTTGTGGGAAATAATCAATTCTGGGAAGAGCAGAACTCAGGTCTGAGAACTGTAATTGGAAAATAACTTCTCCAAGACCAAATCCCCAGCGCCCTATAAGTTTAAAAAGGAAATATTATGTCTAATCTATCCTGAACACTGGGAGATTTTTTCCTCTCACTGTATTTGTTTCTGTTTGTCGTTCCTGGAAAGGGACCTCTTTTTTACGTATCTTCTAATTTTGTGGTGGGGATTGTGGATTTTGGTGAAATGCCGAAGTTTAAAGACTTTCAACACTGAAAGTTTCTAAGAAAGAAATTATGTCAGATAGTCTGTCTTACCTCATATGACACGGCCTGAGATTTACTGCTGCTTTATTCTAGGATGCTGGAGAAAAGCTATGCTGCCACTGGGGGAGCAGCCTGTGGCTCATCTTTCAAACAGTCCTTCACTGTCCTCAGAGAAACAGAAAACTGATAAGAAAATGTAGTGCGTCAGCGGTAGCAAGACGCCACATGAGTTAAATTCAGGGCATATTTTTCAAGCCATGTGTATGATGTGAAAGTCTAAAAGTCCCATTGTCTTTTTAAGTTATGAAGGGCCAGCTCCTCAGAGGCCACAATTATGACCACTGTTGTCATGCCTGAATATGGGTGCACAGTGCCCAAACTGGAGTTTTCTGACTGGATTCAAAGTGAGAAGGCAGGTAAGGTGTTCCAGTGCATGGCCAGGAGACATTGTGGTGCCTATAGCTAATTTTCATTTCATTTTAAAGGTATCATGTAACAAAATACACTAGAAAATGGTACAAGAGACGAGGAAGAACATGTCAAATGTCTAAAAGGCAATTGCTGCTACTTGTGCTTCTCTTTCTATTCCTAATTTGAACAGTCCTGTGCAGTGTGTCACCTTTATTTCAAGGGGAGTTCCCATAACACAGGGCACTGCACTCACCAAAATGCCTCACCCTTGTCAGCCTCCAGCTTGCAGGCAAGGACTGTGCATATGTTGCTCTGTCCAGGGCACTGGTCCCCTCACCCACACCCAGCAGTGATGCTGAGATGCAGCTTAATAGGTGTGCTGGTTTCAAGGTAAACCAGCAGGAGAAATGAACTCAACACGAGAGAGATTATAAATGAGAGCTACAATTTAATAATAATAATACAGTAAATATACTGATACAAAGGGAAGTTGCTTTCAACTCCCAAAACCCAGCAGTATAACCCAGTGTCCTGGGGTACAAACTCAAAGGGGTTTGTTAGCTCTTGTACTGAGACCCGCATGGTTCCCCCAAGTCCAAAGCAAAAGGAAGTGAAAAACCTGTTGGTGCAGGTGATGGCTGTAGTC
>JAWWEV010000083.1:138324437-138374630 GCA_035583235.1 Hafferia zeledoni
CAGTGATCTAGAGACAACTACCCTCTTTGTTAACAGTTGGCTAGGGTCGTTAAGAGTGGCAGGGGAGAGAATTTACACAATAATTCCAAACTACAACACATCCCATGCTCAGTGAAAGGCAAACGTAGGTGTGGTTGTGCGGGGGGATTGCTGCAGGTACAGCTGAAGTCATGCTGTCATCTCTGACGTTTTGTCCCCAGCACTGGCAGAATTCCTCCCAGCTGCACCTTGTCAAAGAATTGAGTCTCAAAAAATTAAGTCTGTAATTAAGAAAGCACTGAAAGAACAGGTCTCTAGATTGGGATGCTTATCAGGTATACATCAGACTCCCTCTACCAGCAGAATCATGTTGAGAATCTATTTGTAGAACTTGCTTTATGAAGATTAATAAGACAGCCAAATTATGTCAACTTGTGGCAAAATCCATGTATTTGTCTTTCAGTTCAGATTCCAAGAGGTTATTTTCTTTCTTGTAAGGCTATTTTTAATGGCAGAACCTGTGTGCCCTACCCAGGGCACAGTCCTTCAAGGAATGCCAGGAAAACTGAAAGCACTGTCAAATAAAAAGGTATATGGTGCTCACTGGTATTTATTAGCCATTTCTAAACCTGGACTGAGCCAGGGCATTATAGTGATTTCTCTCCTAGCACTTTGGGCAGAAATCCTTGCTTCCTATTCCATCTGTGTATTCTTATCTGCCTGAGTGTTAGATGAAAGATCCTGGTGTCATCTGCTGGTAAAACAAATTCTGTTAAAACTCTACAAATATTAAACACTGTGTATCTTGACAGTCTCACTGTTTCTTCTAGCATTTCCCTAAACACGAAGCACTTAAGGCTGTGAGCAGCCACAGACATATTGGTTACATCTGTTCAATTGTACAAGAGAAGTCTTAAGGCCAGGCTTTAACACCCATCCACAATCATTGCACTCAGGAGTATTTCAGAGCTCTTTCTGAGATACTTTGTTGGATTTCCTTTAAATGGGTCAGTCCCTGGGCATTTTCTGTGCTTTCAGGTCTATTCAAGGTAATGGGCATCAGTCTTTGGTGCACCTTTCCTCTATGCATTTTCCCCTGCAGTGATACCACGTGGCTGACAGCAAAGTCACCCACTGAAGAGGATAAGTGGGGAAATCTTTCTCAGGAAAGCTCCTTGACATCTAGTGCTAAGACACAGATTGCTGAAGCCTCTATTCAAGTTTCCTATGTTTCATAAATCCAGATTAAATCAAAAGCAGTCTATATAAACATGTGTATCTCTACATATATATAAATATGTAAAATTGTATCTCTTGAAAGCACAGACTCCTTTCGAGACTGGAAAGCATAGGTACAATGTTGATGTAGCATGAGAGGAAGTTTTCTAAAATAACCTTCATGTGCCCTTTTAAACCAAGATTTAAGGCTGTTACCAGAAAATCCATTTATAACAGACCTTGTGAAGGAAGGCAACTCTGAGCTCTGTAATGTCTGTTCTTTCAAAATCCCTGAACATTCTCCAAAGGTAAAGAAATAAGACCACTGATGGCACCTGTGCATTTATAATTTTGTCAGCATATGTACATTTCCTTTGTTAGTCAAAGTAATAATTTTGTTAAATGCATTTTTTTCTGTTATCACATTCCTCTACACAGTTAGACATTGCTCATGCAAATGGCTTGCCCTTGGGCTCTCCATCCTCAGAAGGAAGAAAGAGAAGTCCTGCTTTGTGCCAGCAACCACAAACTAGAGCCAGTGCTTAGTTGTGCTACTTGGAGAAGTTTAAAATATAAGGAATGTAACTGTATGCCCAAAACAGATTAATAAATGCCCAGGGCAAAGACAGGAGCAAAGGGGCTCAGCCAAGGCTGTGACTAACTACAGAAACCTGGGACCTGGCTACCCACACACAGAACAGGGGCTCAGTGACTGAAAAACTGCTGGTTTAGAAAGCTTATTTTAGTTACTGGTTTCACATAGCTTTGTCACTGACAAGACTTGAAAGCAAGGGCAGTTATAGAGAAAATAACAAGATGCATTTATGTTATGGTCAAGTGTTTTTCTATTTTGGTGAGTAGCATTTTCTTCCCAAATCCAGGAATTAATTACTAATTAAATACACATTCTTAATTTCAGAATCTTAGAAATGCAAATTCCTCCAAGCCAGTGAAGTCTGCTTGCCTGGAGACTTAAAACTCTCTGGTTGAAAAGCTGGAAGTTACAGACCAAAACTTGAAAAATGTGTGTGACCATATTAAACTATCATGTGTATTGCACTACAGATTTGAGCAGAACCTGTCTGTGAAAGGCTAAGTGAATTCTTAAAACATTTCTCCATAATATAATAGTTTTCCATTTTCCTGTCCCTTTCTGCCAGAAGTATTGGCTAACAAACTGTGTATACAGAAAAATACAACAGCTAATTACAAACTCCAAGGTGTTTAACAGTTTTAACATTTAAATTTCTCTATATTATTCAAATTTCAATGTGAGTTTTATTCCAATTTCTTTCTCACTTTGATCTTCAATATCTGATCCTGCTGAAGTGACTTTGAAAGATAACCACATTGACATTTTTGACACATTGGCATAAGAGAAGAAAGAAGAGTGAAAGCTTACTGTCTTGTGTAGGAAGAAGTTAAACTACTGATTTTTTTTTTAATCACAGTGAATAGCTAGAGGGGGATAGACACAATTCATCAGCACTTGATTTAAATTGCTGTATTTCCATTTTCTATGTGAACCAGTACATGCTTATTCCTGTAGTATGCAGACTGCATGCTTATCACCAAAAGCTTCAGAAATATGTGGGTGTAGTCAACATCTGTGATTGCTTTTGCTGAATGTTCTGGACTGTTGCAATCTCCTCATAATTCAGGCAAAGGGAAACACCTCTCACTGTATATGTAAGGCAAGAAATGAACAGTTATAATAAAATCAATGTGTGATTGTCTGATATTTTCCATTTTTAAAATCCTAAATAAATATTTTCATCCCACCAGTGTTTCCTTGGAGAGACAAAGTAGATAGCTTTACCTCCACTGCACAAATGGGAAGACTGAAGCAGAAATGTGTACCACAAAACACACCTCTAAGTCAGAAGTCAGAAGTCTGTATCACTTAATCCTGAATACTCAGTGGAGTTGTCAGAACAGACCAGTATACTTCAGGAATGCCATAATAGCTCTTCACAGAGATATACCTGCATTTTTATGCACAGAAAATAGAATGGAATAAAAGTACATCAGGGTTTATGACCACATATTTCTGAATATTAAATATATCAATATATGCAACTTCTGAAGTTCATAACAACTCTGGTTTCTACAGTCAGTACCCAGTGCTGATTAAATCATCCTGTAGTACATTTTTATTTATGACTTGACACAGAAATATTATTTGCTCCATTTGTGAACTACCTGTGGAGCACTAATTCAACTAGCTTGGCATAGATGATACCTCTTCCACTAAAGAATAAAACCTCAGAACAAGATTATGCCCAGCCTTGGTCTTCCCCTTACATCTCACTTTCTAGAAAATTATTGACATTGCTGCAGAACCAAGGGGTGGATTATTTTGTCCTCAATACCCCTTGAGATATGGACTTGTGAGAAAAAAGAATCTGGCTGCATAGGACAGTCCCTTCAGTCTCTCCACTGCATGCCCAAGCTGTTCTGTGGTTTGTGCATCTCTGCTGGTGCCTCTGACCAGGGCGCTCTGAACTGGGTACACTGAATAATTTATGGCTCTGGAGAGTGCTGCCTGTTCCAACTGCTGTACAGCTAATTACAAACAGATGACATGCACAGATGCTCAGCTCCCAGCAGTAGAGGTCTGTTAAATACAGGGAAGTGTCTGTGAACTCATAAACTCATAAAGGCCAGGAGGGAGGGTTACAATCTTGTCTAACCCAGTCTCGTGTATGGTGCAAGCACAGAGTTTCTATAAACACTATTTACATCAGGCTCTAAGTGTTGGTAGAGCAAGTGAAGGTGAAGTTAATCCTTTTGCCCCCCTATCCTCATTTGGCCAAGATCCACCATCCCCAGAGGACTCAAGTGAGGTGTCCCTGGGTCTCCATGAGTGCTTCTGCTCCACTCAGGAATGAGCTGGAGCTGGGACTTTGCTTGGATCTTAGGGCAGACTGGAGATACTGTCCCCATAGCCTGAGTCTGTCCACAGCCAAATCCAGACAGCCATGCTGACTCCACACCCATGAACCACAGATGGCTGAACTGCCTTCTGGCTGGCACCCCCTGGTTAACACTGTAGCTTTGAGAGGAGCAGTGCAGGACTGGCCTCAAATTCTCATCACCTCTCTTTCGTGTCTCCTGGCCTCCTTCACCTTCCTCTACCATTCATCCATTTCCCTACTGGCTTCACTGTGGAGGCAGAAACTGAACTGTGACAGACAATTCATTGGCATTTACTTCTTGTCACACACATATTTTTCCTTAGAAATAGAACTAATACACAGTGTGGGAGGAGAGATTCATGTCCTACTAAAATTCCTGGGTGAAGTTTGATAACCTTGAATCAAATATGCTGAGACACATCACATTTCCCTCAAGAAAGAGACAAAACCCCCAAAGATTCTGAAGTATGGTGCTACAAATACAGACAGAGTGGGATTTTGAAATTCTGTCACCTTCATTTCAATCAGTTAAGATCTACTGTTATTGTGATTTGAAGGTAAACTTCATGGTGAACATGCTTAAATTAATTTGGATATGAATTTATACATAGAGTTACACACACCTGTTTTTAAGGACAAGGATATTGATTTTGGCAAGGCAATAAATTCCAATAATACCTCTCTGCAGAATAAGGCAAAGACAATTCAAACCTGATTAATTTTTGTCTTCACAACATTTTGCTAAAACCATCATATTGTTGGCCACATACTTCTGATTTATATTCAACAAGAGTAGTAAAAAGATTTTATAAAGGAGATAGCCAGAGTGACATTTTCCTATAAATCGCAATGTTTTTTACTGCCACAAGATCCTATGGCTCAACTTCAAATACAACTGTGCTGTAAACTCTGTAGATGAAGCTGCATTCCTTCTGAATGAGAACCATGTTTCCCTTTCTCACTGAGTGACTCCACATTCCTATCAGTGTCTAGCAGATAATAACAATATCCAAACAAAAGCAGTTTTTAGAGCTGCTAGAGCAGTGGTGGGAAAACATGTTCAAAGGGGATGTCACTCTCTACCATACTATTCTTTTAAAATAAAAATAAAAGGAGATAGGGAAGGTGCATACTGGACTGCAAGTTCTTTCTCTCATGCTTCTGTTCATTCTCTTCTGGGATAAATTTTCCTGCTGGTAGAATATAGAAAAGACCAGTATTTAACTACCACCCTGGAACATGGTACTCTCATCTTTTATGTAATCCTCAAGACACTTGAATCAGGAAAAGGGAACTTGGAAATACCTGTATTCACTTCTTAACTTAACAAAGAAAAATCCATCAAGGACTGTTGAAATTAAAATAATACTGCATACTGTTAGGCATGTATTTCCCAAGAAACACTGACATTTCTGTTCCATGGTTCTTTCATTTTCTCATTTGAGAACCACATCCACTAAAGCCAGGTGTATGGAGCAGGGTCAAGGATGCAGCATTCTGATCTAGACTAGATTTAGGCAATGGCCCTTCCCCAAGGCTCAGGATATGCTCTTACTGTTTCAGTTTCAGTGTCACCTCATGAGCTGCTCCTCTACAATGGGGAAGATGGAGACAGAAGTAATTTTAGGAATTTGAGATGACTGAGATCCAGTTTTGGTACTCTCAACACAAGAAAGAGATTGGCAAATGAGTGAGCTCGGTTGAGAGACACTGAGATGGTTAAGGCCTTAAGGAATGTGCCCTTGAGGAACTGAAAAAGTTGGGCCGGTTCAGTGTGGAGAAGGGATGGCTTTGGAGGGAGCCAACAGCGATCCCCAGACAGTGCCAAGAAGAGGCCATCAAGGATATAGGGAGCCAGGCTCTTCACTCCTGTGCCTGGTGCGTGGATGAGTGACTGGGCATAAGATGAAGGAGGAGAGGTTGAAACATCTGGAATTTTCCCCCTGAGGGAGTCAGACAGTGGAGCAGATGACCAAGAGGCCGTGTGGTCTCCATCCTGGAGGTGGTGGGTGAACCCCAACTGGACTTGCTCAAAGCCTTCAGCAATCAAGTCTGACCCCAGAGCTGACCCTGCTTGGAGCAGGAGGCTGGGATAGAGACAACCCAAATTCCCCTCCAATGTGAATTTTCCTGTGATCCTGTGGTTTATTATATTTTTCCCAAACTACAAATATGAGAGCAGATAAACTCTTTTTCACCTAATGTGTCCAGCAAATTCCTTTCTCTGACTTCTGAAATTTGCTGATAAGCATGTCATTTATTATGGTGATTTTTATGATTTGGCAGTACTTTCACAAAAACCATTCAGAAGTCATTTCATGTCAAAGCAGACAATCATACACAATCATTTCAAATGGAAACCATGGGCCATGGTAAACTGGGCTGTTCTCTGATTTTTGTGAATGTGAAATAAAATTTTAAGTAGTTACCACCAAGAATTTAGTCTCCACATCCAATTAATCTGCACTTCTGTTCTACTGAATATAGCTTACTTATCTGTCTTAAAGAGCTTAGTTTAACTTTTTAGAGACTAGTGGACAATTTATGAGTAGAAATATGGGCAAGTGCACTGATGCCAAGAAATGCTCCCAAAGTATTAAGCTGTTCTGAATAATATTTCAATACAATTGAAGCTGCTGTTTTCATGTTCCTGAAACAGCAAATCCAGAAATATTTGCAAGCTGTTTTGACATTCTTGAACACACCATTAAGCAACAATAAAAGAGGTTGTCATAGCTGCTGTGTCATAACGGAATGAATTTGTCTCTCTTCAAACTGGTAGTGGCATTTTGCTAGTCAGAACATCAGGAAAAAATGTTAAAATCAGAGCCAAAAAAAAAAAAAAGAAAAAATACTTACAAGACAGTATAAACCATCTATTGTTTCATCTTCATTCAAGATGTATTCCTTTTTTCTTTCAATCTTCTGATCTTTCTTTGAAATAAAAAGCAGAGACATCAAAACTAAACCACCAAGATTAGTCACAAAACTGAAAAAAAATGTCCATAGTTATTATTTCTGTGTCTTGAATAGCTTATCAAGAGAAAGTTGCTTAATCAGAGTTTGGTTTCAGTACTTTGCAACTGAGTTTTCCTCCTGTACATTACCGACCACTCTTTCCAGACCCCATCAAACACCTCATGTGCATTGGCCATAAATTGCCTGTACCTTGTGTCCAACTTACTTTACAGAGTAGGCATATCCAGATATTAAATACTCAGAACTAAAACATAAACATATAGCAGGGAGTGATTTTGATTAAATTATTGGTGTAATGTTGTTTAGCACTGGGTTTCTCATTGGAATTGGCTAAAAAGTGTAAACTGTAATAAATAAAAAGCTAATCCTAAGAACAAGATTATATCTGATATTAATAAGCAGTGATATGGAAGCAGATACAAATATTCATTCTTAGCAGCTTTGATTACATTTATCTTCAACACCAAGATGCTTATTTCATTGCCATGACTTCTGTAGTCATCTTTATATACTGAAGTGGAATGAAACACTTTTGCAGAAGTTACTGTGCCCTGAAGGCAAGGCCTTTCTAGAAATAGGTTTCACAGTAAAAAAACATCTGCTACTCATGACATCCATGAACACCTTTAAGTACAGCTGTTACTAGAGAGATGTCTGACAGCCAGGGCAGAAAAAGGTACAAGACTTATCTTTCAGTTATATCACAAAACAGATTTTAATGCATTATATATAAAATAAATGAGAAAATCCTGGCTGAGAGATCAATTTTAGCTATTAGGCTTTTCAAGTTCTTAGTTATGTGTAATATAGAACCAATGCATTCTCAGATTTGTACAAATACAGACAAAATTATCCCTGTCTTGATCCTTCCAGCTTGTGGATGGATCATAGAAAGCAGTGAGCAGAAACATCCTTTGAATTCAATTAGCCTATTGATGTGATGAGAATAAGTATGACCTCAAATGGGCATTGGCTCTGTGTTCTATCACAATACACAGACCAGACAAGCCTAGCATAAAATTCTTCAAAAGGATACACTCTCTTTTCTTTCATCCAACACTGAATAATATCTGCAGCATTTACAGCATTGAAGATGGAATTATTCAATGGGCAGAACTTAGGCCAAAACTGGGGAGAGGAGCAGGGACTACAGAAGTTGAGAGTATGGATCTGAGCTCTGAAGGAGAGGCAGTCTCTGTGACTGCAGGTGTGACATCTGGAGTCTGAGTACTTGGAGGTAGGGTCATGTCCTCTTGAGAAAAATCAGCAAGTACATCTAATAATTTCATCTTAGGTTTCCAAGTATCTCTGCCACAGAGCACATTTGTGGACAAATATCAGCTGCTTACCCCTCAGTCCCAAGAAAAAATATATCTCCTCTCAAGTCTCTTTCTTTTCCTGGACTCTCACTGCAGTGATATAACAGATCCTCCCTACTTTAGTCTTTGGGCATTAAAGGTGTTTGGAAAATATGCAACAACCTAATATTTATCCTCATTTGTTTCCCCTGTATTTTCCCAATTTACTTTCTGTTTTATTTCTGCACTTAACTTGCCACAACTGTTTAAGAATTTATTGCAGAGAATGAGAAATTCTTTCTATAAATTCTCCAAAATGTGCTCAAACTGTAAGGCAGTGTCTGTCTGAGCACAAGAATGAAAGACTGAGGAGACAAATGTCTATTATGACTTGTTTCTAAACACCATCCCTGACTGCAATTTCACAGTTTACTCAGGCAGTCTGCCCAAATACTTCATTATTATTCCTGTTAAAAAGTTTATACCAATGTTAAGCCAGAACCTTTCATGCTGTGATTTAGGCTGATCATTTCTTGCCCTATTCACTAGATATTCTACCCTATTCTTTGGAACTAACTCTTATGTGCTTGAGAGACTGTTAACATACCTCCACACTCAGCCTTGTCTGTCTCCAGTCAAAGAATCCCACATCAGTTGTCCTACCCTCATACATCTTTCTTTGTAGCCCTCTAATAAATCCTTGCTGCTCTGAAGTCCCTCCAGTTGCCTATACATTGCTTCAAAGGCAGAGCCCAACACCAGACACTGTATGTCCCTTTGAACTCAGTACCTGGATTATTGTATTTGGGAGGCCAAACCCTTATTTATACAACTCAGTCGTGGTTTGCCTTCTCCCAGCACTGTGAAACCTTTGGGTCATGTTCATTTTGAACCTCTATTCTTTTTTTTCTCTTTTTAAAGATCGATCACTTATCCAGCCATTCCTATCCTGGATCAGGCAATTGGTTGTTCCTGGTGCTGATGTGCACTGATTCAATTGAATTTCAAACTATCATTTTGATGATTTCTTCAATTTTTCACTATTTCTTTGTCTCCAGCATTCCTGAAGTCTCTTCCAGCTCCTTCTCTCTGGGCAGCTTAATACTACAGTTCTCTGCTCCACTACTCAAGTAATTTAATCCAGTATTGAAGATTTCACTCAATGTATTGATCCCTTCTGTTTGGCTTCCAACTCTATCCTGTATGTGGGTAACAGTTTCATCAAGATTACATCTTCCAAGCTGGCTTGTCATTAATATAATTCACATTGTCCCGGAGTTAACCTCTGTTATCTTTTGCTTCACTTGTCTAGAATGATCTTTTCACTGTATAAGGAAATTTGATGAGCTTGATATGAACCTTTCTTGAAAAAACATATTGCTCATCCTCTTGTTATCTTCCAAATGCCTACAGATGGTTTCTTTAAGCATCTATTTGTTCTAGAACACTTTCACTTAACTAGAATTTCGCAGCTCTTTACTTTCCAAGGTAAGTGCTGCATTTGCTGTTTTCATGTATCCAGTATTAAACTTGATCTCCACAGATTCTCAAAGATAACTGCTATTTTTTTCTGAACTTTCCTCAGCAAGTTCTTTAGGCATCTATGGATGACCTTTGTCAAGTTCAGATAATTTGAAACAGCCAACTCACCCAAGGATTTGTTTTACATTTGTTCTAGACTGAGGCCTTACCCAGTATTGCATTAGTTACTGATTAATTACCTTTCAATTATTTCAGATGCAGAAAACACTTGAATCTTCTGGGTGCCATTTTTTCTAGCTCTCCTCTTCAAGGAACATCAAACTGGAAATGCCATTGTGCTTCCTGTTAGTATTAGTGTATACATATCTTAATGAATATTACTGTATAATATAACACCAATAATAGTAACTTAAAATGCACAGAATGTTGGTTATATACTCTGCTGTCCCTAGTCAAGCACTTTTGCTAGAGCTATTGATTTATAATTAATTTATAGCCAATCCATTTTATACCTGATTTCCACTGTGCTTCCTTCTAGACTTAAACACCAGTGAAGAGCTATACATGTACCCAGAACTACTTTAAACTTTTTACTTTTTCACCATTCTTGGACAAGTTTGTGCTTGTTCCTTAAGAGTATTTTCTTTCAAGACCTCCCATATGTTCTTAAGTCCCTTTACTCCAGGTTATATATTTATGAACTCTTACCTACAAATCCTGAGTTTATTGATTCCTGCTCTCAGTAAGCCCCTTTCTTTCCTAAGAACAAGGAAGGTACCAGCTCCTTGCCACATTTGTCGCCTTTCTCTTCCATATTCATAGCCAGCTCCTCCCCTTTTAATTAGAATCAAAACCAGAACAATATCTCCTATGGATGACAAATCCCTCTGTCATGAGAACCTTCTTTTTTAAACAGTTGTCAACTCTGGATATCATTCCAATCTTTTCTATAGGACTGTTAAAGAGAATGTCTAGTCTAGTTATCTGAACATTCCATGTGTATGTACTAACATGACAGACCTTTGTTATGGTCCTGTTTTAAAGGTTTCCATAAAATTACTATAATGTAGTTCTTCAGGCCTGAGAAAGGGTTTTACATCAGCAGTGTCTAACTTTTGGAGGCCTTTTAAATGTTTTGGCAATTGACACCATCATTACAGATTGGAAATCTGTTGAAAAGATACCTTAGAGACTTTTGGCTTTACTTTGCATTCTTACAGAAAGAAATCATTTGGAAGGAAAAAAAAAAAGTGGGGGAAAAAAAGGATTTTTATTGTCCAGCTGAGAGTAACTTTACCTATTTTTTTCCCTGAGCAGGCATTCTATTGGAAAAGCATTGCAATGGATCGCTGGACTCCAATGACATTGTAAGCAACAAATGGATTTTGGCATTTTCTTGTCAAAGTCCTGCTTTTTCCTTTAGCCAACTTCTGATAATATGACAATACAATAGTCCCTTGCTTGGAACTATTGGACACCAATAGGTCTATGAGGGGCTTTCTCATTGAATTGAGGTCATTCTGCTAAGGAAAATATGGGGTTGGTGCTAAGTTTACATGGAAACTCCAGCAGACTGAAATGTGGAATCATACAGAGATCAACTCCTTGAAGCTCCAGGGCTATCTTGGGGATGTCTGTGCAGCCCTGTAAACTGTGGTGTGATACACTTCTATACCTCCATCACCTCCACAGGGAAAGAGCAACTCCTTAATTTCTTACCCAAAATTGCTGCATAACTTCTCTCTAAACCATGAGCAACCTTTTTTTTGTCTTTATATTCTGCCTAATTTTCTATTTAGTTTTACCCTGGGATATCTGCCAGCATTACCCCTTGCTCCCTTCCTCTCCTTGATACCAGACTGCTTTCCCCTGGAGCAAAGGCTCTTGAAATTTTGGAAGGCCACCAACTTGGACTCAGTATTATATAATGACTAAGCTGAAAAGCAGTACAGAGAAGCAACTTTTAAAAAATCATCTGTGTTCAGAAGACTCAATGTAAGAGTTGGGAAGCTTCCAGTTTTCTGGGCCATGCTACAGGACTATCCTCAGGAGGAATAATACTGTCCACAAGTTTTATAACTTGCTATCTGTAAGATCTTAATTACTTTATATTGGTGAGTACCATCATCAGTATGAGAGTTGGAGGACCTCAGGGTGCCAAGACTTGAAGCGATTTGCTTAAAAGGAAATCTGGAAAAGTCAAGATTTTCCCTTGCTCTAATAGTTGTGTTTCATATGTGTGTCTCTTACCTACTGTTATTTAAAACTCTGGAGAACAAGCCTGCCCCAAATCTGCTAATTTTGATGGAATTTTTCTTCTTACCATCACTGGGTATTGGATAAGAGTCAGAGTGGGTGTGGAGACAGGACTGCTATGAAGCAGAAGAAGCAGAAAGTTGGAGAATTTGGGATTGCATTATTTTTGAATGAAATATGAAATGTCAGTTAGAAAAGAGAAGAAAACGTGAAGAGATGTCCTGAAGTTAATCAAAGAATTACAAAACTACTGAATTCTGAGAAGTAAAAAACTAATTAAGAGATTTATAGTCTTGATTAACTTACATAATTAAAAATGTGTTTATGAACTATACTCTCCATGGTTGCTGGAGAGAGAGACTAATTTTCTCATGATCAGTAGCTGAACCATTTGTCAGGTAAGAATGTGCATCAAAGCCAAATCCAGTCATTATTTGTAAATTTTTGGGGATGTTTTTGTTTTAATGCTATGACCTTCTTTTGGAAAATGGATTGAGTTTTACAAAATATGTAGATTTCTATTTTGCTGACTTTTATATGGAAAACTCAGACAGCTGTATCCCAATATTTGGCACCTCCATCTCTTTCCCTCATCTACACTTCAGTGGTTTGGCTCACATAGAAGGAAGTCAGCCAGGGATATGCTCGATGGAGCCATGAGCTGGAGTTAGTTTTCATGCTGACTCCAGGAAAGGATTTCCCAACTGCACCCATACGCAAAACAACTGATGAACCAGGTTAATTCTCCTTGCTGTCCTTCTTTCTGTTCTCCCTTATTTTATTTCCTTTTCCTTACTTTCCTCCTCCTCTTTTCCCTGGTCTCAAATATTTAATTCTTTTGTTTTCAAAAAACCTTTTATCTCCCCCTAATGCAGAGATCTCCTTGTTAATGTGGGTCAGCAAGATAAGCTCCACAGGTCAGGGTAACTCTGGATGTATTGGCTGAAACAATCACACTGAAACTGGGAACAGGACCAGTACTAACTTCATTGTGAGCACCATTAAATCCTCTAAAATTAAATCCACTATAGAGGATTTCCATATCTAAAATTTTCCCATGGCTTTGAAACTTACAATAAGATCTGCATAAACAAAATGTTCACAGTAAGATATAGTAATACTTTATCCATTCTCTGCTCCTGAAGCTACTTGAATTGAATTACTCTGAGAAAAATGTCCGTTTGGGCAAAGTTAAAATCTGAAAAGAACAAAGAACAAAGCAGGTTGTGAAAAATCTTGGTTGAGAAACCTGCAACCTGAGCATCTTAAAACCACTGGTCTTTAAAGTGGAAGACTCTGGGTGTGGGAAATCATATGGGAAAAAATAGAAATTACTATAATTAAAAAGTAAAATATTTTCCCCAATTACTGCATGCTACTGAAGCAATTTCAAGAATGGTTATTTATATTTTAGCTATGAGAACTGTTAAAAACTGGCATTTGTTATACAATGAGGTACTTTAAAGCTAGTTCAATTTTATGTCATAGCATAATATCACAGAACCATAGAATGATTTGTGTTGGAAGGGGCCTTAAAGATCACCTAGTTCCAATCTCACAGCTTCATCAAGATCCTTCTACTGGAAATACAGGTTCTTTAATTTCACAGAAAGATTTCTTTCGTATGAAATCAATCATCACTTTAAAAAGCTATCAAAATATTCAAGCCATTACATACTTCATATGAGGAAAAAAGCATATTTTTGCTTGGAGAAAAAGAAAAGCAACAAACCACCATGTTTTTAAGCTCTATTCAATGCAGAATCAAAACTGACCTGAGAGAAAAGAACCAAGATACCAATCATATAACTGCATAAATGCTCGGGTAGATCTAGTTTTGGATCACTGTGTATGTTTAAAGAAAGCCAAACAACATTGTTATTTTAACCCATCCCTCTAGATTTGGGGAGATGGAGACAGGTTACCAATGTTTCTACCCTAAAATCTAGCCCAAATTTACTATTCCAGGCCTTGCCTTTCATCATATTATAACAAAGCCAAACAAAATGAGATGTATTTCTTCTTTATGGTATTTAAATGCAGAAAAATCACCTGAAGTATAAGAGATATGAGAGTACACTTTGAAGTAGAATTGTGACAGCTGTCTCAGTGTAAGGAGGGTTTTATTCAGTAAATTATATGAGCCTTACATGCAAATCTTATGTTGCACTGAGTATATATTAGGACTAGAAATGTATATCCTTCAATACTTTGTCTCCAAGTGCACATTCCTCTTTTTTCAGCGATGAAACAAAGTATATTAATTAAACAAAAGGCATCTTTCCAGTATAGTGAACTGCTGAAATCTAGACAGGCATTTCAGGCTTTGCCTGTGCTGCTTCCTTCCCTGGCTGTCTTGTCTCCTCTAATTATTTCTTTGATGTATTTAAAGCATGATTTCTTAGGTACTAAAGATCAAGAAGAGCCAAGAAGGACTATATTCAGCAAAAGCTAGCAAAAATCTCTACAAGGAGACCAAGGGGTGTTATGGCAGGTTAGGTGCGGGGTTGGGTGGGTTGCTCATCTTAAGCTGTGGATGTCTGAAGCCTTGTGAACCTTCTGAACTTTCCAGCTATACCACAGATCAGAAACATCTGGGTGAAATGGCATTGAGCTTACTCAGTGTGAAAGCACACAGCTGAACACACATATACGTTCTTTCTGGTGTCCATGGCTGAAAGCTGAACTGAAGAGTAAAAGAGACTAAGCAAGCCACTGGTTTTTAACCACTCTGGGAAGGTGTTTTTCACTCCTTCTGCAACAAAGACTTCTTATTGGTTGATGATGAGATGTTTCTCCTTTCATATTTATCATGTTCATAAATGTTTTAATGGCTTGTTTCCAAAGATTTTAATACATTGTATTAAAAAATGAGAGTACACAGAGAACCCAGGGGAGGAGCCTCTTCCAAGTCTTTAAGTCATACTTTAAATGTTTCTGAAAAGTCCTTGTATCAGAAAGAGTACAAATTTTACACTGCTGCCCAGCCTGTGTACTCAGCTCCTTCAGCTGCCCCTCACTGCTTTGATCCCTGCTCTCTGTTCTGTCACTGCTGGTCAGGATACCATTCATTGTAACAGGAACTAGGATATCCTTGCATGTTATATGGATGCGGAACTAGAGATTTGTCCACATTACATGTCCTCATAATCATTATTATCAGCCAAGCAAGGTCATCAGATATCACCAAAACTTCAGCTTTGATTTACATCTGCTAATTCAATGCAGTTAATGCTTGTATTTTTCTGCTAAACATTTAGACCACAAAAACAACAACATATTTTTCTTCCAAATTGCTGCTCCTTTAAGCCTTTTTACAAGTTATCTGTTTAATTGCCAGGAGAATCCATATTTACTAAGGAAGACATTTTAATTATTAATTTGCTTGCTAATTTTTAAAGATAAAATTTGCATAATCTAGGCTGGTAATTTTTATATGGCCTGGTACTACCTTTCCACTTATTTACTGAAACTAGTGCTATCTTTTCGATAAATGTTGAAGAGCTTAGTTTGACCATTTTTTTTAACAAACATATTTTTAAGAAAAAGAATTGTCTCTAAATGCTGTTATTTTCTTCTGTTCATAAGATGGTTTTAAAGATTTCATTTAGAGTTGGCATTAAATATTATCACTCTTACATGTATGTTAAATGTCCTGAATTATGTTAACAGGAGTCATAATTAAATTACTCAAATGAAAATATTTTAAGTCTCAAAAACTGAGTCAGAGTAGAAAAGCAGGAAAACTTAAAGCAAGGAAGATGATATTTCATTTTGTCAAAAAGAGGAAAAGGAAATAGATCATCTACTCAACAAAGAACTCACATTTGCTTAAAACAAGTTGATGTTCCTGACGCAATGTTTGAATGAACAGTATTTGGATTTTGCAGTACACACATTTTTTAATCTCATACTGTGAAACTCACAGTGATGAATAGAACAATTTAAGAATGCCTTGCCGAAACTATTTAGCATGATCATACATACTATAACTTCTGCTTTCAGCTTCCACCAACATCACAAAATATGCTTCTTAATTTTATTTACCTCAAAGCTGCCAGGATCAGGGATTGTGTCTTTTTCTATATCTTTATTTGGCCTACTATATAGTATTCCAGGAATCAACAATATTATCTATTGGGAAATTAGGGTATAATTATTAACTAATAGTTATAATATGCATCATATCAGTGAATCACTTCTTCCAAGCATTAAGTTTTAAAATTGGCTTTAGTGAACTTGCTAATATCCCAGTATTAGCCTTCAGTAATTTCATGACTATTTTTGGAGGTAAGATTTGGATGTCATAGCAACTGATCAAAAAGTTGCATTTTTAATATTATATATGTCTCTTTTTCTTCCTGCATTTCTGTAGCTTCTCTTTCCCTTTTTTTCTGTTTTGTCCCTGGTCTCCTTTCATTTCTGTTTCCAGTTTCTAAATTTTTCCTCTCTTGTTGGCAAGAGGAACAAACTTGTGGCCTGGAGACTTTAAAGCATACTTCTGTAGCCATGGATTTCACATACCCAGCCTGCTGTCTTTGCAGCATTTTAAATGAAAAACTATACTGGAGGAAATGTTTCTGGAAATTTTTATGAACTGAAAGAACTTTACAGCCATTTCTAATTGCTTGGCACTGGTACTGAAGAACAAATGGTTGTTGGTAGGTAGGACACACCAACAGACTTTGCTAGTCTTGTTAACACCTGTATGAACCACTGCAGAGATTAAAGACCAGAGCAATGAGACCAAAAAACAAACAAACAAACAAACAAACAAACAAAAACCAACAAAACCCCCACAACAACACCAACACCAAAAAACGGATTAAAGCACAGCTCTGCTTTGCTTCAATCTCCTTCCTTCTGTCAAACAGAGGGAAAGCAGCCCGAAAGAAGGTGCTTTCCCTTTCATTAAATAAGCATGTGAATGGCTGTTTGTTGGCCAAATGTTTCAGTCTTCCTCACCAGGCAGAGGGTTCTTCACTCCTGGTCAGTGGTGTTCAAAGCATTCTGGTGCTACAGTACAGCAGCACATGGCAGTAGCAGCTACACTTGCTCCACACGGTATCATCATTAGTGCATCTGAAGTTCCACACTTCTCTAAAAGATGTCTGCATTGAGGTGGATGGCTGCATCCCTATGGAGTGAGTTCTGAATTACTATTTCGTTGTGGCAGTGTGATGGAACAGGAAACAGTCCCTGACAATCTGGTTTGATATATAGGGTATGATTTTCCATTGCTAGATCTTGTGACACCAGCTACACTTCACAGTCCCTAATTTCTTCAAAAACCTGCCAGAGTATGTCCAGTACAGTTCTTATCCTGGATCTAAGACTCTTCAATCCAATCTTGCCTGCTACAGCTTCATGAAGCCATCAAATTACTGTCTTGATAATACTTATTTGGGGACTGAAATTCACAGTGAGATTCCTGTTCTGCAGTTTTTGAAGCATTGCTCATACATCACCATAAAAGCTTTAGATTTTTGTATTTTGCAGGACTAGTCAAGAGAACTTTACAATGTGAAAGAAGGATACAACTATAGTGCAAATGCCCATGAGTACAAATGTCTATGAATACTTAAGGCAGGGTGCTCTGGAAGCAGGAGCAAATGGGAATGTCAGTAATGAAGTCGTTCACTCCGCTATCAGGAATGCTTTCCAATCTACTCCTCAGCTGTGTGGAATCTCAGAAGATAATGGCTGGTAACACTTCCAGCAGATTACAAAATTTGCCCTCTATATGCAGTAACGATCTAGAAAATTTAATGTTCATATTTGCTTAATATTTGGTTTAGTTTACAGCTTTCTGCTAACAAGGTTATTAAGCAAATGGGAGGATGTTGGATTTCAGAAGTATTGTATCTTACTCCACGTGTCTCTGCAAAAGTTTTGAGATTGCAGTGTTCCAAACTAGTTGGTTTTGTGTGTCAAATACTTAGTCTTTTAGGATATCAGTTTTTTTCAAGAGTAGAAATAGCAAAAAAATTCTCACAAGACTCAGAATTCTGCACCAGATCAGGTGGCCACCAGCTCTCCAGTCCTTTCTTGGTGAATTCCCTCTAGTGCTCTCTCCAGCTTTGGCAGAAGCAGCAATTTTAAGTTAGAAACACTGTCCTGGAGCTTGTGGTCACACCACATCTACAACTGAACTAATAAAATCAGCTGAGTTGAATTTTTTCCCTGGTAGAAATGTCATCCTCTTTGCAAGTGCTCCCCAGCTGAACAAGCTGTAATGGTGTTTGGTACACACTATAAGGCTGAGCCTTACCCAGGAATGCAACTTCCCTTTCCTATGGGGCAGGACCTCTTTTATTCCAGGACATCCTGCATCCATCCCAAGTCTCTTTTTTGAAGAGAAGACTAAAAATTCATTGCAAATTTTACCTGCAAACTTCTCTATTTTCTGTCCATTCCTGGTAGTGTTCACAGACAAGCAACTGCCATGCTAAGAGCAGTAAATATTTGCACTGAGTTTATTTTCAGTTTAGAAGTATATGTATCATAAGTCCCAAGGAGAAAAAACATATGGGGGGGGGGAGGAATGGGGGGAGGGGTGGGGAAGGGGAAGGGTTATTAGAAATTATATCCAGCTTCCATTTCCACAAAGGAGAAAACAGAGGGAGTCTGTCTTGGAAGTATTTTAGAGGGATCAAAAAAGGAACATGGGAAAAGGGAATGAACTGTGTTACAGCACTCTCCATAAACAAGCCCCTGACTTTGATTTTTAAAAAAAATAGTATGGTGATCTGAATAGACTTTTTCTGCTCTATGGATTTCAGGAGGAAATGCTGGATAGAACTTAGAGAAACACAGAAAAAAAGCCTAAACAGATCACTTACAAGAAATATTGAAAGCCTTAAATTATTTGATCTTGGCTAAACAATGACTCAATAACATTTTCAGTTCACAAGTATTTTTAAACCTTATTTTTAAATGCTGTTTTTACAATGAAGTAGCTTATAAGTGAAGCTAATATGTGGACCACTCCTTTTAATACAGTATCTCCATGGCAACCAGACCAGCAAAAACAGAAAAAGAGATTAGATGGCCAATCATTCCTTCCGTCTCTCATGTCTTCGATTTCTTTGCTGGATGGCTGATAAAGCGCCCGGACTCTGTGTCTCCTCTGGGTGGGTGAAGCCCAATTCAGTGTGTTTCCTTTGGCAGGACTCAGTGCATGCAGTTAGATGGTATGCTATGTTGGTATCACATGGCTGTCTAAAGGAGAAAAAAATCTATTTGGAGTGACAGCAATAAAGGCTTGGCCATCCTAAGAACAAATTTACAGTATTTCTCTGTGAGCATTTTTAAGTCCTAACTTACAGAAACATCAAGGAGAATTTGGGACAATCAGACAATTGGTCCAGGAACCATGGATGGCAGTGGTTCCCTAGAAGGGCATCTAGCTTGCCAGCCCAAAATGTGCTACTAGTGAACAATGCAGGAACTCAGAACAGATGATGGAGCAAATGCAGATATACTGAGACTGAGATGAATGATAGATGCTCAAAATGACATATCTGAACTGAAATGTATGGTCTTCAAAATTATTCTAGCTAGAAGAAGGAACACCTCCCCCATGTCATGTACCTGATGCAACCCTCTTTGTGTGAACTCAGTGTCCCTGCCCTGCCCCTCTCAGTCTGAGGCAGGATGGCTGTCATGCACTCTTGAGACCCCTTCCAGTGTGCAGCTGCCTCTATAGGAAATGTATTGCTCTTATACATCTCTGTCTGTTCTGGCTAGTCATTTGCTCTATGAGAACAAAACTCGTTTTAACCTTTAAAGCCTTAAATTATAAGAATTACATCTGAGACTGCCTCCACACCTGCAGAGCAAAGCACCAACAGAGACTATAAAAAGTGCTCAAGCTGAGAGGGTCAAATTTAATTGTACTTCATTTGTTTTCCTTGCATTCTCAGAAGTTTACAGTTTCTAACTCAGAGCTCTCCTAATTCAAAAACCGCTGGAGCTGCTCATTCCCAGGGCAAGTTCCTTCGTATTCAGTTATGACTAAAAGAGAATATGACAAAAGCATATTGGAAAATGAAATGAAAACTGTAAAATATGTTTTCAGTATTTATGACCAGATTATTCAGCACCTGGCAGAGACCAAGAAGGATATGGGAAATAGGTACAAAGAGCAGCCCTAAATCATACCATTTGGTAGCAACAATTACTTGGAAATGTCTGGAACTGTCAATTACCTGAACTAGGATCTCATTAGCCATACCACTTTCTGCCAGACATGCTCTGACAAAATGTCTCTCCTTTAGAGAAGGAAAAAAAATGGGGAAACCTCACTTGGCTGAACTAATTTTCTGATAGCAGAGCACCCATTTTACCAAGATTAGGTTCTTCAGACTGCCAGTGTCTTCTTCCTGCCCACACTGACACAGGCATTTTTATCCTCAAAAGCAATCTGAGATGCAACTGTTTAACAGCTGTTTCATCCAGGGAACCTGATGTGGTCTACTTGCATCTCTTACTGAAGCTCTTGAAATAGAGTTTAGGTGACACATTGCTCCAGGATCTTACTGACCCTCTGCACCAAATAAGTTTCATTCAGTGAATAAAGGAAAACTTCCTCAATTCTGTTTATCCATTATAATCTCATGCAGTAAAATGGACCCAGCTTAGATTCTCAGTAATGCTAATCTGATAATTTCAGACAAAAAACATAATTATCTATCTAGGGTTAATAAATTCTAAAATCAAATTAAATAAGCAAATAAAGACTATCTCATTTCTTTTGAGAGCAAATGTTAATGACCTTTTTCTGGCACAAGCCTCATTCCTTCGGTTCCCAACATAGTAGAAATTGGCATACGAAAGTGAGTGCATGTTCCCAAATACACACCCCAACTGCCATCCTGAACAGGAGCAGGCATTCATAGCAAAGCCCCTGGCATGCAACACCTACCCTTGAGATCCTTATACAAAACCATCATTTTGGTGGGCTACAGCATTGCCCTTATGTTATTTCAAGCACTTTGTTCAGACATTCCACCCTGACCCAAATAATAATGGTTTATGGCCATAAGGGTACAAAGAATTCCAGAGGGATAAAAATGCACAGCTAATCAGTGTGCATGGAGTATCTGCACTAAATAATGACAGCTCTAAGCAGCGTGAACATGAGCCAATCCCACCCTACTGTTTGTACTATCTTTAACACGATGTTTGTGCTTCTTGGCTCTCTTCTAAAAATCTTGGCCTGAATGAAATCACAGCAAACACTTCCACCTGCACCCTTCTGACTAAAAAGGGGAAAATCTCTTGCCACACACCATAGCATTTTGACATTTGAACCTATTACAAATGAGCAAATAATAATAGCTTTCTTTAAAAACCTACATTTCTTCATATATTCCCCCAAATAACAAAGCCATATGAAATAACAAGTAAATAATATGTAAGTATTCCCAGTAGGCTCTATAGCTGAAGCAGGTCTGGGGGAACCAAACTGATTGAAAGGTTTTGGTGGAACATGCAGGTGAGAATAAATGGGACCTTATGAATTTCTTTTGAGCACATAGAATTGTCTGACTCAAAGATAATGACACAACTCCCTATCCCCATGTAATTAACACTGACATTTGCTAAATGATGTTTCAATTTTAAATGCCGTGATATTTCATTCCAAAGTTTTCTTGAATTGCATGTAAAATAGGTTTAAAAAAAATCCCTCTAAAATACTTCACTTCCAACATATTTTTCCAGGTTTCTAATTAGCTAAAGCTGTTCTTTTTTGGATGACAGAGGAGGCATATCTCAGAACAGTAAACCCAGATCCTTGTCATTTGCACAACCCTTAAGTATTGCAAAACTGACACTATCATAACATATGTTCAGTGAAGTTGTAGCACACCACACAAAACACTGTAGAAAAGAGGAAAATAGTGGAATTCTTCCATAGGCAAAACAATAATTAATTTTTAATCTCAACTCAAAACCATCATGATTAAGTCTGTGGGATTGATTTCCATTACAGAATAACTATACCTTAAATCCTACTTAAAATAATGGCATGGTCAGAGGGATTAATCATTGAATAAACCAAATGCTTTCCTGAATATCCATCTTTCAGCTGAAGCAGAATGTCTTTTGAAGGGAGAAGTCATTGGGTTCAGTACACTGGACTCATGTACCATGGGGAAAATTCACTGGCCTGGTTTATTTGGCAAGAACATACATGACCATATTGATCTCCAGCGGCCAGCAATAACTTCATCATCCCTAACATGGTATACACAACAGGATTGCCAGTAAACTGTCTTAGCACGAGCAAATCTTTCCAGAAGCAGATTGTCTAACTCAAGGTGAACTACTGTTGGCCCTTTAAAAATTTTCAAGTAGACTAGTCTGTTTTGGTTCAGGACTGTTTTCCTTCTCAGAATCTTTCTAGTGGGCTACTCAGGGTATCCTCTCTGCATTGGGGCTCTCCACTTGGTCCTGCTCAAAAAGATATATGCACCAAAATATGGAACTTCTATGAACACAGTTCTGCTGCTGGATAGGAACAGGCATCCTACAAATAAAAGGAAACACAAAGTCTTGATCTAAAGTTGCTGGGATCATTCATGGATTTGCATAGATCTTCATAGGAAACAATCTTCCCATCTTTTCTCAATAGGTCAATGAGAAATAAAACAGTTCATTACCACCGATATCAGAAGTAATGACACCAACATTTGAGTCTCATGTTTGTAGTTCAGGTACAATTTTCAAGAATAATCACACCATTCATCAGTTATTAAAGCCCTAAATATTGAGGAGGAAACCAAAAGCCTAATTAAATGTTGAATCAACTATTTTTGTAGCGTGTACAGAAGTCAAACAGCAACTTCAAAACTACACAGTGCTTATGAACTAGTCATATAGGCAGTAAAAAAATGTAGGAGAGTTCACCTGAGCCTTGAACAAATCTCTTCTGAACCACAATTGCTGTGGTACATAGCTAAAATCACACTGCTGTAGTCAGAGAGGGTTGATTTGAATGGTTCAAGCTGAATGACCATCAGGATGACCCTAAATATTAGTTTAGGTAGTCACTCATCCATGCGGGCAAGACAATTCACACTTCACAAATCTTTCTCCAGATTTAGTTACAATAATTTCATTTGTGGTTGAAGAACCTCTTATGCTGCTACCATATGTTGAGGGAGGAACCATGGCAGTCTATTACAAAGTCTCTTGACTTGCTATTGTGCTATATCAACATGTATGGAAAGTTGATAATGTCACTGATATTATGAATTTACTGGGGTGCTTATATAACTTTTGTTTGTTCCATATTTAGGTCATGCTCAATATTAACAGCCCCAAAAGATGTTAGGAATTTGCAATGCAATATTAATAACCCCAAAAGATGTTAGGAATTTGCAGCTGTCATCTAGGCTAAGAGGAGCTAGCTAAAAATCAAAACCTGCAATATTTTCAAGAAAAATACTGCCATTTATGAGGTAGACTTCCAGAGAGGGCACAAATTTATGAGGCAGCGCAGGGCAAGTGCTGAGTCATCCACTACCATATTTGTACCAGTGAACATGATAGGACAAAAAAATCAGAAAGAGAAACAAAAGGATGTGATATTTACGACAACTTTACTCAGTAACAATGTCTTCACTTGTCATACACAAAGAATGGAAGACAATTTTGTAGGGCTGCTTGTTGTGAAGCAGTGATCTTCACAGGGGGCTGGATGAGAAAGCTGTCTTTAAACAGAGGGTACTACTGTGAATGCTTGAATTTTTGTAATGGTTGATACATACCTTGACACATACCTTGACACTCCTGGATAGGAACGGGATCAACTAGAAACATTTTAAGAGTTGAGTCAGTTTTATTTGTAGCCTTTGTTTCTGGTCTTTTAGATAAAGCTTCCTTTGGCATTTTCATGGTGCAGAAAACTTCTTACATATTGGGAGGGATTACTCTTGCAACAGCTACAGCCAAGGTGACAACCCAAATATTAACTCACGTAAGTACAGTTCTTTAAAAAAAGCAAACCCAGAGAAACTAAAATATTTATTTGTACTTACTAATTTAGTATCATGAATAAATGTTATTCATTGCCAGCTGAGCCAGCATGAAATGCCTCCACCTGATCACTATTTTACTCTCCGAGAAGTAACAAAGGCTACTTTCATATGATAAGAACAGTATGGCACACTTTAAAAAGTTGTAAAACAAGTACAAACAGAAAGATTTGTGGTTAGGAAAATGAACCAGCATTCTAAAACTCCAAATTACGCATGGAGAAACTGAAATGTCTGGGAAAGGATATTTGGTCCCATTGCACTAAAATGTAGCATAAACTCATTTTAGTAACTGGTATTTTATAAACAAATAGGGCTTTAATAAATTTATTAAATGCAAGTAAAACAGGGGATTTTTCCAAATTAAGTGTTATGGGTTTTTTTTCATTTATTTGATTCTTTCTACAGTTCTATGTGGTGAAACCTTTTTTATACACCAGAAGATATTTGAGAATGGTGTGAAGTAATGTCATTGAAAGGCAAGGAAACTTTCAGCGACTGTGAATGATTATCAGCACTGAAAACCTCAGCAGATTCACATATAGAGGGATGGGCAAAAACAAGTCTTGTATGTGCCCTCTGGCTGACAGCCTTGCTTTTGGGAAAACTATAGGAACAGCCCTGCTTCTTTTTAGCAAATCTTCACACCTGGCCAAGAGCATTGGCTATTCTGTTCACAAGCAAAATAGTGTAAAAAGTAGCTTTGCACTGACTGCCTATATCAGACAAGAGGAAAACAAGCAAGGCAAAAAAAAAAAACAAAAACAAAAAAACTCCGACCTATCAGGCAGTGGATGACTGAAATAACCTCAAACCCAGCCCAAGCTGCTAATAAGGTTTGAAGAACCCAATGTTCCCCTTGGCTGGTCCTGCTGTGAATGAGTGAGAAAAAGAAGGGCAAAATACATGTTCAGAGATTATGCATTTGTGCATCAGTGAAGTTTGCTTTCCTCAGAATGCCAGGCTTTTCCAGAAACCCTGTGGTTGCCATTCAGCATCAAGAAAGGAACAGTGACTTTTGTCCAAAACAAAACTTGTATCTTGCCCTTTTTGGTTTTGTGCTGACTTTTGCCTTGGCACAGAGCTACAGCAGCCTTGTAAATTCATGAGTACCACTTGTGTCATGTCTTAAACATAAAAGGCTTCTTGTTTTCACTAGTCTGCCTACAAGTTTTGTTTATTTTTCAAATATTTTCTCTTTAACAAGCCATAACAGAATCCAGTGCATATTATCTGCCTCAGACAACCAAAGATAAAGAATATCTATCCTAGCAAGACCCAAGAAGGCCTGCCTTGGGCAGAAGGCAATTCCTGACAAGTAAAAGCTGTTAACAGATTTAGTCTCCCTTGCACTTGGTCTAAATCTGTCTTGCACATGCTAAAATAACTGCACAGAACAGAGCACTGGAGTTACTTCCTGAGGCCTGGCATGTCGACTCTGCATCCCCTGCAGTTGCACATGCCATGTGAGCACTGAGGAGTCTGTGACTGTCCCAAAGCACCACACCTTGTTGCACAGAGCAGGGAGAGCTCCCTACGCAACTTCTGTTTCCCACTACTGATACACCTGCATCCCTCTGGTAATGAACAGTGCCCGCGACTTGAAACTGAAGAGTTCACTGAGAAGCCCTCATCACCCCTACAACCCTTGATCTTCACAGTCTTCATTTGTGTCGCTGTAATTCCTGCCAAGCCCAAAACACACCAAGAGATGTTTGGCTTTGGGGAGGCTGGTCTCCACACAAAGCACTGCCCAGCCATGCGGGCTGTGCCAGGGGCCGCGGTGTAGCTGGTGCACAGCTGCGGGACAGCACCGTGCTGCCCCACCGTGTGTGACCGCAGCACAGCTCGTGTGGGGATGGATGGATGGATGGATGGATGGATGGATGGATGGATGGATGGATGGATGGATGGATGGATGGATGGATGTTTGCGAACAGATGGGGCAGGTAATGGGGCGTAGGGAGGAGGGCATGAGGGCGGCAACCACGTCCGGGGGAGCCCATCGACTTCAAGCACTGGGCCGGCCCGATTCTCGGCCAGGGGCCAGGTCTGCCCTCGGGGTTCTGGTTCCCTCTCCGTGTGCCGCCCCCGGGCAGAGGGATCCCGCCAGCGCCGCCCGGCGCCGGGCAGGGCAGGGCCAGTGGCTCGGTGCCGCCGGGGCAGGTGGCGGGAGGAGCGGGGGGAGCGGAGCGCCCAGCCCGGCTCCAGCTCCCCGCCTCCGGTCCGCGCTGCCTGCCGTGCGGGGGTGGTGGCGGAGGGGGATCCCCGACTGCCTCTATATAAGCGGCTGGAATGGCTCTGCAGCCAGAGCCGAGCGGCGCGGCGGGCAGGCGGCGGCCGGACCATGGCGACAGGCGGCGGGCACCACGTGCCCCCCCTGCTACTCCTTCTCCTCCTCCTCCGTCCGTGTGAGGCAAGTGCGGGGCGCCCGGCGGGGACGGCGGCCGGGGGGAGCCGGCGGCCGGTCCGGCCCCGAGACCCGGCCCCCGGGGCCGCTGTGTCCCCGCAGGTGAGCGGGCGGGAGCCGGCGTGTCCCCTCCCGTGCGGGCGCTGCCCGGCCGAGCCGCCGCGCTGCGCGCCGGGGGTGCCCGCGGTGCTGGACGGCTGCTCCTGCTGCCTGGTGTGTGCCCGGCAGCGCGGCGAGCGCTGCTCCGCGATGCTGCCCTGCGACGAGAGCAGCGGCCTCTACTGCGACCGCGGCCCCGAGGACGGCGGGACCGTCGGCATCTGCATGGGTAGGTGGCGGCGGGGGGAGCCCTCGGGGCGCAGCGGGGAGACCCTGCCTGGGCCGGTGCCCGCGGAGTCCGCTGGGCTGTCGCTGTCCCGCTGTTCTCACGCCTTCCCTCCGTCGGAGCGGCCGTTCCACAGGACCGCCAGCGCCACAGCGGGGCCGGGGCTGTCCCTGATGCTGCGGGAGGTGCCGGCGCGGCCGCTGAGGGGCTGGGAGGGCCGGGGGGCCGTTCGAACTGCCACTGCATCAGCGAAATGCCTCCCCTTCTCTCACTAGTTTTGGAGGGAGACAACTGCGTGTTTGATGGGATGATTTATCGCAACGGGGAAGCGTTCCAGCCCAGCTGCAAGTACCAGTGCACCTGCCGCGATGGACAGATCGGCTGCCTACCCCGCTGCAACCTGGGCCTGCTGCTCCCCGGACCCGACTGCCCCTTCCCCAGAAAAATTGAAGTCCCTGGAGAGTGCTGTGAGAAGTGGATCTGCGACCCTGATGATGAAGTGATTTTGGGAGGTTTGGCTATGGCTGGTGAGGAAACTAAGACTAACTATCACAGTTATGGTGAGGAGGAGGTGGTATCATACTGGAAATACCCATGGGGTTGGCAAGTGTAAGACACATTGCTTTACAGGGCCGATTTTTTTTCTGATCTTTCTTTCTCATCTGGAGTGACTAGTAGGTATACCAGTGGTAATGAATAAAAGCAGAGTTCGACAGGTAAATTAAGAGATTCAGAGGATGAATGTCCATAGCAGTTTTAAAAGTTAGCTAACTTAAATTTGTTCTCAGTTCCTAAATTTCTGTTTATCTGGTGCACAGTAGTTCTGTGAGCAGAATAAAACAGGCTCATAGTCCTCCAAACATTCACACACACACACATACAAATCTCAAAGCTGCAGTCTCTCTAGTTGCTCTGCAAGAATATGTTGCATCATAAATACTATTATAGCAGCTTGGTCTACAAGAGATTTTTTCCCCCCTAAATTCTGCAGCTCTTGCAAGTGGCCAGCATGGTTGTTAAAATGCCAGCAAATTCCAGCCTGTCTGTGCTAGAGCTCTCATCATTATTACTGGCATTAAAAACATTACAGAGTACTTGGAGAAGCAGTGGTTATAAGCATAGTGGATGCACCTGTAAAAAACCCAACCCATTCCAAAATGCATGAAGTGCTTTTCTAATTGAAAAACCATAGATAATATCTTCCCCCTGTTTTCTTACTGAATTATGTCTCCATACCCTTTAAATTAGACTATTGGTCCAACATGAATTTTCATAAGCTACTTTTGCTGAGAGTAGAGGACACTGCATTCTCTTCCAGTCACTGCCCTTTGTGATCTTAAGCAGTTGGTTATGCTGAAACTCGGCTAATTCATTTAAAAAACAAGTGAGGAAGGATCCAGAGAGAAAAGGTCTAAAAAGTTTCGAATGTGCTATGAAGTGTCACTTGTATGGCACACAAGATGTAAACAAAAAGTTTGACACCTTTCTGCTACCCTTCCTTTTATTTGATTTGTCTGAAAGTGACAGGCTAATCTGTAAAATTCCTCCAGGTGAGTTATCTGCACTCTTTCTAGCGCTGGCTGTCTCGCTTGGGAGGACACCTTTTTGGATCTTCATCCTGCAAAAGGTAGAAAGGCCATTGCAGAGGAGCTTAACAGCCAGAACTGTGACTGACAGCTCAGTTGTATTGTCTCTTTCTGTTTGCTCCTGTGCTAATAATCAATAAGCCAAACTCTGCAATACTTGCATAGTACAGCTTAATATTGCCACAACACTTGACTACACCTTTAAGTAGCTGTGATAGCTCCTGGAAATTGTTTCTCTCCTCCCTCCCCACCACCACCCTTTCTATAGTCCGTCAATAATTGACAAGATGGGTGACTATATGACTCTTGGAGGAAAGGACTTTACTTCTATGCTGTTTATTAGTTTAGATAAATCATTCAACCTCTCTCAAATCACACCTAATACAAATATTTTTAAGACTTAGCTGTAGAACAGATTTGTGAGGTATGTCCATTAGAAAGAGTAAGGAATGAAAAGTTATTAGTGTTCTAAAATGGTTTAAAAATTGGCAGTAATTCCTCCAGCTGTGGACTTAAAAGAACTGAATCTAAAAGCTTTGCTGATTACACTGGTATGCACCTTTCTGCTATTTTTAGATATCGGAAGTTGCCATCTAGGATTCCTAAAAAGGCAGCTTTTAAAATTCTTAAATTCTGTTAAAAACATGGATTTTGTACCCCTTTTTTGTCTCACATGTTCGTTCCCAGGTGTAGTAGAGCTCCGTTAGATACTGGGTTTTAATGCAAGTTTTTCTTGTAGTAAAATTCTGTGGGATTTTGTCTCCAGCCTATAGACAAGCGGCCACACTCGGGATTGCTGTTTCGGATTCAAGTGCCAATTGTATTGAGCAGACAACAGAATGGAGTGCTTGTTCCAAAAGCTGTGGAATGGGCTTTTCCACCCGTGTTACCAACAGGAATCAACAGTGTGAGATGGTGAAGCAGACACGGCTTTGCATGATAAGACCTTGTGAAAATGAAGAGTCATCTGATAAGGTAGGTTACTGAGAGTGGCAAGGGAGCAAGCAGGGTGTCTTCAGCTTTAATTCCAAAATTGCAATATTATGGTCTAGAATGCCCCAGACATAACTGTATGTAACTATGCCTTTCAGTACATGTGCAGCAATCCCAGTGTTTTTGGTAAGTGTTAGACTTGCCATGTTTGCTCAATAGGTTTCTGCTGCACATCCAACAGGTCAAGAGAGGGGATTCTGCCCCTTTACTCCACTCTGGTGTGACCTCATGTGGATAGGTGCATCCAGTTCTGGGGCCTTCAGCATAGGAAAGACATGGAGCTGTGGGAGGGAGTCCAAAGGAGAGCCACAAAGGTGGTCAGAGGTCTGGAGCACTTCTGCTGTGACGAAAGGCTGAGACAGTTGGTGTTGTTCAGACTGGAGGAGAGAGGGCTCCAGAGAGACCCTAAAGTGCCTCCCAGTACTTAAAGTGGGCATGCAAGAAGGATAGGAAGAGACTATTTAGTAGGGTTTGTTGTGATACGACACAGGGCAATGGCTTTAAACTAAAAGAGCATACATTCAGACTAGATTAAAGGACTAGATATAAGAAATTTTGTACAGTAAAGGTGGTGAGATACTTGGAACAGATTGCACAGGGAGGTTGCAGATGCCATTCCCCATTCCTAGAATCATTCAAGGTCAGGCAGGAGAGGGATCTGAACAACCTGATCTAGATTGTCCCTGCTTGTTGTAGGGGGGTTGGACTAGATGACCTTTGAAAGTCCTTTTCAGCCCAGCCTATTCTACGATTCTATGACCATTTGAACCATCCCATACAGATCACATGTATTGGATGTGCAGGTTATTTAGACAGCTCACACAGTCTAATTTTTCCCAGAAATGCAGTTGTGTTACTTTTACTTCAGAGTTGCTTCAGTCATACAGAATGGATATGTCTAGTCTGTTGAGCATCTGGAACTGCAGAGAAATGTGTAAGATCATGAAAAATCTGACTGGGTAAATTAAACCTTACCATAATCCTTATGATGCTTTTTTCCAAAAAAAAAAACCCCAACACTGACACTATTAACGAAAAAAAAATAGTGTGTCTAAGGGAGATGACTTTTTTTTCTGCTTCAACAAGTATTCCTGTCAGAGGGAAAAACATAGTTATGTAATTTTATGTAATGGTCTAAGTGTTGGAAAACATTTCTAAAGCCTTTGCTAAACAGTCTTCACAGTTTTAAAGAATATGTTTTGTAAAGGATATGAAATATGGGAAAGGAGTTGGGGAGATTCATAAGAATCATCAGAGGTCTAGAAAACATGTTCAGATTGGAAAAAACTGATAGAACTGAACTTCTGAATGCAAGAGAAGAGAGATTCATTCTCATAACTGTGTTTAGATATTGCAGCCTGTTCTGAGTTCAGGGGGCATACAAGAAGAAATGGTGAGTTTAGACTCCATAAAAATTAAGACATGAGTGAAAACCTTCCAGGCAGTAAGAACAGTGAACTGTTAGGGTTGTCTAGGGCAGACAGGGAGTCTGTCACTGAAGACTTCCAAGGGCAAGTTAGACAATCATCTGTTAAGAATACAGTGGCTAAAGTTGGTTCTGTCTTGGGTCACAGAAATGGGCTATGACTTTTGCAATTAATTCTAAACCCCTCCCCTTCCCCCTTTTATTCCCTGAATCTAGTCCTGTAACTTGCTTATTTGTCTTCCTGATTCTCTGATGGAACTACACTGCCTGAGAAGTTTTCCAGTAGAGTATAGTTTCCTAATGAATGTTGGCTCGGCTTGTCTCAGATAACCACTCTTGTCAAAGGGCAGATCTTCAGATGTCACTTGAAGGAGCTGCAGACTCTTAAATAAAGACAATGATTTTAAGTTTTCAGAGTAAACCTATATCCTTGCATGTCAATGTTTAATTGCTATCTGTCTTATGCAATGATATATCTAATGACCCTTCATATTTCTCTCAGAAAGGGAAGAAGTGTATCCGAACAAAGAAGTCTGTGAAAGCCATTCGCTTCGAACACAGGAACTGCACCAGTGTGCAGACATACAAACCACGGTACTGTGGCCTCTGCAGTGACGGGCGATGCTGTACCCCACACAACACCAAAACCATTCAAGTGGAGTTCCACTGTCCTGATGGCAAAGTCCTAAAAAAGCCCATGATGTTGATCAGCACCTGTGTCTGTCATAACAACTGTCCTAAGAGTAACATTGTTTTCTTCCAGCCATCAGATCTGTCGTCTAGCGAAGCAAAAATATGAAAAGCATGAATTAGATACTGCAAAAGGTATAAATAGTTTATACAAAAATCAACCCACAATCAGGTGAATGTAACAATTGCATAGATAAAATATCTAAAATGTTTTTCAAAATGGTTTTCAAACTAGGTGCTTTCTTTTATCCTGTAGTTTATCAAATACCTCATTTTATGTTTCCCCCTTCAAAACGTCTTTTATTAACTTGAAGGAAGTTTTGTACCTTGGACAGAGCCTTTTTTTTCCGTGATGGTGGCATAAAGATCACAAAGCGGACAGTTAGACTTTCTCCTTGAGTTAAGGGGATCATCCCACAAGTTTCAGTATCTGTTAGATTGAGCTGTTTAAGAGTAATTGTACTCCTTGATACTGTATCACATAAGCTTCCTGGTTCTCAACTTCATTCTGCATCATGCCTATAAACGCTTTGGCACTGTTCTTTTTCCTTTTTATTGAAACTCTGGGTTTTTTTGATGACAGTAAAAATCTTACTGATGAAAGTGTTGCGTTCTTGTGGTTTATAAAATACCTTCTGTGAACACCTCTGACTTTCTCTGAGGATTAAGTTTGCATGTAGCCCCTGAAATGACATAGCTAAGGTCTCTTACCCTGAAACTCAGCAGGTTGATAGTTGACAGCAATTAAATTTCTCTTTAGTAACTTCAGTAGCAGTCTAATGCAAAACCAACTAAAGTCAGTGTCCTGTAGGAATTTGGTTCTAATAAATGCGTGTCTGTAGATATAACTATTTGGATGCAAAAATAATATATCTGTAAATTCCTCTAAAATACTAACTGTATCATATGGTGCTTCATTTCTTACAAAGGTGTATTTGTAAATAGCAACTGTACATATTGTAATATAACTTTACTAAGTAAATAAACTTTATGTGATCCAAAATATATTTCTAAATGTTTTTTTTCTTAAACTACCAATTTTTAACAGCTGAAACACCATGGGAAGACAAAGGATCTGCAGACTCCTAAGAAAACGAAAGATGCCAGCTTAGCATACCTCATCCTAACTGCTGCCCTGAAAACTGTGCAGTGTCTCGGTGCAGAGAAGGATGGATAATTTGTGAGGCACACATCAGAAAGGAAGTTTCTCTCAGAGTAAGTTAGTCAGGTAGACAGGATGAAGTAAACATAGTAGTGGTGAAGAATAATCATACAATCTGGAGTTGACATTTGGGTCTGAAGTACTACAAAGTATTTAATTGGGTCTTGCAGCATTTCAGCCTTCCAAAATCAGCCTGTGACCATGTTTGTGCTAGACACTATGGCAATATTCCCAAGGACTATGGAGCCTGAGGGTCGCAGTTTCATGTATATTAAATCAGTTATGTAGCAGGATTGTGCCAATAGGTCATAAATACAGTTATGCAGACATTCAGTTGCCTCAGCTGTGGGACCAAGTGTAGCTTAGTGACTGTCTGTCTCTGTTAGTGATACAAGAGTTGTACTTACGCCACAACTCTTCTATAACCATGTGGTAGGAAACAATTCTGTCTTGAGGGAAAAAAAGGCAGAAGGTGAAATCTCAACATATTTGGTCTGTTGTCCTTCTCCTCTGGAGGAACTTTCAACCTCCAGTTTGGCAATCGCTGAGACACAGGCTGGAAATCAGGGGGTTAAGACTGCTAAATTTCGTGTCCACATGTGGACAGGTAAATGCTCATTTTAGCCAATGATGCCTAAGATAAAGATAACCATGAGCAAGTACCAACAGCTGTAGATTTTAAACTAATCTTCAAGTCATCCTTGAAATTCTGAGCCCCTAGTGCTAAAACTCATCCTGGCCTAACCTTGTCTCTCATCAAGAGCATGTAGATGCATACATGCAACACTCCCTGCCCTTGCACTGTTTAATCTCTAATGACAGAACCATGGAACAGTTTGTGTTGAAAAGGACCTTTAAAGGTCATCTGATCCAAGCCCTCTGAAATGAGCAAGGACATCTTCCACTGCTTCACTATATAAAGATAGATAATAAGGACTTGAACACTGTAGCACTTTTCTTTTGTGAAGGTTGCAGTGTTCACAACAATGCAACTGCCTTGTCACAAAATGAGTTGACCACATGGAGATCAAGGCCCATCCAATCCGATTGATTGAATATTTCCAGGGATGGGGCATCTACTGTCTTCCTGGGCAACCTGTTTCAGTGTCTCACCACCCTACTTACCCCAGATTTGTCTATATATCTAGTCTGAAACTACCCTCTTTTAGTTTGAAACCATTACCCCTTGTCCTATTAGTATGTACCCTACTAGAAAGTCTGTCCCCATCTTTCTTACAAGTTCCCTTTAGGGACTGAAAGGCTGCTATAAGGTCTTCCTGGAGCCTCTTCTCCTCCAGGTTGAACAACCCCAACTCTCTCAGCCTTTCCTCATAGGAGAGGTGCTCCATCCCTCTGACCAGTTCTGTGGCTCTCCTCTGGACCTGGTCCAAAAGGTTCATGTCTCTCTAACACAGAGAGTTTGTAAAGTTCTTTCTGGTTTTGCATCCCAGCAACCTTATGTCCTAGGAAGGGCTGAGAGCTGGATAGCAGACAGCCAGGATTCCTCGAGGTAGCTGACAAGTGGTTGAGCAGATCAGAACCCAGGAGAGATGGAAGGGTTTTTTTAAACTACTTGCACCCCACATCTCTATCTGTTTCCCCTTAGATTGAGACTGGTTTGGGCAATGCTTTCCTAATCTAATGCAAGCTATCAAGTGTTTCTCAGGATCATCTTGCACATCTTCATTTGCTAGAGATGCGACAACTGTGGAGCAATGCAGCAATAAAGTCTGGACTAATTTAAACAGTTTTTCGGTTAAACTATCCTGACCCAGGAGTAATTAGAGAGAAATGCAGTCAACCATTGATTTCCTAAGGGGTAAAATGGTTCACTCAGTCACTATATTTCGACTATGTGCACTGTGGCATATGAGTTCAAGTGTAACTCGCTTAACTCCTTTTGTCTACAGACACTTCCCCAGCACTTTAAACTACAGTCTGCACTTCAGTAAACCAGTGCCAGAATGCCACCTGTAACCTTTCTTAGTGTTGCTCTTCTTGATCTCCATGTCAACCCATTTTGTGAGAGGGCAGTTGCATTGGTGTGAGTGCTGCAACCTTCACAAAAGTGCTATGGTGTTCAAATCCTTATTATCTGTCTTTATAAACATCAGTACTATAGTAATCTCAATGTCTTCTTACATTACTGTGGCATTTCAGCAGGAAAAATATGTTTTGGAAGAGATCACAAATGTTTCCTCTGGACTAAAGGAGCCAAAGATTTGACCCAGTTTTCCATTTTCTTCTAGACTATATGTGTAATACCAATTCAGTGGCTATTTTTACCTCACCTCAGTTGGTACAGCTTTTCACCTGCTATCAGTTTGGTTATTCATTTAGATTTGTTTTACTTTAATATGAACAGTTACTACTTCAGTATTTGGGCTAATTTCAGCCTGTTCCTGAAAAGTCTCATGACACTGATTTAATTAAAAGATAACAGTGGTGGGTCAAACCTGTGGCATTTGGAGAAGTAAACCCCAATGACAAAATCCTGAACATTTCTGGTTTAGGCCTGTGATTTTCCCAAGAAGCAAAGCTCAATTATTCATATTGAGAAAAATTAAATTATTCAAATATAAGCAATTCATTTTGATATATCCAAGAATTCATATCTGAGCATTTCAGGGAGCATCACTCAACATTCAATGTGTAGGTTCATACAGCAGTGTGTACTGAGTATGTGTTGATGAAACAAGCACAAAATCTGTTGGTCCCATACTCTCTGAACAAATTTAGCTCTCTTTTGCTAATACCAGTGAAGGACTGCCCCAAAAATAGGTTGGTTAACAGGTTTTGGTGTTAGCAACTAGTAGGGTAAGTATACCTACAGTAAGAGATGTTGATGATATCCAGTGTTATCCCCTACAACATATATACCCTGAGAGATATTTGTAGCTATTTCCAGGACTGTTTCATCTCTAGGACTTCATTAAAGCAACATACTTCTTGCATTTAATCTGCTTTGAATTTCTCTAGTGCAGCAGTCAATGACATATTGAAAATATGTCTCTTCTTTGACTTCGCTGACTAGATAAGGAAACAAGCTGACAGCCTTCTCAACTGATGCCTGATGCTACAGTGAAAACCTCAAAATAAGTAAAATTCTACTATTGATTTCACTAAGATCATGGCCCCACCCTTTCTGTTTTCCATTATAATTCTGGAAGTAGTACAATAAAAGCTTCAGGAAAATTAGAATGCTGCTACTTTTTTTTTTTCCTAGTCCAATCTATAATTTTTCTTCACCCTATTTATAATAATTTCTAGGTGTGTGGGAGGATGGATGGAAAAAAATTAGTTACCGTTTCTAGTCCTAGTATTTAAGTATTATGACAAATGTGAACTTCATGAAATAACATTGTGTTTCTCTCCTCTGACAAGTTAATGCACTAGAATATATTTTTCTTCTAATTTTTTTAAAAGCAATAATAAAATAATTCTTTTGTATCAAAACGTTCTGTATTGACTCTTGTTTCAAAAATCTATTCTAGCTATGTCTACCAGGCTAAATTTTGTAATGAGCTGTGTAGTGGAAGCACAAAATTTAGTGTGACCTGAAGGAAAATTCTGCTCTGATTTTCCCGTTACCAATTCCAATTTATACATTACATAGATATGGACAGCTGTTCTGTGACCAGAGATACTCCTGGTCACAGCCAAGAGACCTACCATGCAGCTGTAAGAGGAAGAGTTTACTTGCAAATATACAGTAAATATGTTTAATATTTATTTAAATCCCTGTTGTTTACATTGTTATCTCTATAAGTGTGTACACTTAGATCTAAGTCTGCTTCTTTGTCATTAATCACATGTTTAAAATCTCATGTTCTCCATGGACTACAGAGGGAGCGCAGCAGGTTGCCTACCAGTGACCTTGTTGGAGTAACATGAAATTAATCTCACACTAAGCCTCTACACTCAGCTAAACAGTAGGGAATAGCCATTACTGGTGAATTGGCTCAATTGAATGATTTTCAGTCTAGCAAAAAGGAAAAAAAAAACAAACCCTGTTTTTATCTCAAGAAGTGGATTTTTTCTGCCTTGGATATGTAAGTGGTTACAGTAAAATAATGAAGAAAAGTGCCTCACTGACTTAAAACTCTTCAATGTTCATGGATCTGGTTGTTGTCATTCTCAATGTTAGAATAAAATATTCTCCCAAAATATTGCATTTCGGTTCATACAAGGAGACATGGATCTCCGGTCTCATACACCTCGTCTTCATCCTCTCATGCTATCAGCATGTTCTGTGTGCACTTCTCACCTTTTCATATTTTTCCCATGCTTTCCTTATCCCACTCCTTATTATTCATTTCCACTGTGCCCCTAAGTGGTAAATTATGCATCCACATTCATATGTCATTGCCAGAGGCCTTCCCCATGCACCCCATGGCTCCTGCCTTCTCCCTTTCTCCATGAGTTTTGCAGTTCTCAGGTTACATATTGTGTTCATTGCAGTCCATTTGCTTGGACCTAATTGGAGCTTCTTGAAGCATATGAAATTTAATTTTGCTGAAGGTAACAGAGAAAGGATATTTAAAATGAATAATAAATTATATTCTAAAGAGAAAAAGATGAGTTAACTGGAGGAGATTTGCCCTCCTACACCACTGAATCTGGTTCATTAATGACCCAGGCTCAGCATCTCACTGAGTGATTGACAGAAATTCAGAAAGAAAGAATCTATCCATAAATGCAGAGACTTGAGCCTGCATGTACCTAGGACTGTGCTCTGACCATCAGGACAGGAAAATGAGCATGTTAGCCCCTCTGGGAGGATTGCTAGTTTGGGTCATTTCACCTTTTTTACCCCTCTGGTTTTAATTAAATGTTTGCACTTCAATATAAATCTGGGCTTTTGTACAAAAAGAAGCAGAAGCAGACTGATGCAGAATTAATTTCTTTGAACTGCCTTTGTAAACAAGTATAATCATTGAAATGCTTGAAAAGTTATACCCTCACCACTTTGCAAAAGCTGTTTATTCAGACTGTAGCATGTTAGGCCACCTGCCTCAGAAACAAAATGCACCTCTTTGGGGAAAAGAATCAGAATTTCAACGTTTTGATAGTATATGTATTTAGCAGTGTGCAGCCAATGTTCTCATTCTGTGGATTGCGAATTTGCAATTGAACACTAAACTCGTTGCTCTCATAACAAGACCATGCTAAGGGCTGCATCTGCCACCCCTGTATCACTTAGAGGAAAGATGAAAGAGTCCAATACTTGGGCCCAGAATGACAAGCCGCATTTCACTGCAGATTTATAAAGCTGGGTTTCAGCAGGATGGCCCAGTCCTTCAACGAATCGTGGCCAGGAGAGACACCTGGTGGTACAGACGAATTTGACTGATCGATGGGAACCTTTGGGTCTGCTCCGGAAAGGAGAGATGCATCCAGAAAGGATGAGGCCAGCTCATGGTACTTACAAAAGCTGCCACTAGTTATGAGGACATCAACAGCAGAGGAGGACAAAGGCATAATTTTTAAATGTATCTAAATTATTATTATCATTATTGCAAGCCTCAGCCCCACTGGGGACCTTGTTATCTTTGTGTAGTTATATGATGCAGAAGGAAGTTTGTCCTCCCAGAGGCTTTCCAGTTAAGTGGGAAACACACAAAAGATGACAGGAAAGAGAGGCCCTTTTCTCTGGTTACCACACAAGGCACTAAAAGCTCAGAATATATGAACAGCTTCCTCTCCACCACACACAATTTGTGGCAAAACCAGGAAACAGGCCATTTCTCTTAAGTCCCTGTCTACAGCCTTAACCACAAAGGCTCTCTTTCTCCTCCTCATCCTCTTAGCTTTACCCTTTCGAGTCCACCCTGCTCCTCAGAGGATCCTGTTGCAGAGGAAATGAAGCAATATGGTTTTCCAGAGAACCAGTGGGGGCTCAGGCATCACAAAAGACCTTCACAGACTAGAAGGACAACAAGCTCGGGGAAAATGATGGTCTCAGGAATAGTGACTGTTCACTCCACTGTGAAGAGGTTGCTCTCTGTGTATGATGCAGATTTACTTAAGACAATCTTACTTTTATCCATTTGCAAACCACCTTTTGGGGGGTTAAGCAGTGCCTGGTGGAATATGAATGGGTTTGCATCTCTGTTTCTGGGGATGCTTGTGGAGGAAATAGCTGTTCCTCACTTACACTGATCTTTAGTCAGTGTGGCTCTCAAATCTTTCCTCTTCTAAGCTGTAATGAGCATTTTGGCTTCCATATCAGTGTGACAAAAAACCCCACAAAACCTAGGAATTAGTATTTGCAACCCACATAAAGTGACAGAATCTCAACTTTGTCAACAGACAAGAAAGACCAGGAGTCCTGGGGCTTGGCGGTGAGTCCGTGCCCTGCCTCCCAGGTATATAGCACACAAAAAAAAGAAGAGAGAAGTTTGTGCTACAACCTTTAGGTCTCTCTGAAGTGGGGGGGAGAAGGAAGGGCAAGAACATAGTTTTGAGAGATAGAAATGCCTCAAGTCAACTGCAACTGTTATATGAAGTTCTTTCAGGTATCTGTGCTCTTTTATTTAAGCTTATTTGGGCTTTTGTTTCCTAGAAAGAATTGATATGTCCTTGCTTTACTTCATATTTGTTCAGGATTTTAAAGACTCCCCCTGCTAAAAAAAAAACCAAACAAAACCCCCCCCCAAACCCCCAAACAAACAAAACAACAACTCTTGCAGTTAAAGTGCTGAGCTTTACCCAGCGTTTCACCTTTTCCATGAATAGAAGTTTTTCAGGTTTACCACGAGGGGGAGGCAGCTGAAAAATTATGCGACATCCAGTCTTAGAACTCAGGTTTTTATGAAGAACACTGGGACATTAACAAAAAGAGTGCAAGCAAATCTGTTTTCAGCCTTAGAGAAAATATTAACCTTTTAATGTCTGTTATAAATTCGTATCTTTTTATGTAATCTTTTTTTTTTTAAATCTTATTAACTGTAGTTAGAATAAAATTCAGCATTTCTGAAAGGAAGGAAATCTGCTAATGGAAACTATACTCACGTTTCTATATATGAGTGAAATAACATAAATTGCTTCTCCAGAATTTAAATCAACCCACAAACACAAGCTGAATGATTTGTATAAAGCAGATCAAAAATCTCTCTGAATTTCAAGTGTTATAGTTCACACTGAATTACAAAATTCATACTAGTGCTAAAAAGCAGCTGTTTTCCCTTTCTGGCAGAATATTCTTCACATTCCAAATCTGTTAGCCTAACTAATCAATTTTCTGTGTCTGTTACAGAATTTTTAAGGACATAACTAGCAAAACTTAAAACGAAAAGTCTTTAAGTGATAACTAAGATCACCAAAAACCTTCCACTGTCCACAGGATGATGAGACAAGACAGACAAAAAATCCAGATGAGGCAGAGAAAGGTCAAATCCCTTCCCTGCACCTCCAGCAGATCAATGGCAGATCCAAAAATACAAGGGATGTTGTTTAAGTGATGAAAATAAAAGGAGGTTTCTCCCTCAGTTTCTCTCCCTTGATGACTGTACTTCAACAGCCATGGAGAATTCAAAGCCCAACGTCAACAAGAACACAGAGCATGAAAAGCAGCAACCCTTTGGGAACACTAATTATGAGCCTATGAGAAATGTTCTTCTCCCCTGTGTGAGACATGAGTCTATCAAAGATTGGTATTCAATAGCAAGCCTTCAGAATAAGCCACCTTTGAAAGCTATAATGAGTAACCTCGAAAGAAGCCCTTATAAAATCTTGAACATGCACAAGATACTAGCCAAGGGCTTAATAAAACACACAAGCCCCATATGCAAAAAAACAGGCAAAACAAACAGAAACCTATGGCAACTCCAACCATAACAAGATGGACCTCATAAGGAGGAATTAACAGCAAATCTCTCAATAACTTGCCTTTTGTGGCCAGAGGTCTGCTATCTCCCCAGGGTACGGAGCACAGAGAAACCAAATTAAACTGTGGTTATCTGATGTCTCTGGTGAGATTCACTTCGTCCCACGTCAGAGCTCAGTGGGGAGCTAAAGCCCATGGCCGGGAGTCAGAAAGTCTGCGTTTGGTTCCCAGCTCTGCCACAGGCTTGCTGTGTAGCACTGGTCTACTTACTCAGGCTTTGTTTGCCTCAGTTTCCATGGCATAAAAAGTCAGGGATTGCAACAGTGGTGCAGCACAGGGCAATGCTGCAAAGCCCAGAGCAGGGCTGCTCGAACACCCACCAGGTCAAGTTGGGTAACCACTGTGAAAAGTGCTAGTTACTACATCACATATTCAGCATCACATATTTTTGAGTTGCTAGGATTCCTGGCAAGAAAGGATGGCTTTCAGACCAGACTTACTCTATGGACGGTGGATTAATTGATTTCTGGAAGATGTGGCATTTCTTAATTGCAGGAGGTTAGTGTGTCCTAATGCTGACCAGGGAGGAGACCCCATGGCAGGACCCCATCCCAGGAGCTCGAGGCCATGTTGCATAGCACAGCACTAACAGGGTTGGATTAGGGGCTGTGGTTCCTCAGCACCCTGCTGAGTTGCTGGACTGTGTTTTCCAGATACTGGTGACCATGAGTTGCTCAAGCTGTAGGAGCAGCCTGCTGAGCCACAGAGAAGTGGGGCCATATCATATGGCAGTGATGATAGGGAACAACTGTGCAAAGTTTGTATTATGTCAACACTGGAAATGTATCTTCACCTCTATGGTCACAGGACACCATCTGAGTGAGCCAACCTCAGACAATGCGCGTTTTCTGCCTCCTGTGATTCCTGCAGTTTACAAATGATGTCTCATGGCCTAGGGCAAGCTCAATTTCATAGAAAAGGAATCGTGGAAGAAATTTTGAGACCCTAGTGCGGCTCTATAATGTCACTTGGCAAGGTCTCATCCCATTAGATGCAGTCATTTCCCATATTACCACGAAACGGAAATCCTGCATCCAGGCTGGTTTCTGATGGAGGTATAGCTAATGACACAGAGAGGAATTTGCTGGAAGGCCATGAGAAGAAACAGCTGCAGCCAAGGGCAAAGGGAAGGCAGGTGGCATGCAAAACCATGGGGTAAACAGTGAGCTAGATCCTGGCACAACACTGTGACTTAATCCAACTGAACTTCACTTCAAATCACATGGAAGAAAGTCAGGAGAACCTCTCCAATGCACAGGAGATAAGACAATTAGCCTGCAAAAAGTGACCACCACAAAAGGAAATGTGTGTATTAAAAACTAAATCCATTCTAAAAGAGGATAATTATAAATTAACATTATCACAAATTCAGTGGTTCCTAGTCTGGAGATATCACTAATAAAGTTGCCTCTGGGAGTTGTAATTCAAAGAGGTTCCATCATCAGTCTCATCCCTTATTCGCTTTAAGAGCTAAATCATAGAATCTTAGAATGGTTTGGGCTGGAAGAGGCCTTAATGATCTGCTAGTGCCAACGTCCTGCCATGGGCAGGGAAACCTTCCATTAGAAGATGTCTTGATGTTATGAATTATATTTACCTTGTTACAATCACCACAGAAGAAAGTAACCACGACTTCACACCTTACCTGGGATCTGTGGTCAAAGCAACTACTGTGAAAATCAGGAGTGCACCTCTGAAGATACTGGGTATACTGGTTACAGCAGCTGGAGGAAGTTCCACAAGGACAAATCAAGATGACAGTGGCCAAGGCAGTAGGAGCTGATTTTCACTTGCAGACAGACAAGGAAGTAAAAAGTACAAGCCAAACAATCTATTCTTACTCTGAAATAAGATGAAATCATCCAGGCAGGAGATGGAAGGCTGTAGTGGAGATGACTTTCTTGACTACAGACCAAATATGGAAAGGTCAGTGCATGCTACAACCCCTTTGGATGATCATAGGAACACCATACTGATTCCTCTGAGCATTTTCTCACTGCCAGATTCATAGTTTGTACCTCCAAGTTCTTCACTTCCTACTAACTCTCAGAGGAAGAGTTGAAAGAAACAAGTGAGTAACTTATTTACAATGTTCTCATCATCCGCAACACAGGACAAGTGCACAGACCTTACCTGGTTCAAAGCACCTCTAGTTTCTACAGCTTTGAAGCTTATAGTCTCTCATGGAAATATGAATTGAGGCTTGAATTTGTCCCTTTGGAAAAAATTGAATGAGTGAAGTAATTTCAGTTTTCTCCATTTGAACAGAGAAATTACTTGCCATCATTAAAATAGGAAGTAGTTACGTCAATTGTAATCTGACAGCTTGTGTCACAGGAACTGCCTTCTTTTCACTTATAACATCAGTCACATCTTAGCTCCTGTGATCACTCAGACCTTCTTTTTACCCTCTTGTTTTTTGACATGAGCTTTCATAGAACCTGTATGGCCTTTGTTTTCACAAGGTAATTTTTAAATGTTTCTATGTTTCAGATGGAGATGTCATTTACATTTCACTTCTAGGAATACAACAGGACAAAAATAGGAATACAATAAGACTAGACAATACAATAAGACAAAAGAAATACAATAAGACAAGATAAGGAGGCTGTGAAGCTAAAAGTGATAGAAATTTATTAGTAAGGATCTCAGAAGCTAAGCAGGGTCAGACCTGGTCAGTACTTGGATGGGAGACCTGAGAATACCGGGAGTGGTAGATTCTAGTTCTGAGGACATCACTGTCACCATCCAAGCTTGCTCGGCCATGGCAGATGAACCTTAGGAGTTAAAGGTGGGGCCAGTTCTGTGCACGCTGTGCCTCACCTAATAAATCCACTGCGCAGGCTTGAAGGACACACCCAGGTGGGGAGAGCCCATCCCAAACCATCATTCATGAAGCTGAGCCATGATGATGGTGATGATCTGACACAACAGAAAAGATCCCAAAGACCACCACAATTTTCACAAATTGTTCAGTATGCATAACATAGCTCTGCACAGGGGACAATTCCCATCAATTATTTTGGCATCTGAGATACATGCAGTGAGGACCAGTCCCCCAGCCTTCAGGGCTCTGTCTGTTGTGTGCCATTTGTAATTCTGTTTTCCACTGTTTAATTTTATGTTTTTGAAGTTGTTTGAAATTTGCATCCAGAAAATCATTACAAGAGAATTGTATCAAGATGTGTTTTAATACACTTCATTTTTCCAGGCATTCCTGCTATCCACTTCTCAAGTCCCAGAATCATTGAATACATAAATAAGAAACAAGGTTGTGAAATCTCCTCCAACGTGATGCAGCCCAGGCCCAGGCTGTAAAGAATGTGTTGTTCAGTCTGACCTACATCAGAAGGAAATGTAAAACCTGATTCCTGATGCCCACACTGTGCCGTGGGCAGTGAGCCAGTCTGAGCACAACCCTGCCACTGCATCTCACAATCTCTGCAGAGCGATACTGTTCTGATCTGCTTCCTGTAAGACTTGAGAGCTCTGAACAAAAGCCAATTCCAGCAGCATTAATTTTTTCTTCATGGAGAGAATCTGTATTTTAATTGTGGTAAAGACAACAGCATAATAAAAAAATAAAATATCTGTGTTCTTTTAAATTATACCTCTAAAATTTAGCCAAAACCATGTTCCACAGTATCTCTCAGACTGGAATGAAAATGCCCCCAGAGGAAAATTTCCCCTAACATGATTATCATGCAGACACTTCTAAACCTGGAAATATTTTGGCTCTGAGTTTTACTGTTTTGGTTCCGAATTTTACTGTTTCTGTTCCAAATTTTACTGTTTCAGGCAGAGTCAAGAAGTATCAGACAACACACACGAAGCAGGTACTTAATGGAAACAAAAATTGTGAGACTTAACAGCAAAGTTAAGAAAGTTTGAAATCTCAGCATAAACTTTATCCATGTATTTATAAAATAATAATATCATCACTTGGAAACAAACCCAATGACATGCACCTAGTATGATGGAGTCCTGGTGCCATATAGATCATGGTAAAATACAGTAATAATAGATCCAACATGGAATTAGCATTCACACAAACACCTAGACCTCTTTTAGCTGGGATAGCACTCGTGCCTAACAAAAGCAGCTGAGGCAACCCAGCCCGAGTGAGTTTGAAAATTGCAAAGCCTTTTAGATCCAGCAAGAAAACCACTGTGTTTTGGCCAACTCTTCATCTTCTTGGCCAACCAAAGGGCATTCTGGTTTGGGCCAAATTAAAACAAGTTATTGATCTACTTGCGGAGTCCATACAAAGTGGTTTTAGACTGTCTTGCTTTACTGTCCCTAAACAGTATCACTGTCAGAATATGTCACTGTTTTTACTGCAGTAAGGTGCAGATGCCCAATGCATCTGACCCAGGCTTATACAATACAAGGGTGAGTGTGGCTGATGGCTCAGAGGTACCAGTCCTGATCAGACTACAGAGAGAGTAAAGGAGTACCAAGGGAGACTTGGTTTACCTGGGGGCTGGAGGAGCAGAAACAGGCCACAACTTATGGTATATAATGAATAGCTGTGTGGCTTGGAAATTAAGAATATTTGACAGAAAACACGGGATTGTGATTTGAGAAGAGAGGAGGAGGAGGAGAATGACTGGCATATCCCAGCTGCCACAGGGAGGCAGCCAGGGATAAACATGGCAAACTCAAGCAGAAATATTTATGTAAGTACAAAATACAACTGATATTCCAGGTTTTAACCAGAACAGGGGTTTATCTTGAGGAACAGGAGTTGATACACACTTTTTTCCTTAAATATTCATTTTCATTAAAGTTGAATTTGAGCTAGAATTGCTATGAAGGAAACAGGAAAGGGGAATGCCTGCCTCACAAGATAATATTAGAAGTGTCTGGCTTAGCCTGAAGCAAACACTCATGAAGAAAAACTATGATTACTCTCTATAAACACTGAAAAACAGAGAAGGGAAAGAGCTAATAAAGTAAACTAGAAAAGCTCATTGAGGAGCACATGGGCACAGAGTGACACCAAAGAAGTTTAGCTGGAAGTTTACAAGAGAGCTCCTAATGGGGAAAGTCAGCAGTATATTCCAGTAGGAAAGGGGAAAGGACCAAACCAAATCAAATCAAACTTATTTCTAGGGCAGTGCTTGTAAACATCATCTGAACCTTCCGTTTTACTGCAGTAGCAAAGGGCTTGAGTTTGAGGTTGGATTACTCTACAGACATTGGACAGTCCTGGCTGTGTACAGTCTTACCAGAAGAAGCAGCTGGATGCTTCATTGACAACTGAATTTAACTGGGATGCCAAAATTGGTCAGCTTCAGACTGAGGTGCCAGCTTCACTCTGGGACCACCAGACAACATATTCAGCCACCTACACACCCACAATTCTGTTTTCTTTCAGGTGACAGGGGCAGGGATGTTGCTCTCCAGAGTGTTCTATCTTAGCAATGGAAACATTTGTCTGGGAAGCATAATATTGGATCCTGGTGGGAACTCACCCTGTTCCATGTTCAGCTGGGGTAAGTGGCTCAGACAGACAGAGAAAGCAAGAGGTCAGAAGTCTGTGGGCAGAAGGAACAGTTGGTCCTGTCCCTGCTCCCAGGAGTCTCTCTGTACTGTTACCAGACATTGGATAAGATACGAGAACAGCTCTGGGAGCAGAGGGGAGAGGCCAGGCCACTTCTTTCCCAGCTAAGTGCCCTCTGCCCTGAGATTATGTTTGTTGTTTCTTCCTCTCCTGCAACACATCCTAAATTTTTTCCTGCAGTTTTCCCAAGACTAATGCAGCTTGCTCGGCACAGAATAGTCTAGAACTGGTGCCTAAGAAGCTGTTGTTTGAGGGGAGCCATAGTTCTGAATGATGGACAACTGTTGTAATCACCGAGGTATGGGAGGGGGACCAACCCTAGCTGGAGGTATAGCCCTAGGCTACTCCTATTTGCTAGCTGTCAAAGCTATGAACAGCTTTATTCAAGTCATAAGCCTCTAGCCCAGTGCTTATAAAGATCAAACAAATTTTGCTTTTGCCCAATGTTAAATATCCAGCTTAAAATGAGGTACTTATCCTTTTAAACAACTCCCAGTGTTTAACCTAAAGAAGCAGTAAAAGGACAACAAAACTTCCCAAATAAATAAAGTTCATTTCCTTTTTTACTCATCTTGGCTTAACCTCTGGAAACAGACTGCAATGGCCATCTCTCTAAAGTGTCTCTACTACTCAGCTCTAAACGCTGCATCTGCTCGACTCCCACTTCAGTGAATGAAATGTGAAAAACATCCTTCTTCTTTTCCTGCCAAAATACTACAGGTTTGGCAGCAAATATTTCTGATATGTGGCTACATAAAAAATTATGAGCTAAATAAATCAAAAACTGGGAATACAATATCACTAAGAACCACTGACCATACTTCATGATACTTTTATTTTTAAAACTGAGAATCAGAGCAGGCAACACAGCTCACAACACATGAAAGGAGATGACATGCAGTAACAGTTAACTTCAAACAACATAATGCAAATAGACTGTTGATCTGCATGATTGTTTAAGCCAGTGTTTCCAAACTGTTTGAGTAATGGGACCACCATTAATGCTGAGATCCTCTTGTGGACCACCATGTACCCTGTACCATCAAACTTTTAATTGAAAACACTACTGAAGGCTATTCAGTTTGGTTCTGCAGCCCAGCTGTGGAGCACTTATCATAAGCTTGTGGACCACCAGTAGTCTGCAAACCACAGTTTGGTAATTATTGGTCCAAGTGACTCAAGGCTAGAAATGTACTAGAAAAAGAAATGAAGGGATATTAATGTCATTACAAAGGTATTACACATAACTAACCATATGGATACAGAGCTCTTTATACCACCCGCAGCTTTCCATGTGGGAACACTATTCCAGCTCCTGATTGTCTTCTTGCTAATGGCTCCCATACAGTGTATTTTTGCAGCATATCCTGGGACTTGTTTATGCATGAGCTTTGTGCCACAGCCAGTAGCTACAATTAAGGTATAATTATAAGTGGTAGGGCAGGGAGGAAAACTTGTCTACCAGCAAATTGCACAATCGATGGTTCTTCTACATCTCATAAAATAGTTTAATTGCTCTCCTTCTTGTTTGCCTCATTGTTTAACTAGTTATGTGCCTGAGCTGCTTTTCCAAAGTCCCTGAGTCTTGTGGGTCTGTATTTTAAGGCCTGGTTCTCCTCACTTAGAGGAGGTGGAGCAGTGCAAACCAGAGAGCCCTAGCCACAAATGACTACTTCGAGTCTTGCCCAAATACAGTTTTCTTATATGTTTTGTGCATCATTGAATTCTTGGTTTATGTTTCCTGGTTCATCCAAACTCTAATTACACATTGATCTTTGAATAGCAGATACTTGTTTAACCTGCCATAATACATGTACACAAACATACTCACATACACAGAGGGTTTATCTACAGGACATAGTGAGGTGCTGTGCAGAAATGCCTTAACTATCTATAAATTACCTTGCTGAGGACTACACAGCACTGCACAGAGCCATGCTCAGAAACCTGGTGGACCTTAAAAGCCAGCCTTTTCGTTCCTGGAGTCGGGGGATACCACAAGGTAGAGAGTCCAAGCTGTCTCTAAACAAGGTTACTCAGATGGTACAAATAGTGTAGCCATGACCCCATGGAGCAGTGTAGGCATATTGTAAGGGAAATATTCTTTAGTATTAACACACTTGAGTCTTCCTTGGTGCCTTTGGAAAGGAAAATTCACATTCCATCCTTACGGTCTCATAGAGAAGTAAATAAATACAAGGGAGCTGTAAAGTTCCCAAGGCAGCAACTGGCTAAGGTTATGCAAAGACAAAGAGGCAAGAAAGGAGGATTTCAAGCTGCCAGAAAGAGCAAGTGGGCCTCTTTGGAGCTCCTTGACCATCCCTAAGATGAACCTTTGCAGATTCATTTAAAAGCTCAGAACATGTTTTATGCAAAATCCATCTTTGGCACTTTCTGATTTGGACCAGGTAAGGGTCTTCAGACAGTATTTATGGCTTCTAGGGAATCAAATGGCACTTTAGCATTTGGATACAGAAAGGTTGGGTTGAGTGTTCTAAACAGAAAATCAATGGCAGGGCCAATGACCAAGGCACGGAGTAATGATTATATGTTCTATTCTCTTGCATCTATGCTTCCATGCCTCCATCCCAGTGCTGCAAAAGGCATCCCAATTAGGCAAACAAAGAGAGGGAGGGAGCAAGGAAGAATAAGATTAAAAACTCTGGACAAGAGATTGCAGAGAGGAAGACGTTGCATACCACCACTAAAAAGCTGTTTGACACATGGAAACAGAAGCAGTTATCCCAGGCCAAGCCTGTGGAGACAAATTTATCTCTTGTGCAACATTAGTGAAGGAAAGAGACAAAGTTACTTCAAAAATGGATTTCAGCCAGTAAACCAATGCATTTTTGTTTGACTGTAGCAGAACTTGTCTTATTCTTCTTTATCCTTGAGCTTTTATTGGGAAAAAAAATGAAAGTAGAGTTGAACAAATCTGTACTCTGGGAAAAAAAATATGCCAGCAGCACATGGCTTCATGAAATCAAAAAGCCATGGAAATTTGGGGGTTTTATACAAGGAAGAACACATAGATATACTTGGTTTACAAAAACACTATGCTGACGCTAATGCTTGCTCATGGCACCCCACCATGATGGTCTGTTCTAACACTGCTCAGCCTCTGTGACTGAGAAATCATTGTGACATTTAATGAGATAATCCTAGAGTCCCTCCAGAGGGGAAAAAAAAATCTCTTCTTTTGCTTCCAGGGTTTCAAAGCACATGTGAACCTAACGATGCTCAGGACATACACAAGACTGGAAGCAGCTTGTGGGAAGCTACTGGTGCAGACATGGAGTTTTGTCAGCACACATGGCACAGCACAGGAGCTTGTGCCTCACCACACACCAGCTCTCACAACTGGTCTGGGACATCTCCACGGGGGTGCTGGGGGCAAGGCAGCCCAACTTCCAGGGGGGCGATGGCTCTGTGTCCTTCTGCAGCCTTGCAGCTCTGCAGGAGGGGATAGTCAGCTCTCATCTTCCTGACAGGGTTATACAAGTGAACCAGCATTTTTATTGTTTGAATTCATCTTTCTCACAGGCTGTTTTTGGAATCTGGGGGCTTATGGGTCTGAAATAACCCAAAGTCTGTTTTACTCATGGTACCTCAGATCCTGATTGGAGGAAGTACAGCAAGAAGACCAGACCTAAACTCATTTTGTTTCATCCTGCAAAGTCCTTGAGGAATTCAAAAAACCTGTGAAAACCCAAAAACAAATGGAGAAAAAAAGAGAAAAACCCACAAACAAAGAAATGCAGCTTTATTTGGGTTTCCCCAAAACCTGTTTCAAAACTGCACAGCACTGCTCACTGAGATGATATTTCCTCAGATATCTTATGGCTCACTGAACCACATAAACTATGTTTGCCATTCACTAGGGCACTAAGTGGTGCATTGGATGCAGCCCCTACTATGGGAGAGGTACTCAAGGCCATTCAACAGGTGAAAACTGGCAAGGCAGCTGGGGTTG
>JAWWEV010000083.1:138374730-138511416 GCA_035583235.1 Hafferia zeledoni
ACGCAGAGTCAGTCTCGAGGAAAAAAGACAACGCAGAAAGAACCGTTCCTCACCAATATCACCTAAAGAGACGTTCCACTGTGCCTTTTGTGATCGGACCTGCCTATCCCGTATCAGCCTTTTTAGCCATCAGTACACTTGCAGCAAGAGTGGGTAGTGCCCTTCCCAAATCTTCGTTCGCGAAGCCTAGCCATGATGAAGTGGTACATATTTAGTTCATCTCTATCCCCTTACATTCTTCTCCTAATTTACTTTTCCCAACTTCCTGACCAGTAACTCCTTCCATCTCTGACTATGCCCATCATGAACTTTCAGGATAAGGAGACTTACAAACCAGTTTTTTACCATGTTTCAGGGCAGGGTTTGGATGCAAGCATTCACAATCTTTTCCAAAAGAAAGTATAAGTTTCCATTCTCTTATTTTTCAAATTACCAGAGTCAAGTAAAATGTACTGATCTTGTTCTTGACAATGTAAAGCACTTTTGTTTCCATCACTCTTGTTTCCATCCTTCCACCAAACCCGTTATCACTACCTGCTTTCTAATGCAAAACTTCTCATGTTCCAGTGCATTTAATGGACATTAGAAAGTCATTAAATGGCAGTGACATTACCCAGTCACAGCACATCTGAAGGTTCAGCTGCTGAAAAAGGGACTATTTAGAGGGAGGTAGATAAGAATTAATCTGCAAAATGCTGATACTTTCACAGGAAAAAAACATTTTTTTTTCCAACCCATCTCAGCAGCTGATTTGGTGTATCGTGGGATCTCCCCACACTTTCTCCCCCATGACCATTGTTTCTGAGGCTTGCTACAAATTTTCACAGTAGTTTCCTCTTGAACTAGTTTTCATTCAGACAAAAAAAAAATGTCCATTTCAGAAGAAAAAGTGAATTGAATTCCCAAGGTGCAATTAGTTTTTGCTCTACCAGGGAGCTAACAAGGAAGTGTTTTTTTAAAGCCCCTCTGTGGCACTTACTGTCCCCATCAGTGTAGACAGGGTCTTCAGATACATTTCCTGCCCCTAACACTAGAAGAATACAAAGAAGATGCTCATGTAAGGGATAGCCTATCATCCTGAGACCCCATCTCTCTCTCCCTGTGGCACAGCATGCTGTGAGGTAGGGAAATACTGATCCACACTCCACAGGACAACTGAAAAACAAAGGCCATCTTTGAGACCTCTCATAGGAGTCTCCAGTCTAGGCCAAGAGACATCTGTCCTTAAGTCCAAAATCTCAGTTTGAGTAACTCCTTAAGTCAGCACCTTTCCTGGGCAGTGAGGGAGCTGCCCAGGCTCTGCTGCTCTGCACCTCCGACCTCTGCTTGCTCAACACCAAGTTAACAAGCTCCCACTTAAGCCCTAATGGGAGCCAAAAATCACATTTGCCTGGACAAGTGGGTTTTTTTGAGGTCCCTTCAGCATGGACATGTGGGCTCTGATGTTCACCAGAAGAATAGGCCTGTCCCAAAAATGCAGCTAAAGCCAATTTTTCTGGAGAAGCAGCTGGAGCATTGAGTGCAACCACAACCCACTTTCTCTGTCTAGAGGCCAAGGCATGTGTCCAGGAGGGGGGAGCTGAGGCTGGGGACCTTCCTCAGCCCGAAGTGATGAATCATCAGTGTTCATTTGACTGATCAGGAGATGAGGGCAGTTTGTTCTTCACAGAATCTAGACCAGTGGCATCTAGACCATCTTTTTCTCATGCAAAACTGTTATTTTTTCCAATCCTTGAGTCTTCATATTGGTTTCAAATCAACTGCTTCTCAAAACCCCCCAACATTTTGTTTTAAATATTTTGAGGTTTAAAAAAGAGGGGTTTAGCTAAGTGCACTAAAGAGTAAAAGCCTAAAATATTTTATTGATGAGAAGTAGCAGTAAGTTTCAGATTAATTTTTTCTAATAAAGAAGGAAAGATTCCAAAGAGTCTGGAATCAAAACAATGCACTATTGTCTTGCTATTTCTGTTATGTAGGAAGTTATGGCATGTATAAAAAAACCAGTCTGATACAGCAATAATTAAAGAGAATTGGTGTGAACTGTAATGTACAGCCATGTAAAATCAAAAAGTGCCTAGTCCAAGGAATGTTTTGACATCTGGAGATCAGTTTTCTTTTCGTATTATTAAAAAAACCCAATTGCAATGTTTACATAAAACAAAAAATTAAAAGTCATTCTGGAGTCATAAGATATTTGTTTTCAACAAAATCACTTTACTTCATTTGATTAACAGTAGCATACCATGCCTTAAAAACAAGGAATCAATATTAAAGCAGCCTTTTTAAAACTAAAAAGTTGAAGATTCCCTTCCAAGAAGGACAAGCAACACATTTCAAGCTTTGCCTAAATGACCTGATTTATATTTTTCCAAAGCAAAACATTTTCAAAATGATCAAATTCTCAAGGAACAGTTTTGATTTTGAAATTTGGAAAAATGGAAAGAAGTTCTCCACTGGAAAGATTTCAACCATTCTCCTGATATCCTTAGGGCAGGCAGAGGCTCACCACTCATGCCAAACAGCCGAGCAAACCAACTCACTTCACAGTGAGTACTGCCTTGCTTATGACTGACGTCTTTCTGTGCATTAAGCTGCCCCCATCACCTTGTGTTTCTCCTCACTTGTGTGTCTCAGCCTTGGTCTGTGGCAGCTCAAGGCATCAGGGGAGAACCTTGACCAAGGACCCAGCACTTCGTGTCTTTCCCAGAAATAGCAATGGCGACCTACCTCTCCGTGCCTGGCAGGAAAGTTCAGCAGCCCCTGCTACTGCCAAAGTGGCTCAGTCACCAGTTAGGGACTCAAAAGCCATGATTCAACCCCTGCAGCTGCTGTGGTTAAAAAAAAAAAATCTTCTTAATTACACAGGAAAATGTGCTTGAAATCATGATTTACGTTAGTTCAGTTGACCCCTGCCTGAAACCAGAATAAACTGGGCAAAAGGAAATCACAGTTCATAGTCAATTTTGCCTATCTGCACCAGCCTTATCAAGATGTGGGGCCATATGGTGACTGGGAACCACAGGCTTTTTCTGAGACAGAGGCAGTTATAACCAAGAAATTTCTTAAACTACACAGATTTTTTTCACAGTTCCCTTTGGTGTGGTTTGTATTAGTTGGTGCTTTTCTAACCCACTCTCTAAGAAGCTACTGCTGCTGATACCTGTGTTTAGCAGGCACTGAAGGTTTCCCTACCATATGCTCAAATGATTTTTTTTAATTTATCATCAGTAGCTATGTTCAGAAACTTGAAACCAAGATCAAACTCTGAGACAGATCAGCTTTCAACTATTACGACAATTACCCTTGTTGTGTAATTATGTTTAAACCATACAAATTAATCTTTGCACATGTAGGATTCATTGCTCCAGCAGCTGTGTTTTTTAAGACATTGTGGACTTCTTTCTGCAAGCAGACTGAAAATTACTTTCATCGTACTGTTTGGAAAAAATAGTCAAACCTCAGGGATTGCTAATGATGTGTAAATAAACCAAAGTTAGCATTCTGGGGAAAGAGTAAACAGTAGCAGTGCTTGAGATCCAACGTGGTGACCCAGGCAATGATACTGATCAATGCCTTCCTGGAGGAGGAAAAATTAGAGAATGTAGAATTAGAGACACCATTCAGTTTAAAATGAATAGAGCCTTAAACTAAACAGAAGGGGACAACCTTATAAGATTGTAAAAGGTCCTTTTGTTTGCCCTGCACCATGCCTCCTTTCATTGTGCAAGGCTGTTACTATCTTTCATTAGTAGTACTTTTGGCATAAAATTTTTATTCCATGAAACATGCAGGTTTTTATGGAGCAAATTAAGACCACTAAATTAAAATCCCGGATGCTTGGCAATGAAGTATGGCTGAGGAAAGAAGTCTGAAAGCACACAAGAAACAATCAAACCCCTTGGCAAAAAGAATAAGTAAATAAACACTTTGTGGTTGGATAAATGTTATGCTGTGTTAGCTTTCAGGAATATCCAGGGACATAAGCTCAAGATGGGCACAGCCAATTTAAATTCTTTTCTAACTCAGAGACAACCACACTGAGTTCTAGATTGGGGTCTAATCTTTTCTTTAAAAACATGTCAGATTATTTTATTGAAACGTTCACTACTTCTGGAACACAAGACACATAGTCACAACTACTAAGCTGGGGAATGCTTATTGCTTCCTCTAATCCTATAGGATTCCTGTGGCGGGAACCAGCATCAGTAGGAGCACAGGAGACATTCTGGAGTGGGTACCATGAAGGCTGTTGTATGTGCCTGGACAGAGGCATTTGTACAAAGTAGTTACAGACCTCACCAAGTAGAAGAGCGAACTGAACGTGGGTCCACAAAACCTCTACAGTTGTCTTCACCACCAATCCACAGGGACAGGCTCCCATGCTGTCTTCTTTCCTACCTCATGTAGGGTGTGCCCTTCCAGAGTACACCTTCTGTGCTTCCTCTTTGTGACAGACGATCAAAACAGGGATAGGCAGAAGGTTCAGCCCCAAAATCAAACCAGGTTAATAGATTAAAGCATCATGACAATAACCACTTTGGTGAGTCTCATGGAAAGCTCTACTCTCCTGCAACAAGGGGCTGCGCAAAGCTAGAGCTCTCCTATTGAGAGCAACAATGCACAATTTTACAATTTCTCTTCTCCTTTGCGCACAATCGTCATCATCATCATGGCTAGGCTTTGCAAACGAAGATTTAGGAAGGGTTCTCCCCCCGTGGGTGTGGCCTTCAAGCCTGCGTAGTGATTTTTTTTTTTTTTTTAAGGTGAGGCACAGCACGCACAGAACTGGTCCCACCTTTAACTCCTCAGGTTCATCTGCCATGGCCGAGCAAGCTTGGATGGTGACAGTGAAGTCCTCAGGACTAGAACCTACAGCCCCCAGTATTCCCAGGAGGTCTCCCATCCAAGTACTAACCGGGCCCGACCCTGTTTAGCTTCCTCGATCTGACAGGATTGGGTGTCAGGGTGGCATTTAACTACCTTTTTTTCCCACAATAAGGCAAGAAGAAATGTTGATTTGGCTTTTATCACAGATCTTACACTCTTCTGTCAGTACTGCTTACTGGCAATGGAAAAAAGGCAGGGGGAAGGGTATTTCTTACTCGATCATGGAAGAGAGCATCAAGAAACACCTTCAGTTTGAGAAGGAAGGAGGGGAATCATCAAAGACAAGCAGGAAAATACAACGTGAAGGATGAGACCATGCAGTCCTTACAAGAATGGACATGTAACAACACCTACAGAAACTCTTAGATAAGAAATGTTATGCTGTGTTAGCTTTCAGGAATATCCAGGGACATAAGCTCAAGATAAGATAAGAAATGAGGGCAACCAGCTGGAGACAGTACTGGCATTAGGATTGTCTTGACAGTTAACAAGAAGGAATCAGAGAGGCTGATTTGCTTTAATTGCATATAACCAGAATGAAATCCACACCAGCAATTCCATGTATTTTGTGCTTTCAAGAAGTTAAATTACACAAAGCTGAAAACAATTATGAGCTAAATTATTTCAGAGAAAGAATTTGAACAGGAAAAATGTCAGTGATAATTGGGAACTATTTAAACACAATTTATAAAGTTCCCCAAAAGGCACATTCTCACATTGCACAAAAAAGGTCAAGTGGAGTTAAAAACAAAAACAAAACAAAACAAAACACAAGCTGGCTTAGAGAGGAAATTAAATCAGCTTTTGTAAAAGCCTCCACAAACAATCCCCCTTACACAATTCTCTCAGCAACAAAATATAAAACAAACAAACCCCACATATATCATCACTAATAAGGAAGGAACTGCTGATAACAACTGTGTATCAGATACCAGCAAAGGTAGATGACAGGAAACAATGGGATACAAAGGGGGATGTATGGCCATTGGGACAACATTTTTCCTAAGCATATCAGAGGAAAAAGGTCTCCTAAGTGTAGCAATTATTCAGTGTTAGATGGAAAAATTGGGAGAGTCACAGAATCATAGTTCTGGGATTTCTTGGTTTTTTTGGTTTTCTATTTGGAAGAAAAGAAAATTCTTAGTTCTGTGTTGTGCTGATTGGTGTGCTGGTGAAATGCAATAAAGAAAAAGGGTATGAAAAATAGATGTAAATGAAGTGACAAGTTCACATCACTTTCAATCAACTATCTCACCCACGAGTTTTTAAACAATGATTTTCAGTTTGTGACAGTATCAGGAAACATACAGGACAGTAAAAAGATTTAAGTTTGGCCAGTTTCCAGAGAAGGTGACCAAGGACAACTGAAGAACTTGCAGATTTATCTGCCTGACATTGAACACAGGCAAAAAACAGAACAGCTGTGATGGGACTGAGTTAGTAAAGAACTGGGAGTGAAAGGGAGGCAAGAAATAGTGGGAAGAGATATATGAGAAATAGACATTGCTAAAGAAACACACATCTTCTTTCTATTGAGTTTATAAATGCTGTTGATAAAAGTCATAATATTGTCACTGTGTACTTATATCTCCATAAGCAGATTTTGATTTAGAACTTAAGGACAGGGAGAAAGTACTGCAACATTAGAAATTCAATTTGTTGCATGTTAAGTATGTTTAGAAATGCTGACCCAAAGGAACACTGTTCAGTGCCTCTGAGGCAGACAGCAGGATCCAGGGGAGAGTGCATATCAGGGAAGGTGTGAAGATGGACCTCTCCTGGCTGTGTGCACAGCCCCAGCCTTCCACAGACCCGAGTCAGGCATACAGTGCCCCTGGAGTCTCACAGGATGCATGTTAGGAGCAAAAAGCTGCATTGGCAGCTGTGCAGGATGACGGAGATGCTCTCCCATGCTGCAGGTTTGCCCACCTCTATGCACCAAACCCACAGCAGCACAGACTGCGCGCTGAGTTACAAAGCTGTGTCTGAGCTGCTCAGGAGCCCAAAAACAACACAAGTATGGCCTACCCAAGGTCATATATGTTAAACACTGACCCCGAGCCTCTGAATTGCATGCTAGTGCCAGGCAGAGTTATTTGTGGGGAAGGCACATGGTGTCTTCTCTGAAAATCTTGGGAAGGGGAGAAAACTGTAGCAGAGGGAATGTCCTTTTTTTGGCAAAGCAGGAGCCCTTCAAAAGAAAATGGGACATCCAGCAAGGTCCTTCTCCCAGATGCCAAGAGGGAATTGGGAGTGCTGGATGCAGTTGAAGAAGCTGGTACATGCGGCAGGACTGAGCATCTTTTTGAGCGTGTTCTGACATGTTTCCAGGTGTAATTCCTACCCAGGCATACAGTTATTTCTCACTCTAACAATTATTTCAAGGATCATTACAGATGAAAATTTATTACTTTCAAATATGCCTTGCATTGCATAAGAAAATTTTAACTGGGAGACTTTCTCTACTAAAAGAATTAAAAAACACTAATGATTTTAATGTTCTGAATTAATCTTTTAAGACAAGAAAAAAAGGGACTTGATTTGAGTCTCCTTGCTAAGAAAAACCCCTCAAGAGCTGCCCCTTGATTTTTCATATTCTGAAGTCTTCTTCTTTTCTTAACGCATTAGCTTTTCTGAGCAGATTTAACACAACAGGCCAAAAATAGGCTGAGCTGTATATGTAAAACAGGTTAACAGGTATATGAAAAGATGCCAGCTTGATATTTACATCTTTGGCCTAGATGCAGCTTAACATTTTATAACTTTAATACCCCTTATGCAGGTATTTTACTTCATTGTAACCAGAGATTTCAATTCAACATTTAAAGATTATTTAAGAACTATTTTGAGTGTTAAGTGCCAAAAAATCTTCCATGGTTTAACATTCAAAGTTTCATTTATTCTAAGAAGAAATCAGTTGAGATTAATGCACAACTTAAAATACAGGGGAAAAATATATTTTGAAATGCATTTGCAAGTAAAGTGTTTGGATTTAGAGGAGTTAAAGAGGTTCTTTCATAAGCTTTGAAACTTGTGAGCTAAACCAGCACCAGCACAAATATTGCAGGGCAGTCAACCACCAATATCAAGATAGGATTCAAAATGCCAAAAACTGTTTTTCCCTTTTCTCCCTCCTTACTTTGCAGAAACATTTTTCCCAAATTCCTGAACCTCAGACCAAAGTGCTTTATCTCATCAAAATAAAAGGCAGTTTTCATATTGTCCCATAATTTATAAAACCAAACATCCCATCAACTGACAAAGATTGCTTGCTTTATTTCTTACTGAAAGCTCACTACCTGGAAGGCCATGAACTACTAAGCTCACTACACACTAATCACTACTGTATGCAGGCACTCTTAAAGATGAATCATTATATTCTTATTTCCTTTGAGATGCTATTTTGCATGATCAATGAATATAAGAATTTACTGCAGGTGAACATACTTAAAGAGCGACAGAATAAACAAACAAGAGGCTCCCTAAACTCCATGCCCCCATAAACTGAAACTAATGGAGAAAAAAATTATATTCGAACATGCAGAAGTTATAAAGAAAGAAATGGGCAAGTACATTTATACATATAATTGGTAGAAGACAGACATAATACTTACTTATAAAGATCAAGGTTGTTTTCAACTATACATTACCATTCCTGGAAAAGCAATCAAGATTATTTTTAGCACAGGTTAGGAACTGGAGTAATGATTGAATGATTTGCCAAGGACATGCTTAGACAGACTTGGAAAACTGGAAACAGTGATTTCTTTCCAAAGGGAACATATCTCACAGACACAGCTGGTATCGCTCTGTAGAACAGCTCAGTCCTATAATTCATGGTTTAAGACATCAAGCAGGTAACAGGAATTGTCCTAGAGCAGACTTCAGTCAGGTCTGGGACCTACACTGGGACTGCAGTAGGACAGAGGCGACAAGCCAAAAGACATGAAAGGATTCACAGTTTATAAATACTTTTTCCGACATCCCAATGAACTTCTCCTCCAAAGTAAAACCCAATGCTGAAGAAGACTTTACAACTTTAACACATGATCAAGGGCCTTCAAAACTCAAAGGGATTTAAGACTACAGATGTGAGCTAAGCACACACAAGTATCCTGCTGGATAGACACGGATTTAATATGACTGATTGAATCCACATTCCAATTATAGGTATATGTTTAAAGCCAAGGCTGTCACATGGTATGACATGTCCATTGTGCAATACCCAGTATTTTGCTGAGGAGTTGTTCTGTGAAAGGTTATATGAAAGAGTTAGGGAAGAGTAGAGAGGATGAGAAGAGTTTCCTCCTTTGATAGCAGATAGAAAAACATTTTTTTAATTTCACTTTATTTAGAGCTACCTTAAGGTCATGTTTCCTCCTCTATTTCTAGCGAGGAAGTTTGTCTAGGCACTTCCATACTACTTTCAGTGCTGCCCCTCAGTTCTGGCTTTCAAAGGCTCTGGATGCAGCTCTGGTCCCAGCAGATGGTAGATGTGCCTTGCTTATCCTGTGCATCTGGTCTGGGACTTGGGATACTGAGCTGATGGCTCTGCCATGTTCAGAGAATCCAGGTGTGCCAGGCAGGCTCTGGGTGGGCCACAGACAGTCTGACCCTCACTGCCCCCATCTTCTCAAATGCCAGGCTAAATTACAAGAGACTCCTGAAAATAAACAGGATCAGATCAATGACGTTATTGGTTCTTCCTCTTGACTTAACCAGCCTTCGAGAGTCCAGAATTTTGAATAAGTGGCCAGGCCAGAAAGAACCAACTGCTATTTAATACAATTCTATCTATTTTGCTGTCAGAGTTCATCTGTTCTTGCAAAAATAATTATGCTGTGTGTCATTAAATACTCATCTTTCCTAGAAAGGTTTGGAACACTGAAATTCCCTTTGGTTTGAAACAAACTTCTTGGAACTGTTTTACACTTATAAATTTGCTAATTTATACAGCTTGGATAACCAGGACAATCCCATCTTAACCACATGTAGGAACCCATGTAAAAATAATCTTCTTTTTCCCTCAATAAATGTGTTTTTAAATGGCTTGACAATGCTCTACCTAGACAGAGAGGACAAAAAATAATTCACAGTGGAGTGTCATGATCTAAAGATAATTCAGCATAAGTCCAGGATGAAAGACAGAAAGAGATTAAGCACCTTTCAGAGAAAAATGATGTTTTTTACTTTGCAAATACAGGGTATCAGTGAAAACACAGATGAATCAGACAGTAATAGGAGCTTTTTCATTGACATGCTAATCACATTTTGAAGAGATCCTGCATAGACTGACACTTGCAGTGAAGTGCTGCAAAAATGGCTTCTCCTGTTCTTCCAGCCTTGAAAATATACCCGCTGAAAATGTAAAAAAAGGTAGCAGAATAACATGACACTGCCTAAAACGGGCTTCTGAGGGTTCTGTGAGAGGATCTTCAGCTAGAAGCAAGGTATGAAATATCAAAAAAATGTTTGGTGCAGAAAAGTATCCCAAGAAGGAAGTCTTTAGGAAAGGGTAACACTGCCAGTGAAGTGGTTAAACGTTAAACCCCAGCCCCTGGGTCATTTAAAGTGAAGTGAGAATACACTGCAGGGAATATTTGCACAGGCAAGAATAAGATCACCTAAAAAGCATTTTCCATTAATAGTGTGTGGTGTGGTGAAAGATGCTGAAATTGCATTCCTATCAGGCCCACCCTTCGCCATGGCTGGTTGTTTTCTTTCAGAAAAATGTTATATACAGGACATAAAAAAATGCACAGATGTCAAAACATACACCCAGTGTTTGCATCTTCTTCCTCCTGACTGGCAGGTCTGTGAGCCACCAGCTGATGCACCTACGAAGGTTCTCACCCAAGGAGAACAGCTTCACTATAACCAGGTGGACCATCACTTATATTTATGGCAGTTGTTGGACCTAGATTTTTTCAGACCTTTACCCAATGATTATATGAGTTGAAATAAGTCCACAAAGTTTGCTGAAGCAGGAGATCACACAAATGAAGCAATCACATTACCAGGCCAGAAATGTTTGGCACTCCAGAGGAGAGTGTATTTTTCACATACAGAGCATTCCCATCAGTTGGAATAAACAAATACCTGGACTTAGGCAGCTCTTGAAATGCTTTGATGAACAGAGCTGTGCAGTGTCAGAACATTATTTTCGTGAGCAAGTAAGGAATCCTACTGGAGTGCACAGAGCACAGCATTAAAAATCAAGTCTTGATTTATTGAGCAAATAGATAGTCAGGTAACTGCTTTAAATTGTTTAAAATTATTACTGCAGCAGACACAAAATCTTCATGCTTTGGACTGATGCTCTCTCAAGCAAGAGATAGTTAGAATCATAGAACAGCACAGGAAAAAAAATAAAGTTGTTTAACTCTGGCTCACTTTCACTGATGACACAAAATACTCTTCAGACCTGGTCACTTTTACTTTTCATGAAGAGGACTAGAGGTTTACTTCGTTAACACTTAACAGCCCCTCAGCTGAGCCCCCAGTTACTGCTTTTGGAGGCAGCCCCAGAATGAAGTGCCAGGAAATGGGCTGAGCTGAGAGCAAGCAGGATCTTAAGTGGTAAAGCCATACTTTGGGTGGCAAAGAGCTGTTTCACAGGCTCAGCTGCCTCGTAGCACTTCAGGACAAGCCTGCTCGAACATGAGTAACTGCATGAGTCTGAAGCATTAGTAAAGGCCATCAGACTGCTTTGTGTCCAAAGCAGACAAGGGTTGTAAGGAATCACCTCACCTAATTCCAGCTGTCTCAAATGAAAATATCCATAGTCCCCACTCAATCAACTCAGGCCCTAGATCACTAATTAGTCCTTTCGGTTTTCTAACTAGGCATAGTCTCTGTTGCTTCCTAATCCGTTTCCAAATAAAATGAGCCATGTGAGAAGATTTCTATCTTTTAAACTCTTCAGTGAAATAAACTGTTCTTCCTCCTGGAGTGGGTTAGAGGAAAGCAATTCTGCAGGCACTGAGGTAACAATTACCTTTGCAGAGAAAGGAGACAATAATTTCTTCAGCCAGTTCAGTGCAGCTGAGAGTCTTTGTCCAAAGCCCAGGAATATCATATGATATGCTTCTGCAATGCCAAGAATATTAACCTTGTGCTGGAGATAGTGACTTGTTAAACCATTCGAGGAAGTCCCACAAGAATATATCTTTAGGCAAAACCCAACACTAAATTATGTGGGGATGGACTGAGCGGGTGCTGAAGAACCATTATCTCTGTGCAGGCTTTATTTGCTAGTGTACATTTAATTATGAGAATGGAAAATACAGTCCTCTCAAAGACATCCACATTATAAAACTATAATTAAGCAAAGGTAGCCAGGGCATAAAATACTGGTATGTACTCCCATAAATCTAAATCCATAAAATAAATATTAAACAAGCCTCTTTTCCAGAGATGAGTCACTCCAGCTTCTTCTCTTATTCAAAAGAGATGTGCTTGCAGATTAAAAGAAAGGAAAAAAACCCAAAAACACAACAAGAAACAACCAACTAAAAAAGTATTTTGAGGACTTGGTGAATTACTTAAACACCAGTGAGTAAGACGAGCTTGTTAAAATAAGAATGATGTTGACACAAAAGGGATAAAACGATATAATCTGACCATGAGCACATTAAGACTTGTCAGTTTTTATCATTACAGTTCTGGATGTAGCTTTCACTTAGGGCAGCGAGGCCAACAGCTTAACTCCACTAGAGAGCTACAGCTTGTTGCAGTTTTTACTAGAGGATTGCTAGACCTGCTGCCTTCAGCATCAAGTTGGGATGCAGTGATCCAAAAAAACTCACCACTGAAAGTATTTGTGCACTCTTTCAAGTGAAATTTAGAAGTACAGCCTCTAAGACTGCGGCATTTGGGGTACTTTTTTCTCTGTCAGGCCATGCTTATGACAGAAGCACTCCAAACTCTCCCCCATCCTGGGCTAGCCTTGTGAGACCTACTCAGTTCATACTTGATGTTGAAATTTTGGGTGGGATTTTCCATGATCCTCTGTATCTTCAAATGTCGTAAAAGTAGTACAAGCTAGAGGGTTCAAATCCTTTCCAAGGCCTTGTGGTATGTGCTGTACCATCTTACAACCGACAAACCTTGAAGTACTGACCCTCATGAATACCCATCTGCCTTCACAAATTTCAGGGCAAAGAGGGAAGAGCTGAGGATCTCAGACCTTCTCTGCTTGTCACTCTGTGTAGTGAATGCAGCATTTCCAATGGACCATCCTGGGATCTGAGATGTAGACCAAAAACAGCCATGGTATGTGGCTGTCAAATAGCACAGGTTGTTCTCCTTCGTTATACAGCAGGAAGGAAACATCAGCAGCCCCATTACAGGAAAAAGCAAAGGGGTTACTTCTCCTCTTGCCCTTCTTCATTTTCACCTCACCCTTTCCTACACCCTCATAAACCTGCTCCAGATGACTAAGAGTTTTGCTTCTTGTGTACAATGAAACACTGTTAAAAAGGAAGCAAATCACATACTTCTCCAACTTAGAAGACAATGAGACAATAAACATGGAATTTGTGTTAATTACAATATTTGATGCACAACTGAAAGGTACTGAGACACACTGGTAGTGAGAACCTGACTAGATCAGAGCAGAAAAGGAGAAGTCTAAAAAGAACAGCAAACAGGTAGGAGGACTATGAAGGGAAGAAAGATGAATTAATAGGCGTATTGTCAGGCATTACTCCAACCTTGGAAAAGAGATGTGGGCAGGAACAGATAATGGCTGAGGTGAGGGAAAAGTACTGAGATTGCCCCCTGCAAAAACACAGGAAACCATCTAAACTTTTTTTTTTTAATTGATTGAACTTTTCTCAGTGAACACTCCAAGGATAAAGTTTATAATGGAATTGACTACATCAGATTTGGGGTAACAACCAGAAGAATAGCTCATGGTTTTGACCACAGGAGGGCTCCCAGGTTTCATGAATGCATATGGAAAGCTTTTGGGAAAGTCTAGAACTAGATCATGAGGAATGGAAGGTAAAAGCTGTGAAGGTACACACTCCTAGTTCAATCTGGACACTTGCTAGTCTGGCTGACAGGCTACATATAAAGGCTTTTGTCTTCAACAAAATGGAGAAACAAAGAGAAGTATTTTTCTGCAAATTTCTTTTTCTCTACTGCGTTAAAAGGATTATAAAAATGTCAGTTCTTAGACCCCTAATACAGCAGCATTTCTTCTGGTATTGCCAGTAGGGAGAATCTTTGAAATTAACTTCTTTTTTGCTAACAGATAATGCTTGGGGATTCATTTTTTTATCACATGGGAAAAATCTGTTCACATCTGACCAGCCCACACAAGTTAGATACAGCCCACCAGAAGACAACACATCATTAGCAACCTCCTGCCTACTGTGATTTCACTACCCTCTGCAGAGGTATCCAGTAACTGGACTACAGACCCTGAGTCCAGCCAGGAGCCCATGGGCATGGGGAAGCAGGGACAACTGTTCACGTGGTTGTACAATGGAGGAGGAAGAGGAGGTTGTAGTTGCTGTTGACCCAGAACACCATGTGCATGCACCCAAAAACACATTCCAAAAGACAGCTAGAAACATGTGACTGCAAGTACAAATGATAATGTGCATCCAGAAGAGAGCAGGTGAAACTACATCCATCAGCAATGTCCTACAGACTTTGTTAGATGAAAATGGGGCAATAAGCAGAGACAGTAATTTGTCACAATTCCCACAGTCAGTGCTGGCGTAGATCCTGAACTCTGATGCATCTGGATTGGGTCAGAACTTTCTTTTTTCCTACTTTCTGTAGGAAAAACTACAGACATTATTAATATCTGATTTTCTCAGATGTTAGCAATGGTCTAGTCAGTCATGGCCTGCATGAAGTTCTGGTTGATTCATCAGATCTTTGACACCCTATCCTCAGTGATATTAAATGCCCCCCCAAAAAACCATGCAGATGGGTAAATGCCACCAGCCTAAATTTACCTGCAAAAGCTGGCCTTGGGGTTTTAACTGCACTGGAGAAGAAACTGGCTATGTATCAAGATCTTCCACATCCTCCTTTCTGCAGAAAGAGTGTGCAAGACCTAACAGAGCTAAGAAGTATTTGCAGTGCATGCTGTATAGATATGCATGTGCACAGAAATGGCACTGGTTAGGTTAACACTAAAGCAATTTGCAGATGACAACAGATCAAAGCTAAAATAAAGCAGGGAGGCCAGAAAAAAACTAAAATATAGTATGTAAGAAGATAAGAGGAAGTTTCCCACTTAAGGAGATGCAAGAGGTTGAACAGGTTGAAGGTCCAGGAGATGATATCAGAAAGGGTCCATGGCTGGAGAAGATTTATTTAGCAAGTTTATAAAGTCCCTGTTCCCCCTGCATCCAACCTCTTCTGATATATCACTTCTTCATGTAGAACAGATGAAATAATTTCCTACTTGCTGCATACAATCAGGAAGAAGGAAACTCAGGAAAATATCCCCCAAAAAGGATTTATTAATTTTTCTGTTGAGGGTTTATGATGTCAAATAATCTCACCTCTTTTCTAGTAAGTTCCAGTTTTAGGGTCAATCAGTTACAGCTGTGCTAATCCACAATTACTAACTTCTTTGCCTGCTGATCTCTCCATGGTGAAACCCATAGATGAAACCTGGCTGACCTCCATCTGCCTTTCCCTACCATATTTAGAAAACAGCAGATAAGGTAGGTCGGTAAGGTAAGGCTCCAGAACAACTGTACACATACTGTGCATGCTATAAGCAGAGCAGGGATTTTTCTCTGTGAGGGCAGGTCTGGATAAGTTACATCCCAAATTTTTGACTTGTAGGGGCAAAGAAATCTATGGAGTTTTTTTACCATGGCTGAGTGCAGCAATGCTGCTTTTTATGTCAACATACATATTAGTAAATGTTAGTTTGTACTCTGCAGTGGCAGGCTGTTTGCAGTAACCTTGGGAATACTGCTCTTATCTTGTATTTACACAACAAGTGCAAAGAAACAAGATTAGGTATTTTTCCACAATGTTTAAAAATGTCCTTTTTTCCTCGTGTCTTGAACCAGGGCTGAACTTTAAACATTTCAAACATATTTCCACCACTTGGAAGATGTACAGTTAATGCTGTACTAATCATTTGCTGGCAGGTCTATCCTGGTCAGAGTAAACTTGTATTTTCATGACTATACCATGTATCTCAGGTCAAGTGCAGCAGTTGTCTGAGACAGCAGGAAGGGAAATTGAAACTAGTCACAAAACTGAGCTGGACTAGAACTACAGACAGGATGGGCAGACAGGTACTGTGGCATCCCTCTGGAACCAGGCCTACCAAAGGAATTTTGATGCACAGGATTGATAGACAACCAGTTCTGCATGATAGATTTCCCCAGAGGAAGGGAGTTCTGCTTCTATTGCCCTGTATTCGTATTTTATTTCAGACACATGATTCTGAGGCTTTTGCTTTACAAACTTATCCTGTGCCCTCCCACCAGTGGTAGCACCATCAGAAATTATTTCAAAATTTCATGTATTGAAGCTACACAGGAGCACCGTGATCAGCTTTACTGGCCATATTGTATGCACACCCTTAAACGTATGACTCAACCCCTCCATGACACCGTTTCATCCATACCTGTGGGAACAGCAGCCTCCCAGGAGAGTAGTGAAGTTTCATTTGTCCCTTTGTGCCAAACCAGCAGAATAAATCCCACCAGCATAAATGCCAAACTCATTGGAAGAGCACCATACCAAAGCAGAGAGGAGATGGGAGCACTGCAGCACCCACACCCTGCCCTGTCCAGGAAAGCCTGGTTTTCTCCCTCTCTTACAGAGCAGAGCAAGTGTATTTGCCCCTCCGTAGGTAGGGGCTTGCAAACTTTTTTTTAAAAAACTATAAAGGGCATTCTCTCAATTGCTGCAAACAATATTTCCTGTCTCCTGCAGAGTGAAGCAGAGGTGAGCTGCACAGAAATGTAGTGCCAATCTAAGGGTAATTAAAGATACTTGATGTGGATGTGAGCCTAAAGCGAAGGATTATTGGAACATCAGCTCCTGCTGCTATAACTTTCTTTCTTTCAGGTCAGGTTCTGCACTCTATACTCACTGTCCAGGCTGGACATTTCTCAAGTTCCTGTTCTGCTCCTGCAGCAGCAACACCTTCAGACAGGAACTCCTTCAGCTTTCCTGAGAAGTTTTCTGCTTCCTGGCTGTGTGCAGGAATTAAGAGAACTGTTTCATCTGTTGTGCATGAGAGACTGATCTATCAGAAGAAGTCAGATGCAAGGGAAACAGGGTCTTCAGAAACCTGCCAAATAAATCTTCTTCATCCCCAGTTCCCTTCTGGTGGCATCTCCTGGACCTTCAACCTGTTCAACCTCTTCTGTCTCCTGAAGTGGGAAACTTCCTCTCTTCTCTCTTTATCAGTGCTTTTGTTTTCTGGCCTCTCCTACAAGAAGTGTACGTGTGTTTTCATTTGTTAAAGTCAATCTTCACACAATGAGCTGACCGACTGTTTGCATATAAAGCACAGACAAGGTAGGGACTGTGGCAGGATTGCTTTGGAGCAGCCTCCAGGGACACTGCAAGGTGGGCCTAATTAAATATGGTTATTCAAATTTACTCATATCCCTGTGAATTCTGGAAAACCTTCACAAGATGACATAGACCTGACAATTAAATCTTTTCATTTTCTTGTTCTTCTGAAGCTCAGGTTGCTTTATAACATGATACAAACTCATCTGCTACCACCAAAACAGAGCCAATACCCAGGCAAGTGCAGAAACTGTTGAATATTGCAACTAAATCCTTATAAGGGCTAAAGGCTGGGCATGAAGAAGAGGGAAGCAGAAAATATTGATCTAATCAAGCTGTTAGCTGACCAGGACAGAACATAATCATTAGACAGGATAGGATGGGGACTTTTGCTTATACTTTTGCCTTCATAACCATGCTGTTGGTCAGGTTACTTGACCTGCTTTCAGAGCTTATCTATTAAGGATATGTGACTGTGGAAAAGGGGTTTTAAAAAGTAACAGTTTCCTGTAGCAGGGTTATTCCAGTTGAAAACTACCTCTGGAGGAATTTTTCCAGAGCAAAAGGACTTTGCTAGGTGTACAGGACACCTATAGCTTTTGTTGTTATGGCAATTGCTCCACCAAAGTGCCTCTAACCCATTAAACATGCCTCAAATTTATATACCCAACTGCTAACAGTAATTACCCAAATCCCAAAAACTAGTGTTTGTTCAACAAAAATATTCAGTGCTTGTTCTCCTCGATGGACCTCCTGCTGAAGCCAGAGTAATATCAAGAAAAAGGAAACACGTAACAGAAACAAGTATTTCACATTTTCAAAATGTTCTAACAGGAATGAAAAGCAGAGGAGTTCCTTCCCTTTGGCCTAAGCTAACATTCACCCTGAGGAATGCCAAAGGCAAATTACAAGTTTCCTTTAAAATGTCTGTTTTTCCTGCAGAGCTCATGTTGCTTAGAGGAATTTACAAGGCTTTAGCTGGAGCTTTTGTGCACTGGAGCTTTTGTGTTGATAAGGCATCTTCTAACAGGAAAAGAACCCCATGCCATGTGCAGAAGTCACCACCACCATTTCCCAGCTCAGTTATTTCTGCTAGCACAGTAAAATAAAACAGCAATACCCTGCAAGAGCACCGGGCCAGAGGCTGAAGAGAAGTAGATAGAACAGAAGTAAATTACTAGTATCTATTGTCACATAAAGCAACTGCGTCAAACAAACAAACAAACAAACAAAAAACCCCAACACATTATCCTACACACTAATAGTCATTCCTTAGTGAAACTGAGAGTTAAACCATCTCTCTCAACAATTATCACTAGCTGTATTTCAAAGGCAAACTTCTCAGAGCACAAGGAGAGTATTTTACATAGCTTTAAAGTTCCTTTGGTGTAAATGTCATCTCATTTTGGGAGAAAATAAAAGAATTACATAATTTGTTCAATTTAATTAAAAAACAAAACAAAGAGATCAACAGTGTCAAAGCAAAACAGTAGTGGTAATCATTAGTTTAGTTTATGAATCATTACATTAAATCATCACTACATTTGGTGTTGAAGGAATTAGGTCTTAACTGAAAACTCTATTAAATCCAGAGGAAATACCCTTTGTAGTACATGTAAGAACATAAAGTTTATCATGGCAAGAAGCCCTGCCAAAAGCTTCCAGGAAAATATTTCTGTGCTACCAGACAACCACAAGAGACAATTTTTAAGTTGCAAGAATAGGGTGTTTCCCAGAGCTTTGTGCATTTATTAGAATTTCCATTCTAACATTTTGGGGATATTTTAAAATACTCAAGTTCTGTGCTCTTCTAAATTAAACAGATCCTGGCAGCTAAAAATTTTTTGTCTACTGTTCACAAGAACTTTATCATCTATGTTAACATGATTAATTCCAGTATCTACTTTCTCTCAGATGGTTGCTACAGGGATGCAAGTTGTTGAAATTGTGCTGAAAGTAATTTTACTTAGGAGACCTGGCTACTCATCTGTGTACATGACTGAGATGCTTTCCAGCCCCTCCCACTTCCCTCCAGTATCTGCATCCCCCAAAGAGAAAATAGAAAACCACTTTTGTAGAGAGAGGGAAATCTGTAACCCCAAATGAAGGCTTTAGTAGTGCCACTAGTGGGTTCAGCCTCAAGAGGCATTCTAAACAATAGTTTATCTTTTACATCACCTAACTACACTAACACTAATGCTCCACAACATGTACCTTCTATAAAAGCTACCCAAGCCAAATCAGGCCATTATCTAGATACCAGCACACAATACTGTCTCTGCCATCGGCTTAGGACTGGTGCCATCAGTGTCACTTGCAGGGGCTTGCCAGGATTATGAGACTGTTACTGCATAGAAGTAGCAAACAGTCTTGACTCAATTGACCAGGTAAGTGATGGCTGTAGGTCACATGCACTCTATGAACCTCATTGTACCAGAAGTTATATATGTGCAACCTGGCCAAAGGGCTTCCTTTGAAAATGAGGGCTGGCATTAAGCCTCAGACACAGACTAGGGGAATACGTGGCAGGTTCTGGCCATTAGAATAAGATGATAAAAATCAGATTTTCATCTCCCAGCTACAAGCCTACTTCTGCGTGTTTTGCAATGGCATCTCCTTCAACACCTGCCTTATTTCAATTTCCATCAAAGTCAAAGCAAAGGCTGATGGAGCAGGTATTTCCAGGAATCAACCCAGGAGCAGCTGTGGTAGGAAAGGGGACACAGCCCAATGAGTGACAGCAAGTATTATCACCTTGAATCCTCTCCACAGCTCCAGAGCAGGACCAAGGTGCCTCAGGCATAGGGTACCCCTGGTAGCTTGCGACAACAAGCATCCTCCTCTCCCAGCTCTGCTGCTATAGCAAAACCTAACCAGTAATGACTAATTCTGGATGTCTATTTTATGGTCTCACTGCTGAGTACCAGGGCAGGGCACCTGTTCTCCTAGCAGTCCTCTTACCAGCAAACCCAAGCTCTTGAGATGGGCTCTGCCCAGTAAGAGATCTGTCAGCACTCAGCTGCTCGCAAGCCCCTCTGAACATCCCTGTGAAAGGAAATCAAAACACATTAAAAAAACTGAATGTGTGTTTTATTATATTTAAGATGCTATTTGTCTATAGTGTTTAAATATGTCTGTCACACAGTTAACAGTAAATGAATGTAATCTTACATGTTCAGTATTTTAATACACAGTACAGGACTACAAGTGTAGTAAAGGAGCATGGAAAATTAATATTTCCTTGATGCACGCATCAAACCTTGCAGCACCACTTAAAAGCTCTGAGTAAGGACTCAAACTGCAGTATTACAAGCACTACTAAATCAACTAAGAGACATACCTACATTAAACATTAGAGAAACAAAACAAATGACACAAAGGTTTAATATTTAAGATTTGATACAGGATTAAAATACTAATATTTTTAATGTCCTGGTTTCAAATTAATAAATATAAAAACAATATAAAAATATACACCAGTTGATAAAAGGATGCACTGAGTAAGGTTAGAAAGCTAAATTTCACTTTCAAACGTATGCAGGTATGTCTTTAGGGAGAGGATTTCTGTGTAGCTGCGACTGGTCTTTCGGAAGAAGTCCAAGCTAGTGAGCTGTTCGATGTCACGCACACGTGCAGTGTGCATCTTAAGAAGATCTTCAACCCACTTTGATTCATCCTCCAAGCTCTGAAAAATTAAAAAAAAAAAAAAGCCAAAAACATACTTATGATATGCCTTGTCAAAAATCAGCTCCAAAAGCAAATGCAACTTTCCTAAACATTTGTTGCATTTGAAGAATCTCTGTGCCTTATTCAAGAATGACTAAGGTAAACAAATTACAAGAAAATAGATTGGAAATTTAACATGCAAGATGAATCCTACAGTTTTATCCCAGTATCCATTTTAGCACTGGGTTGAGACAATGACCATGGTCATCTAGGAAAAGCTGGCCCCAAGTTGAAAGGTGTTTCAGAAGAACAGCCAAATGCTTTTAGAGGATCCACTGATCACTGCATGCTCTTTTTATCTCACAGAAATATCCCACATAATAATCACTTCTGTATTACCAGAGCTCAAATTCTAGGCTGTTCAGCTTTGAACCCCACCGCTACACATTATTCCCAATTGACCATCATATCATCTAACAGTATTATTTTAATCTTTTCACTTTAGGAGACCATTGCAATTCATTACACATTTGGGACAATGGTTTATGTTGGTATCTAAAAACCTGACTAGAACATGCATATTATTCACTGAAAACAACAACAACAACAAAAACAACTTTCACCAAGAATTTGCCAAATAAAAGAGAAAAATAAAAATCAGGAAAGTGTTGACCCCAGAGTGATTTGGGTCAGGTTGCATGGGGGTAATTTCTCTCAGGGACAGCTCCTGCTGCATGCCTTGTGCCAGCACCAGCACGTGTTGGAGTCGTCCACAAACGAAGGTAACTCACAAACGCATCAGAAAATCAGCTCTGCAAAACACTGCCATGACTGGCTGTTTGAGTGCGTTAACCAGGTCTGCAACACATCCCCGTGAGTGCTGCAGCCAACCCTGGGGACTGCATGGTGGGGAGCAGACGTGGGAAAAGGACAAAGCAAACAGGACTTTTCCCCTTTGGCCTCTCTGGCTGGTATGTCTACCCTGCTGCTGGGGAAGCAAGTTAGGAATGGAGGGTTGTGTCTCTGAGCATTTGGACTCCATATGTGTGACTCAGAAATCTTGCTGCTAAAAACCTATTTCTGGGCTTACTTCTGGAATTGAACCCTTTTCTGACTGTCTCAACAAGGTCCTGCTACAAAGTGATCCTGTCACTGATCAAGACTAAGCTTCAGCGATGCCAGAGCCCATCCAATACAGTAAATGTGCCACAGACCAGGAAGTGTGTCACCCAAGAAAAGTCAGGAGGGTGAGTGTGATTGTTTGCACAGAGAGGACACAAAGTACCACACAGATCACAGCTGGCTGCTCTAAAGCAAACGTCCATGACCTAATCAGCACTTGTCAGGTTTGAAGCTTCTCATCTCCAAACAAACTTTCTTCTCCATGACACTAGCAACCCAAGGCCCAAAACCAGGGCTGGAACAAGAAAAGAAAGATGCAAATTAAGAGAGGAGAGAAGAGAAGGGAGTGCATTCTGCTCATTCCCCTTTGTCTGGAGTGCCACAGCCCAGGAATGCCCTCTGCTCAGCCTTCAGCCTGGCAATCAGGTTGCTAGTCTGCAAATGGGCCTCAACAGGGTAGTCACTGCAAATGCATTGTTTCTTCCAAGCCTTCCTCCTGAGCAGAAAATCTCCATTTTCCAGAAGGGAAGTTCAAAGTGAGCTACAAAGCTCACTTTTTTGAATGCAAGCAGTTTGCAAAAGATCTGCAATATGAATAAATCACAGGACTGTGAGGTTGGTTGAAACCAAGTCCAGCAAGATGGCATTTGCATGACTCCATAGAATCAATCAACTGATGTAGGTTTTAGGTTTTTCCATTCCACAACTGGCCTATGAAGCCTCAGGTCAAGAAGTGAGGATTTAAAATGCAGTGATTAGCTAGGACAGTATTGTATTACTACATAACAATAAATGAAGTAATAATAATAATAGGGCGGTCCCGTGGCGTAATGGAGAGCACTCCGGTCTCTGACTCCCAAGGTCACGAGTCTCAGTGGGGACCGCCCGGCAGTTAAATGCATCCCTGCCATCCGATCCCGTCAGATCTCGGATGCTCAGCAGGGTCAGCCCCGGTTAGTACTGGGTGCTGTAGACAAGTCCTAAGGACTTCACTGTCACTGTCCAAGCTTGCTCGGCCGTGGCAAATGAACCTTAGGACTTAAACGGTGGGGCCAGTTCTGCGCACGCTGTGCCTCACCTAAAACATCCACTGCGCAGGCTCGAAGGGCACACCCAGTGGGGAGAGCCCTTCCCAAATCTTCGTTCGCCAAGATTGGGCCATTATTATTATTAAATGAAGTATTTACAATGACAGTCTTCTCCATCTGCGCTGGTTGGTCTCACCTCAACAGCACAGTGAGTTTTAGAAGAAAAAATAAAAATTGAAAACATGGAGATAAGTTGAAATAGGCAATCAATTAGGAGGCTAACCTAAAATCCAGTGGAAAAGATATTCTGAACAAGAATCACTTTGAATATAAAATTATTAGCTGGAAAGCTGAAGATAATGCATATAGACCAGGTGGGTGAGGAACTTGCCTATCAAAAGAAATTTAAAGGCTTTGCTGAAAGGGAAAATAGTGAGGTGGAGGAAATTTCTAGCAGGGTTCCTTCAGCTTTGGTCATGGAAAGAATTTTGTGTAATGTTTTCACACACACTTCCTGAACCAAGGTCATTAGTGTACTAGTAAGAAGTCATAGCAGTTGGGACTGCCTGTCAGGCAGATGCAGGAGTCCCTGGGATAGTATGGAGTTGGGTTATCCAAACTGACATATAGAAGAGAAGGACCTGGGTGTACGGGTTGTGCATGAATGTGAGACACAATTAGGACATGGCTATGGAAAAAGCAAATCCTAGGTATTATCAGAGGAAAATAAACATTTTCATTTTGAGATCTGAACTGCAGGACTTTATATCATTCATGATCCAGGGGAAAAAAAACAAAAAGATCAGAATGGAAGAGGTTCATAGGAAGGCTACTAACATACTCATCCTTTCTTAAAAACCCCTGAGTCTTATGTGAACAGAGAGAAGTACATGCCTTGAGATTCATCATAAATCATCACCAGGGTAAATCTCAAAGACACCCAGTGAAGGACTATTTAAGCCATAGAAAAATGTTGACACAAGAATAAATTGGTATAACCTCACCATGAATAAACACAGTTTAGAAATGGAACAAATTCAAATGAGAAGTGTAGTGGTGTTCTCCAATGGCTGTGTGAAGAGAAAATGCGTGCAGCTAGAGCAGAGTGAGGGGAAAGCTAACATTTCTTCAAATCTTAAAAGAAAATCATGGAGAGGTTAAGGTAGAACTGTTATATTATTCCATGCATTTCATCTATGAAGTATGGTAAAGTTTTACACAGTCACTTCTTTGAAAAAATATGATGGAACACCATGTGCAAAAGTAAGACTGATGCTGTATTACAGTGGCAAAAGTTTGCCCAACTGTACTTTCATTCAAGAGCAACATTTAAATATTTTTAGAGTGGTTCTTTGCTACATGAAAAGCACAGGCCAATATCTGCTAATGACTTTGTAGTAGCAATGAAGAACTGTAAACATACATACTGTAAGTAGTGTGACCTACAGAAAAAAGAAGCCTAGGGTGAAATGTAAGAAATCAAAAACTAAAAGAGGCCATTATTGTAAAGAGCTCATAAAAAAGATTTCAACAGTTTAAGAGAACTATGACTCACCATACAGGGAGGAAAAAATAAATTACTTTGTCATAAAATTACATATGGGCAGAGCTATAAGGGCAGAGGCACTAATAACTGCCAGATTAGTAACCTCCAGATCACCAACTGAATCTTGATTCGGAGGAAGCAGTCCAGAGAAAAAACACGATGAAATATATGTAGGACTTTGCGAGACTTCTGGTAGAAGATTTCTCTATGCAAAGCAGCTGAGAGCCTAAACAGAGGAAAGCCAAAACTGCTCAAGAGAAGGATTCTTCTCCAAAAGCATGGTTTTAAAAAGAGGGACCTGAAAGCAGGCGATGTGTGATGAATGAGAAGGAAACAGTGTTCCAGGTGAATTGTGTACAGAATTGGAATGACTATTTCTGCCTGTACCTGGAACAGAAGCCTCAGATTTTTTGCCAGTGCAAAATTCATAACATTAATGTGTTCATTCAGGAAACGGTCTCCTGGCAGCCTATAGTGAAGTGTCTGTGTGCAGGAATTCACACAGCTGTGTGTAATGGGAGAACAAGTTCAGGTGGAAGGACAAGTCTAAATCCAGCTGCCTGGGAGGACTGCTGTCCTCACAGAGTGCCAGAGCCCATGGGGACCCAGCCGTGCTCCTGCCACATGATCAGCTGCCAAGTGTGTGTGTTACTCTCTGCGGGGATGACCAGACCAAAGCCTTCACCAAGATTCTTACAGTATAGGGTCTTGCATCGTAAAGGAAGATAGGAAAGAAACTGGGAAGGTGTCTGGCCACATCTGTAATAGGAACCTGAACTTTTCCCTTGAATCAAGGCAGTCTGGAACAGTAAGAGTTGGCACTCTACCCTTGGCATGTTTTAACATGTACTTTTAATACTCTGTGGGTTGGATGTAATCATGCTCTCTGATGCACCCAGACTGCCATAGCAGACAGACTGTATTGTACCTGCATATGGAAACAGACCCCAATAAAAACATCAGGCTGGCTGCCAGCACAATAAGTCTATGCATACAACCTCCCCCCAGTCTGCTCTGAAGTTATACTGATGGTGTCTGCCAAACTGTAGAATTCTACAGGTTGTTTACTGCCAGTTGTCAATTCTTCCAGACAATTTTAGGTGCAGGAATAGTTCCTGTTTTCTCTGATATTGCAGAGGATTGCTTTCATCTAATGGCACTTAACAGAGTCACTACCCTGTGCTTCCATTCAAAACATCTTTGAGCACTGGCTTCTAATAGTAATGGGCTTTCCCATGTCCCAGGGATATGATTACCACAGGGCTACAGTAGTGCAGCAGGACTTACATTGCAGCTCTCATCATTGTCAGGCCGGTGGGGAAGGATGTATGAAAGAACAGAGAGTGGTCCATCACATTTGTCAGCTGGCTGAGTGAAATCTAAGCAGCTGGTTATGATGGCATAGTAATGAGTAGGAACAGGGATTGCACTGCCTTCCACAAACCTGTGGGAATAAAACAAACGTTTATCTACAAAGGATGAAGTTGTTTGGAAAGAGGTTACACAAAGAACGTGGTCTTTCACCTCCTACATGTGAGGACACACATACATTGTCGAGATGTGTTTGATTCCCAAACACTACCTGAGATTGAGCATCCAATTAGCTCATACTGTGCTGCAGAAATATCCCATGCAGTGCTGAAAGGCTTCTTCAGTTCAGGAACACAGAGAGAAAGCATTATTGAATTATCAAAAGACATGAGTATGTAACTCAATAGCGTTGCTTTTAAGTTCTGGAGAATTTTAGAGAAAACAATGTGGAACATAATTCAGCTCCATCTCAAGGACGAACACCTCTTTTCAAAGTCAAGGTGAACAGTTAACTGCTGAATTGCCATTTCCTTATTTTTACCACTGTCCTACCTACGTGGACATTCAAGTCTTAATGAACAATAATTTTAGAAACAGACTCCCAAAAATAAGAAAATGTACAGTCAATTAATTGTTTAAGATAAAACTCATCATTAAAAGAAAAAACACCAAATCAATTTAAACACAAACTCTTACTGTTTTATTTTGTCAGGTGTGTCATGTAAACCATCATAGTCATAGTCAAAGATTGGTCCACTTATAACATTGACTCCATTTCGTTCAGTGGCATATCTCTTCACCAAAATCCTTTGGAAATAGTTCCATACCTCTGTGGGTAAAAAACCCAAACCAAATCAATCAATCAAATAAACAAACAAAAATCCCAACACACTGAGATTTGGATAAGTCAGAACATGTCAAGATTACAAACAGGTTTTTTTTTCTGAAGATAAAAATCCAGTGGACATCATTCACATGATGGTAGGGGAAAGGAAAAACTAAGCATTAAAGAGTCACTGCAGCTTCATTCAGTTTTGTCAATAAAGCCTATTCAGACTTTTGTTCTCTGTAGATTTTTTTTTTGCCTAACCAGTGATAAGGGAAATGCACAGTACCACTTCCAGGCTGGCATTGCCATAGGCTGTGCACAGAGATTCTGCTGTTCCTTCACCAAGCTGTAGAAACAGCTATTTACATGCTTTTCATGTCCCTTTAAACACTGTATTTGTCTTATCTAGTTACAGGGAACAGTGGTGTTGTGGTTTTTCGTTTTGTTTTGCTCTTTTTTGTAAGTTTTAAAAAATTATACAACACCATGATTAAAAGCAAAAACCAAACATTTTAAAAGAAAGGGAAATACAAAGATCATATTCATCCAGCTAAAATCTCCTTGTATATAAAATGTCTAACTTTTAAATTAGGTGCCATCAAGGATGACCAAAGTGTAGCATCTCATTACAGCACCTTTTGGGAAGAGCATGACATACTTTCTCCCACCATGCCTCCTCAACCTTAACAAGTTGAGATGGCAAACGCACTGGAATCCCTCCATGGAATAGAATCATAGGATCAGCTGAGTTGGAAGAGACTTCTGAGATCATAAAGTCCAACCCTTGATCCTACACCAGCCACTGTGATTACTAGATCATGGCACTGAGTGCCACATCCAGTCTCATTTTAAAATCCTCCAGAGACAGTGAATCCATCATCTCTCTGGGAAGTCCATTCCAATTTTCTGATTACTCTCTCTGTAAAAAATTTCTTCCTAATACCTAACCTAAACCTCCCCTGCCAGAGTTTAAGCTTGTGCCCTCTTGTCCAATTGCTGGTTGTCTGGGAGAAGAGACCAACCCCTATCTGGCTACAACATCTTTTCAGGTAGTTGTAGAGAGTGATAAAGTCTCCCCTGAGCCTCCTCTTCTCCAGGCCAAACAACCCCAGGTACCTCAGCCTCTCCTCATAGGACTTGTGTTCGAATCCCTTCACCAGCCTCATTGCCCTTCTCTGGACCTGCTCCAGCACTTGAATATCTTTCCTGAACTGAGGGGCCCAGAACTGAACACAATACTCAAGGTGTGGCCTCACCAACACAGAGTACAGGGGAAGGATCACTTCTATGGTCCTGCTAGCCATACTGTTCTTAATATAGGCCAGGATCCCACTGGCCTTCTTGGCCACCTGGGCACACTGCTGGCTCGTGTTCGGCCCCCTGTCAATCCAAACCCTCAGGTCTCTTTCCACCTGGCTGCTCTGCAGCCACTCTGTGCCCAGCCTGTAGCACTGCAGGGGGTTGTTGTGGCCGAAGTGCAGGACACAGTACTTGGTCTTGTTGAACCTCATCCCATGGAATCAGCCCATCTCTCCAGCCTGTTCAGGTCCCTCTGCAGAGCCCTCCTGCCTTCCAGCAGATTGACACTCCCAACTTGGTGTCATCTGCAAATTTGCTAATGATGGACTCCAGTTACATCATTCTTTTTGTTCTTTTTCCCTTTTTATTTTAACCAACAGAAGTATGTGTAAAAAACAAGTCCTCAGGCTCTTGAAAATTTAACTCTTGTCTTCTCAGCTCAGACATTTAAGTCCATGGTTCCCTGGTGCTGATGGCAATGCAAGTCTCAGAAAGCAATCCAGTACACCTTGTCCTAAGACTGCTCAGTGCCACAGCAGTCCCTGACAGGGCTGATGATGCACAAGGCTCTCTCAGCAATTGTCTAACAAAAACCTTGGCTGCAGTAAGCACTTGGCAGTACCAATCCTCCAGCTGCTCACTCCTCCAATGCATATGCCTTAACAATGAAAATTGTCCAAAAAGGAAAGATTTCCCCCTCCCTCCCACTGCCTCAGGTTTTGTAGCTAAATCAGTTCCCTGCTCCAGTTCCCACTGCAACCACACAGAGAGCAAGGCCAGAGCAATGGGGTGCCACCAAGCGGCATCATTCTTGTAGCTCCAGCAAAGCAGGAGCTGTGCAAGCCAGTCTTACTATGGAAAAGGTAGACAAAGAATTATTGCCCATGGGGATGGGACAGGACAGTGAATTAATTATAAAAACAAAGAAGAGGAGGGGGCCTCTGCAGCCAGCATTGCCACCAAAGCCAGTACAGCATAAAACTGCCACCTCGTATTTTCCCTGCTCTGGAAAAAGATATAAATAATGAGCTTATACCTGGCTCCCGGCATTGCAAGCTGCACACATGTAGTGGTTTGTAATCATACTAGTGCCAGCATATTTTCTCAAGGAAACCTTCACACACTTGTGATGAAGATGAAGGCCACTAGAAAAAATGAGCTGGTAGAGGTGGGTTGTTTTCTTGTGATTATGTTTTCAGCCAAATTGCTTAGATTAACATTAGCATAAAGAACATTTTTATGAAGTGATTTAAGAGTGGGAAATCCCCAATAATTTTGCACTCTGTAATCAGTTAAGTGCCTTTGCTCAAATTTCCAGCAAACGTCACCACTTGTTCCTACTCAGAGGTTTTTCAGTTAAAAACACTTTTCTGGTTAAAAAGAAAAAGGCTCCCATAGGCTTTGATGTTTATCCAAACCCTGCTGGCCTAAAATCTGAATTGGAAATCTCACAAGAACAGACTCTTGAGATTATTCCAAGGCTTCTCAATCCCTGCCAAGCTAAAAATGCCACCAGAATAGTCTGATGGCTTCCCTACCTCTTGGCAAAACTAGAGAGAAAATGGATGTGCAGACAAAGAAACATTAATACTGTATTCCTGAAGCACTGAAAGTTTCAACCAGGTTTAAAACATTCCTCATTTTCCATAAATTTGTTTTCTTTTTTCTTTATAGGTAATAAGTATGTTCAGTCTCCCTTTAAGAGCATGGAGAGAAAAATCAAATGTAATCACTTGTCCCTGAACTACAACAACATGCTAAGGGCACATTCCCAGGCTTGTGCACTCTCTCCAGTTAAAAAGCAAAAACATGTTGCCTAAGCATGTTCTGCACCAGCTTGGGCAACAGACGAGAATCTCAATAGTCTTACAGAAAGTGAATTACTGTGTCATAAGGCAAAGTTCCTGCCCTGTTTGTCTCTTACCTTAGCCCAGCACCAAGGAAAATAAAGCCTTCATAAAACTTTAGTCCTGTGGTATTTTGCCTGCCCACATCTAGAACTATACAAGTGCCCACATGTATCATGTGCTGGTTACAGGTGACTGAACTTTATGTTCTAAACTTCTCCCATCAATTCATTCCATAATCCAACACACAGTAAAAAAATGCTTGTTGGGAAAGAGCAGTATAGCCATGGTAAGGTCACTTACTTTTGAAGGCAGGATACATAGGAATTATATTTGTTATTAGAAAAGCATCATATTTTGCTTCTGCAGAGGAACTTAATTCTGAAAACAGTGAAACAGGAAAATATTAATAAGACGAAATATAAGAATTTCAAAGAACACAAAAGTGTTTTGGTAATGTCTTCAGAGATTAACCAACAGGAACACTCAAACCTAAATCTGAATGCTATATTCAGAAGTGCACACTACATACAAAAAAAATCTGTCTTTACTATGACAGCTGAACATAGAAAGGAAGGATTTTATCTTTGCTTCACCAGTCAACCAGTTCAAAATATTTCTACATAGCTTTATATTGCTGTCTCAAAAGTCAGAGAGCTGCTCTGCAAGCTTTGACAAAAGAGGCCAACAATTTCCAGGGAGAAGAGTGTGGGATTATCTTCTTGTTTTGAGCAAGCCTCTGCACCAGTAATTTCATTTCAGAAATCCACCATAAAATATTTCAGCCACTAAGTAAGGAAGGCAGAGCAATGAAGTTCATGACTCTCAGACAGTTGTGTCCCTTGAACATTTACTAATCCCAGAAGATCCTTGCTCCAAGACTGAACCAAAGCAATTGCACCAAGAGAATCCAGGATGCTCATTTACACAGGTTTTCTACTAGTACTATTTCTACAGGATGGTAGAAATTTTTAGAGTATGCAACAGTCTAATTTGGACTTATAAATTAAAAATATCTTACTGCTGCTTGAATTCAAAATTATTCTCTTTATATCTGGGGAGCGTGCCTGGAGCATGTTTGTACCTAAGGTTTTTCCCTAACCAAAGAAGAAAATGACAAATCTCTAGGTATTAAAAAGCCATCCAAACTTACGAGGAGGGAAAAGAAAGCCATAGGAGAGCTGTTTGTCTCCTCTGTAGGCTGCACAGCTCTGGCTGTTTCCTGGAGAAATGCGCAGGTCAGGCCTCACACAGCTGGACAGGTGCTCTGGGACACCCGACACCTCTGCCTGCATTGAGCAACACAGACAGAAACAACAGAAAAAGTAATTTCAGCCTTTAAAGGTAACAGAAAACTATTTCATACCATTGACAGACTATATGGAAGGCTTTGTGTGCAGTGAAATAAACCACCAAATCCTGCTCCTGCATTTGCTGCAGAGCCCCTTCTTCGGATAGCAGAAGTCACCATAGGAAATAATTCAAATTAAGTCACCCATAATAAAACCAACCCCCATTGAAAAAAAAACTTTAAAATAAAATTAAAACAGGAAGAGAAATATGCAACCCTTTTGCCTTAAAATTCTTCCCTCATGAAAGAAAAAAAGAATTTGGGCATTGTTTGCAGTGGTACTTGACATAATTTCTGGTGGGAAAATCTTCCTGGTTAAGGGGAATTTTAGGACAAAAAAATACAGGTACCAAAGAGAATTTTAAGCACATTTTCAAGAGGAAAGACAGCACTAACCTGTTTGGAAATAGTGTAGGATGTCCAGAGAGGCATCAGGAATGTTTCACTGTAGCCACTTTCAAAATCGTGGTGATGCAAGATATTGTATTTTGTGCGGTACAGAACTGCAGGGCGTCCATATAAAAGATGCTTCTCTACAGATCAGAAGAAATTACATTTATATTTATTACTGAAAACCTTGAAGATGAAAAAAAAAAGGGGATAGGCTTTCTACCACATGCTGATTTTTCAGTCATTACTAGGATACTGATCCCAAATAACTGCTAAAGAAATCTTGTAATAGAGACAGCAGCGGCTCTTCAATAGTTCTGGTTGGGATCCACATTCCAAGTTCACAATCCTCTTTGGGATTAGAAGGCCCTTCTACTCTTGAAGGCTTATTGGGGTCATAGCATAAAGAGGGTGTTTTTCCAAGCACAGGAGACTCCTCAAGGATCCCTGTGCCCAGTCACACATAATATGATAAGCATGTTTTTTGTAGCTTTACACCAGCCCCTATTCCAGCAGTCCTATCATTCCTCTCTGGACTTTCACTCCTTCCTATGTTTTTGTAAGTCCCTCTCAAAACAGAGGCAGAAGTGATCACTCCCTAAAGGAGTAGAATTTTTCCACATGGCTGATACAGACTTTGTTCTGAAACTGATGTGCTAGTTTTTGTTACTGATATCAAGGACAACAAACAAATAAAAAACCCTTTTCCTAACTTTAGCTACAAAGACATCTCCAGCTCTGTTAAACCTGCTTTTCTTCTGTCTTGGTGATATGTTGCAGTTAAATGCCCTTAGATAACTCTGACAAGCTTGCTTATAAAAAGGCAAAAACATTGAAAAAAACAGAAAAAAAATAAATTTCCTGGCTAATCTTGCATTGCAGTGTACAGTTCACTGATTTTGATAACCTTTTGACAAAAGCACTTGGCTTGCTTTTAGAAATTAAAACATAGAAACAAGGAAAGCAGCCTAACACAGTTCACAGATAGGCATTTAACCTGAAAGAAAAGGGCATGTTTTATTAGTGTTTGAGTCAAAAGACAGGATGTTTTTGCCGGGCACAAGAAAAAGGTAGGAAAAGCCTAGTCTAAGGATAGAGATGATAAATTTGATTTATTCCAAAGAAGCTGAAGTCCTCTTTTTCTTCTGCATGTGAATAACAACATAGTGCACTCTGTGGGAGAAGGGAATTAACAAATAAACACAGGAAGATCTGTGAACAGGTGCTACAGCCTGTTATGAAGAAAAACAAAATAGCTTGCACCTAGCAGAACTGCTTGTTGTTTAAAGGGACACATCATTCCACTGAACATCAAAATGACAAACTATCAAGTGCAATTGGTTTAAATGTTTAAATATTAAAATACACCAAAATTACTATTTTTATATTACTAGAGTGAAAAAACATCCAAACCATAATCCAAAAGAAAGATGTTGAGATACTCCAGACTACAACGGCAAGCGTGTTTGTTCTTGAAGCCAGAAATTGCCACAGCAAGGAGTAACTCTTCATTCATTGGACAAATCAGTTTAACAAGACAAAAGCTGCACAAAGGAAATTTAACTCACAAAGAAGAGGAATAACTTCACCTTTAGAAACTAAAGGATAGGCCGCATTGCCTGTTCACAAGTGAAAAACTGAAAAAATACCTTCATAAGGGAATTTAAAAAATCTCCTTGGCCAACTGAGCAATGCAATTTGAGGTACCTCAAAAATCCATGTCTAAACTCAAAGCTTCAGAACTTGCTAATTTGGATAATTGTTATACTAAGGGGAATGCTGTGACTTGTTATGCTGAACTGGATCACAGCTGTGAGAAGTTCTGCTTTGCTTTGCCTTTCAGTCAGTATTGCTGCTCAGAAACGCAGCTCTCGTCCCTTTCTCTCTGCTCCTGTTGCTACACTTTAACCTGGACCACAGCCCTGATGCAGCTGAGGGTGCAGCTGCAGGGGAGTCAGCACTGATGTGCAGCAGGGAGGCTGCAGGAACAAGCGTCCAGGACAGCAGGGGATGCTTTCACCAGGGAGTAACCTTGACTTGAACACTGAAGAGGGACAGAACTGTGCTGAGTACCCCTGAAGCATCAGAAGGCATGTTTCACTGGGTATCTTGCACCCTAGGAAACAGGCACCACAGACCTAGTCAGGGATTGTTAAAGCAGCTGCAGCATCCTTTCTAGGTGAAAACTGGGCCTGAACAACACTGATAAAATACAGCATGTAAATGTAGCCTATGTTGCTCCCATTTACAGCTTGGCGCTGAACAGAGTACTGCCTCATGCACCCTCCTCTTTCCACACGTCTTTGCTTCCACGTCTGAGCTTAAAACTTCTAAAAGTAATGAATGGAAGAGCTAAAACTTGTATCACTTTCAGTGATACTTCAGTCCTGGTAACAACAAAAGACAGCATGCACTTCCCCATGTGAGCAGCACTTCACACTGCCCACCTATCTCATGTATGTCTGTGTGCTATTTTGACAGTTACTTGAAATGACTACACATTAACTAAACCAAACCAGGGGTTGCTCTGTTATTAATGACACAAAGTAATTTGCAAAAGAAAACAGAAATAGATTTTATTAACTGAGGCACCAGATTCTTACCTTCTGTTCCCTTGACATGAAAGCGTTTGTTGAGTTCATCCAATTTGTTCTTTTCAAGAACAGAAAAAGGAACAAGATTAGGATCACTGGAGCATTCTGACATCTCATTTTACTAGAAATCTAGCAAAACAAAACTAGTGGTATATGACACTGATGATATTCTTAACTTCTCTTTTACCAAAAGCCATAATTGTTCCCAAAGGGCAGAAACATTTCACAGAAAAGATCTGGGGAATTCTTACAGACCAAACCCTCTAAAACTAAATGAAATTACTACAAGTTTAGTGGAAACTACTGCTAATAAAGCTTCCACAGATCCTTAACTTACCTTATCATCACATGTACATCCTATATCAAAATCTGATGCAGAAGGAAGGGCTACAGGATACAGTGGTTTAGCAACTTCATCTGGTACAGTTGGTTTATAAACATTGGCTCTCAGCAGGTGGTTTAAACTTCCGTGGGTGCCATTATTTGGAGCAGGCTTTAATCCAAGCAGATCTATGAAACCACCGAAGAAAAATGCATGATGGTTAGATTTCAAACATGTATTCAGCAACAACTCTACTGAGTCAATACTGTTTACACCCACAGCACATTAATGAAAGCTTTTAATGCAATAAAAATATTCATCTTTTGTCCAAATCATAAAATTGCAGATGATGCCACAAAAATAACACTGTTGTCTTTATGACAAGAAGGTTAATTTGCATCAAGATGCTGGAAAACAATTTTATTATAACTATCCCTTCAGTTTCCATTGCAAACCTACAGTCAATGTTCTGACCTTATACCAAACATCTGCAACACAGTGATTTACAAATAAGGGATAACTATCTCTTAGGTATTACATGTTTGGGGGAAAAAAAAAGTGCATTACACCTTTGAAACAACTTGGAAGTTTTACTGTACTGGAAAACCAGTATTAAAGAAAAGATCCTAATGAGTATCTGTATGTATCATCAGATTCTTCTTCATGGCTTCAGTACAAATTCAGGAAATGTCACTGTACCAAGAGATGCCACAGAAAACTAAGTGATGAACCTGAGCTGCTGCATGAGACATGCAGGTGTAGAAGCAGTCTCTGAACAGAAACCTCCTTCCCAGACTGCTGAGATGTAGACACTGTGTGTTGTCATGGTGTTCTTTTGATCTCTGTCAAGCTGCACATATCAAACCTTTAGTAACCCCTTTCATTGGCCACTTGCTGGGGTAGAGAAAACTGAGGGCCCTCAGAAGCACCTTCCTGGCAAGTACTTGGGAAAGGGCAGCTGGGAAGAGACCACTGGGAGGGAGTCAGGGTGAGCTCACAAGTGCCTAAAGGAAGCCCTGCCAGCCAAAACATCTTGCTGCTTTTGCAATTTCTCAAGCAGACAGCTTACCACACATGACGTTGTACAGTTCAATGTTTTCAAAAGGAGGTACTTTGGTCTTGTACTTGAAGGTGGGACCATAACCTATGAAGACAGTCTTAAAAAAAACCAAAACACAAACAAATAAACAAAAAAGAAAATAAAAGGAAAAAGACAAAAATGAAGAAAGAAGAATACAAAAGAAGAGCATTAAAATGTAGGGTTTTTTCACTGAGTATTTACATTTCAATTTTATCTGCCTTCAATGACCCTCCCACAAAGGCATTGCTCATACCTGCATACTGTTTATCTTGTTATCATAGCCATGGTCTCCATGGAAGAAACATTTTCCTGTTGGTTTCTTGTAAACGTCCACAGCTTTCCTAAATTGAAAAAGTATTAGAAAATTTCCTCAAAGGTGGCTGACCTGACAATATACTTTGGGGGCAGGAAGCATAAGGTTACAGGGCAGTGCATTGTTTATCTTTCTTGAATAGCAGTAGTGGGGGCTGCAGCCTTATCCAGCATCTCTGGCGTTTCTCCATCTGCTCCCACTCTAAGAGGGAGCAAAACCAAGAGACAACTCTTATCATTGATAAAAGCCTTAGTGTCTACTATTTTCTTGGACTTTCTCATGTCACATAATCTCTTGCAGACTGCAGGTATTGGACCATACTCCTCCAATTCTCAGAAGGCCAACAGAGGGTTCTCACAAAGCACATTTGTAATGTTACTGTTACTATGCTGCAAATGTCATACAATGCTATAAAGGGTTTTCACTTCTTTGCCTTCACCCCAATAAAAAGAAATGGAAAGGAGAAACAAAGCTGAAAGTAAAAGAGAAAGATTTTCATGAAGACAAATAGCTGAGGTAAGTGCTGTACTCCAGGAATGGTAATTATCAGCTTGTTACTGAGGTGGGTTTGTTTTACAAAACATGTGGAAAATAAGTGTTATGTCATAGGAATTATAATTACCAGGTTGTTTCAGTTTTTTACAGTTTTATAGGGACATATGCAATCAATACATGCAGAGGACCAGATTATTCTACAAATTATTTCTTCATCTGCAATAAAATCATGCTCAGTCAAAGGTTGATTTTGGCCTTGTAAATTACTGGAGTTACAGCAATCAGGTGTGTAACTACCATTTTCCTGGCTGTGAACATATAATCAATTAGTTACATTAACAAATGAATTATTGGTGGATGAGATTTCTGAAAATTAATAAATAAGCCAAAGAAAGTCTGATACAATTAATAAGAAATTTCTAAATGTAAATCAGCCTGGGCAACCCCATTGTTCCAGGAAAATTCTTAAAACTGAAACTTTTAAAGGGCTCAAATTCAGTGTGATTCCTTGAAATGTTCATGAACCTCTGCCACAGTGACTGCATGGGGCAGCCAGCCAGCCAATGGAGTTATGCAAGAAAGCAACTGAGGTTTCTCATTCACTGCTTCAGCAGAGCAATCCTTGCATAATTCATGGAAAGATAAGCACAGATGTCAAAAGGCACTTACAACACACTGTGTGTTTGCCTGGCAGCTCTATGGGCAAAAAACTCTACCATAATTTAAAGCTCATAACAGACTACACCATGAGCCAAAAGCTGTGTCATCTTCCAAGAACCACTGAGTCAGCTTCATGCATAAAGACTCAACCATTTTCATAATGTCATACACAACATGCGTTAACATATATTAAAACAGAAAGCCATGCACAATTCATAAACAAAGGCTACTCTTCTGCTGTTCACTTCAGATATCTGCCAATTAATCCCCTCACTCAATTTTTAGCTAATTATGAATACTAGAAATTTACCATATTTTATAACTAAAAATTCAGAGTCATATGGGCAAGAGCAAACCAAGCCAAGGTTTTCTCTGAGCTAAAGCATCCTGGCTTTCTGTGGATTTGAAACACAATATACTGCCAGCAAAGCACTTTGATGGCTACCCCGTCATACCCTTCCATGTGTTCTCAGACATTCACCTACTGTCAATATCTCAATTTTCTTTCCATTCACCCATTGCATCCACTCAGATTCTTGTTCCTTAACAGAAGCCTGCCTCTTCCTCTCACATTCCCTGTTCCTCAGTTGGAATAAGCATGTCCCTCATTAAAAGAGTTTATCAGGTCCTTTATTTGAGCTCTTCAGTCAAAAACCATAAAATTGCTCGAGAAAAATCAGCCTGGGTTTTCACTCTCTATCTAGAAACTGATTTTCCCAAAATTTAAAATATTTTGTCTTCTGAAGCACATCCTCCTGCACCAAATGCGATTGAACCTCACCAGGAGTTCGAAACTCCTCTTGCTCACAGGGTGCAGGAGCAGGATGCTGACACACAAGGCAATCCCAAGTGACTGTTTTCCTCAAAAAAGAAGACTAAAAATCAGGATGGAAGCAAAAGCAAAGGTTTACCTTGCCACATGCCATTTGCGATCCACCAGCAAATGGACATCCTCAATCCTTCGGTTGTAAGCATAGTGCAAGCGTTTCGGCAAGTGCTGTTTCAAGTAAGGCTTGAAGTGCTGGTCTGGCTTTCTACACTGAAATATAAATAGTTACAAATGACACACTGTTAGTTAGCTTAAGGCACACATAAAACCATCAGCTACAGAAATCAAGCTGTTAAGGTCATCACTGCTGGTGTCCTGAAAACAAAGTGTACATCTAGAGTATGTAGTCCAGTCATTTCTGTGCAATATTTACACATGTCCAGGGACCAGAGAGTCATTCAAAGATATATTTGAAAAGTTTCATTCTCATGACAGTCTTATTGGAAGCATCACTCAAAACACCACACTTACTTAGCTCACAGATGAAGAATTTTATTCTAATTGGACAGAAGCTTAAGTTTCAGAGAAACCTGAATGCTCAAAATACACCTCATCTGCATGAGATATATTTAAAGTCATCTGGTTATTTTGGGTTTATTTTCATTTTTATTTTAAACACTTTTCTTCCATTAAAAGCAAGGTTATATAGTTGAAGGCTATCAAATGCACTTTTTCAGTGTCTTCAAAGTGCTAGTGAAATATTTACCCTAAAAGATTACTTTCCATTTCTGAAGCAATGAATAAATAGACTCAATTCAGGCTGTAAAAGACGCTCCAGGAGATTCTGTTCCTGTGCTGCCCAAAATGGTTATAAAAGCTACTACAGCAGCAAACAGCAGAATTTGTAACAAACATTAATCTGTCCTCATGAAGGGCACCATTTAACACTCTTTATTAATGATAATCATTAGTTTTCCTGTCTAAAGAGTGAACAGAGAAAGCTGAATAACGTCACAAATCAAGATCTGAACAGTGAAATAGAGACAGATACCTCCCAGTCCTAAATACTTACTGTAAGGTTGGCAACAATCACTTTAGGATCATCTGTTAAGCAAAAGAAAAAAAAAGATAAAAATATAAAAGATTAAAAATTCACAGAAGAAAACACAAGATTTACATAAGCATCATTCCTAATAGTTCACTGACCTTTACTAAAAGTACTCTGTATATATCATCAAATAATTTAGGTTGGGAAAGACCTTTAACATCATCAGGTCCAACCATTAACCCAGTATTGCCAAGTCCACTGCTAAACCACATCCCTAAGTGCCACATCTACATGTCTTTTAAATACCTCCAGGGGTGGTGACTCCACCACATCTCTGGGCAGCCAGTTCCAATGTATGACAATCCTTTACATAAAGAAAGTTTTCCTAATATCCAATCTAAACCTCCCCTGGTAACACTTGAAGCCATTTCCTCTTGTCCTATCAACTTGTTATCTGGAAGACATCAACCCCCACCTGGCTACAGCCTCCATTCAGACAGTTGTAGAGAGTGACAAGGTGTCCCCTGAGCCTCCTTTTCCTAAACACTCCCAGCTCCCTCAGCTGCTCCTCATAAGACTCATGCTCCAGAGCCTTCCTCAGCTCTGCTGCTCTTCTCTGGACATGCTCCAAAACCTCAGTGTTCTTGTTGTGAGGGGCCCAAATCTGAACCTGGGCTTTGAAGGGCAGCCTCACCAGTGATGAGTACAGGGGACAATCACTGCCCAGGTCCCACTGGCCACACTGTTCCTGATACAAGCCAGGATGCCATTGGCCTTCTTGGCCATCTGGGCTGGCCCATGTTCAGTTGCTGTTGACCAGCACCCCCAGATGCTTTTTGGCCGGGCCTCTCTCCAGCCACTGTTCCCCCAGCCTGTAGCACTGCCTGGGGTTGTTGCTATCCAGGTGCAGGATCTGACATTTGGCCTTGTGAAACCTCTTGCCATTGGCCTTGGCCCAGTGATCCAACCTGTCCAGATCCCTCTGTAAGGCCCTCCTATCTTCCAGCAGATCAACACTCCCAACCAGATTGATGTTGCCTCCAAACTGATTGAGGGTGCCCTTGATCCTCTTGTCCAGGTCATCAATAAAGACTTTAAACAGAACTGGCCCCAATACTGAGCCCTGGGGAACACTCTGGACCCAGCCAGCCAGTCAGCTTTTAACCCAGTGAAAGTGCATCTGTGCAAGCCATGGGCTTCCAGTTTTTTCCAAGAGAATGCTGCAGGAGACAGTCTCAAAGGCTTTACTAAAGTCCAGTTAAGACAACATCCACAGCCCTTCCCTCATCCACTAAGCAGGTCACCATGTCATAGAAGGAGATCTGGTTGGTCAAGCAGGACCAACCTGTGCTGGATGGGCCTGATCCCCTGTTGTCCTGCACATGCTGTGTGATGGCTCAGTGATATGAAGTTGCTTAGTAGTGTTCTCACTGCTTTATGGTCTGGGCCTTAACTTAACACTTACACTATTTTCTGAAAACACATACTTTCAAGACTTCTAACTTCTATCCTTAAAAACAAAAAATCATCCCAAAACACAATTAGTTTACTTGAAAAATTTTTAAAGCACATTTGAATGCAACAATACACTCTGTTAGAAGCAGTAAGATATATGGATAGTATTTTTTGGTCACTTTTAATATTTGTCTGATTTCATAGGCTACTAAGTGAAAAGCCACAAGGATAAATCTTTGGACTATTAAAGGATCATGCACGATGTAGAAAGCCCTAAACTGGCAACAGTCCATACTGTTTTCTTCTGGGGAGTGGGAGAAAGCATTTTTCAGTCCTAGGAGAAAAAACAGACTAAAAGAAAATCTTAGAAAGTGAAAATCTCTTGTTTAGCTAGTAATGTTGTGATTGCTTAAGACATGATCTTGCTGAGCTTGGAATGGGCTCTACTGAATCTCAAAACACAAGCTTATAGGCTTTTTCAGTGCAAAGGTGTGTTTGCAATATTGAAACAGTATCATGGAACAGAAAAATGGAGGAGGGATAAAAAAGTTACCAATTTGCCTTTTAAGGGGGTGAACCCCAGTTCTAAGGCTAAGAAACACGCTTCTTTGTTCTATGTTCAAACTGCTGATTTATAAGCAATTGCAAATATTCAAACTAGGAACCTGCGGACAGAGGCCAAAAGAAAATGCTATTGCGGGAAAGCCAGTGGTATGACTCAGAGGTCAGTGAGAAAAGCTGATCCCTTCGGAAGATACTGCCATTCACTCTCCAAAGAAAACTTATTTTTCTCAGCAATTTGGGAATTGAAAACTGAAAGATTTTTTAAAAAAAGACTTCTCAGAACTGAAATTTTTTTCGGTAGACTGTGAAGGGTAGGAATTCAGTCTTCATGCTAGTCTACTAAGTTTGAACAACATGTGCACTATTTTCAACAGATCTTTACACACTCCTCATATATTCATCAAGAATAAATACCCAGATAAATAAGTTTATAGTAAAATAAATGCATACTTTTTTTTTTACTATATTCTTATGATCTCTGCTACTATTCTGGTAGTGTTTAATCTTCAAATGTCAACTTTTCTGTGAAATGTGTCCTCAACCAAATCAAATCTGAAGTGTTGTGAAAGGACAGGTGACTATACCAGCTACCTGATCTTCCGCTATATCAAAAGTTGTCACCCTTGTAGCTGTGCTGCAAAAAACATTGGTGCTTATGGTTAGTTTATGAGTTACACAGTTTGCATGGCAGCTTAAACTGCTGACAAAACCAGGTTTGCCCTGGTACAGTGAGCCAGAGCAGCCGTGGTGCTGGCACAAGCCCCATCCTGGTACTGCTGCCCTGGGGGTGGTACTCCTTAGGAGCAACAGGAGGGCAGCTGGGTCTGTAACACTTCAAATCCCAGAGTTAGATTTACCAGAGGATGCCTGCCTGAGCCTTGAATGCTCTAATCAAAGCTCAGTTAATCTCAAACACTAAGTCAGGGTGAATTTCTAAAAGCGTGTTTCAAAAAAGCAACAAGTTTTACTGTCAACATTGGCCCTAAATTCATACTTGAAATCTTCTTTGTATCCTTCATGATCTCCAGCCTGTTGCTGTTTAGCAACCCACACTGCTTCTAATCTATGTCAAAAGTATGATAAAACTACTGAATTAAAAGTAAACAATTCACTTTATTTTCTATCATAAAATGTACCAGATGGTTTTTTTATATCCAACCTGTGCAGTGCTGAGATCCTCAAAGTCCATTTTTTTGTTGACGAGGGGGAAAGGGCATGAATAAACTCACAATGGCTTGTAAGCTGGCATGTGAAACTGGCTTGGAGTTCCCAATCCCTCTTGATATAAAAGAGTGAGGTTTAACCCCGAACACTTCAGTCACCCATTTGATAGCTCTACCTCTGTGCAGTCTGTGAACTACAGACTGGGAAGAGAAGAAGCAGCTGGTCTGCTGTGGGATTCCCTTAGAAATTCTTACCAACACACTGAAAAGTTACACCCTTTGGGTGACATCAGTCCAAGGAAGGAAAGAAGTCTAGTTCTCAGGATATAAGAGGTACAATTAATTAACTTACACTTTAGGTTATTGCTAGGCCTAGGGCGAATTCGCCCTAAAGATCCAGGCAGCAAAATTATATCATCCACATTAGTCAGATAGTTGCTTAAAAATTCAGTTCTTTCACAAGTAGTGTCTTCCATCCCTGCAGAATGGAAATGCAAAATTAATCCAGCCTGAAAATAAACACATTTTCCAGAACAGCAAAAAAAGAGACCCCGAACATCCTATATATTTTTTTGGATGACTAATCTTATTCTTTACAGCCATCTAATTCCAACATAACGCACTGGTAGGAGTCAAACTAGGAGTGATTTTAGCACTGGCCTATACAAGAGAAATACCAGTCTCAGAGTCATAGAAACAGTCACCACATACACCATGTGTGCACTGACACAACTGCAAATTAAGCTCATGGAAAAATCAAAATCTGGTTCTAGTTTAGTGTACTACTTTGGGGATTATTTCTTTTTAAACAAATGATTTTAAGAGAAACTGCACACAAAAGGTATTGTCTGTTGGTGGTCTAAGGCAGCCACAGATAAACACTTTTCTCTTGCAGTCATTTGTGGTGGGGAAGAATGTATTGCCAGCCACAGGAGGTTCTCAGCACAAAACTGCCACCTCTGGAAATCCTTCCTGCCCTGCCCCTTACCCTTCTCTCCCCACAGTCAGAAGGGATGCATATGCCATTTTGTTGCTGATGTAGCAGTTCTTGTGAGATTTTCATGAACAAAGATCTAAACAGAACAGGATGTTTGGTGGCATCACTAAAAAAAGTTATGTAAAATCAGGTCTCTCTCAAATATAGTCACACTTTTCTTTAATAAAAAGCTTTTTGTTCTTGCTAATATTTACTATTTCTACTATTGTAAAGTTTCTTCTAATGTCTGAACAAATAAGACCTACCAAATATCTCTGATTTTAGGTAACTCTCCATCTGACCATATCTTTTTACCTCTTTCCTCCATTATCTTGGTGACTTTTCCATCCAAGCTGGACACAATCTTCTTCAGATATTCCAGTCTTTCTCCTAGTCAGATAACTTGACCCACTAATTACCGTGGAAATGCCTTAGTCTGAAGTCCTACTTCTCTCCTCATGTACAGAACAGGACAATCAAACCTTTTCCTTCCATAAAAACTGACAAAAATATTACTCTAGGCACATTATAGCCTTCCAAAACATGCAAGAAGAACTGTACTTGGATGCAATATCAGAAATGATAAGATTTGAAAAGCTCTGAGTGAAGATGCAAATACCCAGATCACTGTTATGAAAGACAAGTGTCCTCCAGTGGCAATTAACAGGTGAGCTGAGTGGCCAGTCCACACAACTGGCTTGAGGAGGGTTAAACTACTAGAAAAAAGAATCAGCACAAAAATACTTTAAATGAAGCTTTCATTTTGGTCACCTATTGTATCTACAGCTACATTGTTTAAGCATTTGTGGACTGGTAAATATTATAGTTTAAAACTTACCATGATCACCAACAAATATGACATTGACACATCGATGTAGTTTCAACTGTTTCAGACCATCCATTAGTTGTCCTACTGTCTTGTCAATCTCTCTCAGAGGATTCACCATCAGCTGTATAAATATGCAGAAAGAAAAAAAGGTTAATTCTGTCATTGTCATGTTTCTACAACACAACTGGTGGTCCTTTGGCAAAATTCTGGTAGGATAACCATCCAGGTCAAGAGGCAAAGCCTTGGCTGAGCTGTTACACCCACAATTATCATACCATTTCCTTTTGTATATCCACACGATTTCATCATGAAAAAGCCCTGCTGAGATGCTGACACAAGACAGCAAAAGATCTTTAAGGCTGATCCTTGGCCTCCTGTGAACACATGTACAGTTGGTAAAACTATGTATAGGTGGTAGAAAAACACACGTCACTTTGGGGTTATTTGTTTCTTATAGATAAACAGCAGTACTTTTAAAAGGCTATTTTGTGTCAATGGTTTAGTGAAAACATGAACATGAGATGAAGATTTGGAATTGGGATTCATGTGCCAAGTCACTTAATGAAATTCCCTTCAAAGGCCATCTGATACTTGGATGACAACATGCTTGTCACTTGAGTAGCACATGGAGCTCAGAGGGAGCGTTCTTCAGCTTCAAAGCCAAGAGTTCCCAACAGATCAAATGACACTTCTGGCAAAATTGTCAGCAGGTCCCAGAGCACACAGATAGAGGACTGTGAATTCTTCATTTGAGTTTCTTTTACATTAAGAAAAAAATCCAGAAAACAGCAGGATACAGGACTGTGTTTTTAGCTTTAAGGAAATGAAACTTTTTTACCCGGATGACACAGAGAAGGGAGAAGTAAGATTGCAGTCAGAAAACTCAGATTTTGCTTTCCTTTTGAGAAGAAAACATTTGGTATCACTATATGGCAACTTCTTCCTCACTTGTCTGTTTGATTTGGCTGGTATCTGCAACAAAAAATCCTCCCAGTGACAAAAAGAATGATAACTTGTGGATGAGAAAAAACCCCTAGATTTTGGAAGGATTTTCTAAAATAAACACCACATTAGTATGACCCAGAAAGAGATAGTTCAGAAATTCTCCTTTTGCCTGAGTCATTAAGGGATAGATGTTAAATGAGTCTGATTGATTATAAGATAAGACAGGAAATGTTAACTCCCATGTGACAATATAAATACACACAGAAGTGACTTATGAGAGAAGGAATCACGGAGGGGAACAGGAGGAACAGTTTTTACTTCATATGGAACTGGTTCAGACAAAGGGTAAAATTTTGAAATATTTTAGTTCAGGAAAGCCTAAGTAGTCACTTTAGTTAAAACTTTGAAACATTCAAGTTCGGAAGAAAATTGTCTATTTCAGCATTCTTCCACTCTCAAATACAAAAAATTTCTTCTGCAAATGGGAATTCCACTTTTATGAAACTATTTATTTAACATCAGACGTGTAAGAAAATACATTCACTGAGAATCCAAAGCTTATTCAAGGAAGATGGAAATCCACAGAATCATAGAATATACTGAGTTGTAAGGGACCCATCAGGATCGAGTCCAACTCCTGGCCCTGCACAGGACCATCCCAGGCGTCACACCATGTGCCTGAAAGTACTGTCCAAATGCTTCTTGGACTCAAGGAGGCTTGGCACTCTGACCACTTCCCTGGGGAGCCTGTTCCAGAGCTCAGCCACTCTCTGGGTAAAGAACCTTTTCCTGATATCCAACTTAAACCTGCCCAACTCAGCTTCATGTCATTTCCTCGAGTGCTGTCACTGGTCACAAGAGTGAAGAGATCAGTACCAGAGAGATTTCCCATTAATGTTTACTTTTGTCAGCAGGCTTGAGGTTTCTTTTAAAAGCAATAATGATAAAAATTAGAATAACAATAATTACAGAGATTCCAAGTGATGATAATTTTGTTTAGCTACCCTCTTCAGTAATTTGATCTCCTCTTACAGCTCACATTCTTTCCCAGATGCAACTTTCAGAGTTATTGGCGAAGAAATGAAACCCTTGCATATACCTTTCTTCACCTAATATGTTGATATCAAAACTTTAGAAGACTGTCCAGAAATATTTTATCTTTCAAGATATAAGGATCTCTAAGATGGTGCTACAATAAAGAGTTGGTAGCATTGCAAAAGCATTGGGGATGGGATATGAGACACAGGAATCACAGCTGGATTCTCTCATTAGTTTTCCCTTAAAAGAATTTTGATTAGAAGGAAGGAAGAAACTAAAGAAACAAAAAGTTTTTGAATTATTTAGATTTCTGAAATGAAAATAGTATTGAAACAGTCTATAACCCCTCCTAGTGTGTTGGTTAGTGCCAGGTGGAGAAAGACAGTACACTAAGGAATACTTTTTTCATCCACTTGCAATTTTTCCTAAAAAAGCAATTTCTATTTGATGTTTTCCAAGTGACAACAGAGTAATGCAGTTTCTCTATTGCAAACACAGGATTCAGAAATCATGTAATCAAGAATCCCTTACCCTCCAAAGTCACAAAATGACTTTAAAATATATTTTTTTAAAACAAATGTTCTTTCCCTTTTAGATTTTATGATTCATATTTTCCATAACCATCATTAGACATAAAATCTCAAATAATTATCATGCTCCCATAAGCTGGGAGTTGAGGCTACAACATATTGCAGAATTTGTAGTAGTTCAGAAGGGTTAGCAACAGTGGTAGTGTCTTCCCAGGGATTTATCCGACATTGCCTCCAGCTGATGGCTGGATTTAAGAATACAAAGAGATTACAAAGACAACTCTCCCTAATGCAAACAGTCTGAAACAAGAAAAACATAGCTCCCAGAAGGCTTGGTCTGGTTTGGCTGCTTTGGGTCCTTCAGTACATTTGTAAAAGTTTTAGCTGCAGAATCCCAACCTGAGGCATGGAGTGAACTCCCATGTTGAAAAAAATAAAGACAGCATAGTGCCTAAAAAGTGGCACTTCCATCATAAATTGTTGGAACTTACTTTCTTCCGACGAGTTTCCGTAGAATATTGATCCACTCTATGTACTTTTCTTCTTTTCTTTGGAGCTGCAAGTGGTCTTTCCTGTCTCCTCTTAGGAGGAAGCTTTCTCTTAGGTCTCTTAGGCGGAGTAAGAGGGGAGCCATAACTACTCTCCTGTACTGGCAGGGAGAGATGTCTGGACTCAGAAAAAAGCCTGTCTCATCTCACATCAGACAAAGCTACCTGTGCCAGATAATACTGAGGCATAAATGCTCTGGCTTATTCAAAAATTTAGGCTTTTGGGCAATTTATGGTCTGTCCCTCTTTAAGGAGGAATCCACCAAATTGTACTGGAAGCGGAACAGCAGTTACAAGAGCAGACAGCATAAAAGCAAATTAAATTGGTGTTTCAGACGATAGGTGGGGCTTCTGGCTTTGAAAATATATAGTTATATAGAGGGTGTTAGTTATCAAATATTAATCCATTAACATTATCAAAATTTAAGTTAATTCCAATTAAAGCAAAATTCATTGCACACAATTTAATAAGTGTCTGCAGGTAAAGTGCTGGTGGAAATGCAACATCTCACTTGAATGACAGCTTAGGTATGATTACTAGAGCCTGTCTAGTCTAAATGACTTCTGCAAGGTTTCCCACACTCACTTTTTGGCTGAATCAGTGACACCAAGTACCTCATCCATAACATTAGCAGGTGCCACTATTGTGTGCCAGACCTTGTACCCCACTGAAATCACCAGAACCCACTAGCCACTATTTGGGGTCTGCAGATCAGAGCTATGAAGGTGAGACTCAGTTAGAATGCAGCTCATATCCTTCAAATCAGCCAGGCAGGGCACATTAGTGGCAGTGCATGAGAAATCTGCCCTGCTATCTGCCTTATTACCAGCTTTCTGGGCATTTCGAGAATTTAATTTCCTAGCACTTTCAGTGTGGCATCTCATTGTGTATTGTTACTGTTCAAAAATGCACATTTACTGGGATAGATTTAAAGAAGGGAAAAAAAATATAAAAGGGAAAAAAAGAAGATATAGCTAAAATAAACTACTATCCCATTAATCAGCTTGCTCATAATTTTAAGCTCTCCCACTCTCACTAACTTTAGCACAGGTCACAGGCTCCTGGCACTGCTCGGATGGCGTGTGAAGTGCTGACAGGTGACGCCTACCGGGAGATAAACTACAATATGCCGTGTGTAACGCAGCCACTGAGTGGGCTTGAGAAGAGTTGGAGATTTATGTTGCTGTTGGACTTCTGTGTACTTAGGCAGCTTCTCACAGTTGTTCAGTTACAGAGCCACATAAACAGGGAAGGGAAGGAAGGGGATGTTACCATCTGCCATGCTGTTTCATTGCTTCCAACGCAAGCAGCTGGAAAGGAGATTCTAGTCCAGTCTCATTCGTCTTTCTCCAGAAAGGCATTTTAATAAAGCAGCACCAGAGTTTTCTGTTTTTAAAATGCTTCAAGCTTTGTGCAGTCCTGATGAGAGGAGCAGCAGGGAAGGAAGGATTCTCATTTTACTGTCTCTGAATCAGCTCAGACAGATCTCCACAATGCCAGGAAACGTGAGCGCAGGAGACCCAGGTCTGAACACTGAAATTACTGTCTCAAGACAGCATGTTAGAGGAGCAGCAGAAATGGCTTAGCAGTGCCAGATTTCCATGTATTTTAGAGCTCTTATGGTAGTATATTTCTAGAATATTTTATGTAAAAAAAAAAATAAAGTTAGCTAAGAGAAAAAAAAAAAAAAGCCAAGTTCTTATTAACCAGCCAAATCTTAGTCTTGCTTGAGAAGAGTCAGAACAGTTATGGAGGAGGGAAGAAAATCCCTCCCCACTTACAGAAGGAAACTGTAACATCACAAGGGTAACTAGCCAGCCAAAGCTCTGCTTCTTGACCAGGATGGACCAACCTACCAGAGTTCAACTGCAGAAGCACAGAGGGAAATTAAAAAAAGCAGAAGTAAATCAAAAGCAAGCATATATTTTAAAAGTCCCATAACTGCTCCTGGAAACACAATGGAACCTACTGAAATACTGAAAAAAACCCCCATCAAACTACAACAACAAAAACAATAACAACAAAACAACCCCCTAAAAAAACCTCAAACCCACCCCAAAGCAAAAAAGAAAATCCAAAAACCTAGACAACCAACTCATTTACACTGAAATTCACATTAGCGTATATGCAAAGTTCCACCTGTGGGTACGAGCCATAATATAAACTGCATTTATCTAAAAAACCCTGGCAATTCACCAAAAGTTTAAGTATATCTAAGTCCCTTTACTTCTAGCTTTTAAGACACTTCAAATTGGATGTTGTGCAAGTCCCAGGAAGTTCTAAGTGCCATCTGCTGAAGTGTGGAAGCTAAAAATTACCAGTAATGGATGCCATTAGATCTTTAAGATTATAAATTTAAAATATATTTAGAACATTACTTGGTATAAAAAGCTCTAATTCACTTTATTCTAGTGGAGCTTTTTAAGATTTGGAAGCTTTCAAGGTATAAAACTATTCCTCAAGCTATTAACTACAGCAGGAAAAATTCAGCATAAAAGATTCACTCTTCAATAGAAGAAATAAGAAGCCCATTTTAAACATATCAGAGTTGCTATGAGGTTGTTTTCAAACATTATTTTCTGGCTGATCTGCCTTTGCAAGAACTAAAATGGTCAGTACTACTCCAGCTGTCTAACTTCTGCCAGGAGTATACAAGAAAAGAATGATTTCAAGGGGAGTTCACACTCTCAGTATCAAGAAAGTAGCTGAGAGAAAACTCTTTGAGGACTTTCTTCCAGCTGGTGAATGTAAATTTCATAGCTCCTAAAAGTTTTACTGAAAGCAGTGTCAAGAGAAACAACATAAAATACTTTCTAGCTTTTCTATGCTGAAAGCAGGCCCCTCCCAAACCTCAGCATCTGTGTACTTACACAGCTGTGTTCGTTCACTTAAATTTCCATTCACAAAGTTAGCTCCACTGTTTGAACAGCAAACCCATACATGCTCTTCTGCTAACTCATCTGTTCTCAATTTGCTAAAAATCAATTGTACAGTCTTCTTGGGTTTAACATAACACAAAACTATTTTTTTGCAAAAGTTTCATAAGCTATTAATTCACATTCATTAAGAGCCTAAGCTTTGCCTTGCAATTAGAGATCAACCTTCAGATAATCGCCCAGAAGAACCCCCAACTAGTAAGTCTTTGAGGGCTCTTTACTTGTATAATGACTTTTCTTATGACAAACACTTTCCTACACTTCACTTTTTAAACCCTTATAATTAACCTGAAACTAGATTGCCACTGCAATTTAAAGAATAATTTCAATGTAGTCATCTTAATATTGTCCTTTAGGTCCATAGAAAAAGCTCTGTTCAGAAGGAAGTGGTTGTCTCCAGGTAAGTAAAATCAGAGTTTTCAGTCATAAGCCACACATAGTAATTGTAACATTCAGTAAGAGGAACTGTAAAGCATTATTGAGAAATACCATATAATCAAAGAGCTCTCATTACTGATACCCCACCTGACTGAATCAGACATAGCTCCTGTTCTAAGCCATGGACACATATCCACGCCTGTCAGTTTGGCAGATCTTAATCACCCCTTACCCAGAAAAAGGACTGGTTCCCTCCATCCAGTATAGTGTTTCAGCACTGCCCTGCAATAATTTCTCACACTCACTGCTCTCAGACCATGGCTCAAAGTGCTCCAACAGTAACGCTACCCACTAAAACTTCATAACCACTGAAAACTATTTTAACAGCCCAAATAACTCAAGCATACAAAAAAATATTAATGCTGCTTCTCTTTGCTCTCCTCTCCATTCAAGAAACAGGTACCAAACAAGTAAGAAACTACTGCTGGGTACATGGCTGCTCAAGGAAATTTGTATTGCCATCCAGAGGGTGGGCATTTGATACACTCCACACTTTCCAAAGATTTGCAAACATTTGTATACCCATTGAAAAGCTTGTGTAAAAATTCCTGAAGTCTTTTGTGATGGGAATCCACAGATATACATTTACACTGAAACTAGGGAACCTTATCCAGATGTCAGAGATCATTGAAAATGCCAGATCGCAGTAATTTGAAGTAGGATATTTGGGTACTGAATTTTCTTTTCCTCCTCACAAATCCCTGGCAAGTGCATCCTCTTGAAGTTCTGGTCACCTGGATAGTGCTGGCAGAGTAATAGCACTCTTCAGTCACAGAAAACTATCCAAAGTCAAACAAAGGGTTAAACTTTTTTCATGAAAATGCCTTGTGGTGCTTCAAAACTTTTTCCAAACTCAACAGTATGGTCCTGAGGGAACAGTACTGGCAAAGCTTTCTGAACCCCTGTGGGGCCTATATGAAACTGGAACTAGCAGCTTTTTACAGTTCCTGACAGACTGGAATTATTACTTTGTCTACTGCAAGCTGTCAGCTTTAAAGAAAACCCTTTTTCTTTCTCTGCATTTTTCCTCAATATTTTATGCATTATATTTTAATTACTTTTAAGAAGGGTAAATATTTAGAGAAAAGTTAAATTACACTGTTGCACACAAACATACTCCTGTCTTTGCCAAACAAATCTTTCATTTGCATAATCACATCACACAGAGAAATAGCCTCCTGAAAGCCATGAACAGTTCCTTCTCCCAGAAGTGAATCTCATATGATAAATCCTTTAGACAATAACTTTGTTTCCTCTGGCAGAGGGGATTCATACTTCAGAAACAGGTGAAAAGAAAAGTTGCTAAAACTGTTACTCCTGAGCATCATTAATTATTCAAAAAACAAGTATTTGAGAGACCTGCTTTTTCTACAGGAAAAAAAAAAATCTGTACTAACCTCTGAGTTGAAAGGACCATATCTGTGGCCAGCAGCATCTGGTTGCTCAGAGTAAAAAGCATAAACATAAGGCCTGAAAGAAAGAAAGGTTTTTTGCAGGTTAGCTTTTCTGCAATGACACAAAACATGGGCCTGCTAGGTCAAGTCAAATCAATTCAACTTTCCAATGAGTCTTATCTTTATGGAAAAAGAACTGTTTCTCAGTCATAGAATTATTTAGCAGTCCTTTGTTTCCATGGTATAATTAAGCAATTAGTTGTTTTGCAGCTTTATTAAATCCAAAAACACACACAGGGAAGCACACGTTGTACCATGTGAGGACACAGGCTCATTCTAAGTTTGTAGGAGAAATCACAACATCAGCTTGCCTGAGCCTTGCAGCCATCAGCACGTGGGAAGTTGTGTACTAAAACCCACTCATAATTAAAATCTTAACATTTTCCTAGTGCTCAGTGTCCAGTTCTGCAACTGCTATTGCCTGTAATGTTGTTAAACCATAGTAGGCTCAGCAGGATAAGAACAATCCAAGCTAATCCATGTAACTACGTGCTTCTTGATAAGAAATAAATTCATACCATACATTTATTTGGAATCAAATTACTGATGGTTAAAAGCTGATATTGAAAAACATAACAGCAAAACACCAAAACAAACAAAAAACTAAAAAACCTCCCACTAAATATAAAACCCAAACAAATCCTTAAATCAGTGATAGCCTGTAACAGACAAAAATAACTTTTGGAATTAAATTTCCCCTTGTTCTTCCAGGTACTTTTAAGGAGCAGACAAACTAGTAGTTATCCAACAGCAGATGACAATAAGAAAATTACCTTTCATTGTCTGGAAGGGTTAACCATTGCAGTATTGTTAATATTCTGCGCTCATGGGGAATGACACTGGACCACAAAATACAAAAATATATCTTGTTATCATAGGATACAAAAAGCATGAACAAAACCTTGTTATATATTGATTCTAACACAAATAATAGCATCATTTTCTCTTAGCATACTATATCTTCTTTCTTGCTTTATACTGATTCTTAATTTGCAAACAGAATCACATCAGGCCTCCCAGATGTTCACATACTCCAAAAGAAAGATGAGTAAAAGTTTGTGACTGTAGTCAGAACTCGAGTCAGTAACTGACTCTGAAACAGCAGTGAACAAAGATCCATCCTGGTAGCTTTAACCCAGTGAACCTTTTTTTGTGCACAATTGTGCTGCCATTGGATATCTGGCATGAGTGAAAACCACCACATTGCTCACATCAGTACAGGTTTAAACAACTATCCGGCTCTGGGAGTCTTGCAGACACTGGAAAAGTTCTCGGAATTAACAGTAACCAAACTGAGGGGTAGGCTGGTGTAAATCTGAGCACAGCAGAGTAACCTGAAACATCAGGCCATCAGCACTGTGACTCACACAACTCTGCCAGCTTCTCACTCTGCAGAACAGACTCGTTGTATTGCACTGTTTGTATAGTGATAGCCATTCTCACTTGGCTGCTGAGGCCAAGTTAATGCTATGAGAATGACTAACCTTAGAAACAGCTGTTAAAATTCCAAATATCTCTGTCATCTTAAGAAAGCTCTGCAGGGCAGTGACCACACAGTTATTTTAATACAATAGCACAGTCAAGCCAGATCCCATTAGATCAACAGCAGAATCCCAAGACAGGAACCAAACACAGCCATCAGAGCCACCATGCTGAATTGAATTCAGCACGCTTTGGAAACCTCTGACTGAGAAATAGAGATGTCAACAGCCATTTGGAAGTATGTTAGTTTGTAATGCCTTGTAAAATAACAGTGGTCCTCAGTCTCCAACTACACAGAGAACTTTGAGTTGTAAAACCAACTATAAAAATTAGAATTTATGCTAAAGTTTGCAAATAAGGCAGTATTTTAAAGTGGAATAATAATCTTGGCTATTGTCCAATTTTTATATTTTTATTAACTGTACAATATGGAAAAAATCCATCACTTCAATAAAGTCATTTCTGACTAAAATATTAACAATTCTGTTTTGCCTGAAAATTCTCCCCCAAAATAGTCTGTGTCCCAAACTAAATAATACAGTTTTAAGGCATATATATTTCTTTCATACATGAAGTGGCTGTCTCACTCCTGTACCATTGCCATTCATATGACATATCCTTGGTTACCTTTCATAACATTCTATATCCCCGAGCATGCATTGACCAGGGTGTTTATGGAGACTGTGTTGGTGTAGAGCTTAGGAATCACATAAATTTCTTTGGTTTGTAGAGCACCAGACTGGAGCTCTGTCAGATAGCCATCCTGCAAGCCTAAACATATCACCAGCTTATGGTATGTTTTATTATTCCCTCCATGTGCTATATGATATTTAGAGCAGTAAAGAGTATTATGCCTAATGGAATCACAAAAAATAGGTAAATTCTGTTACTGTTTCAGTCTTGCAGTTTAAACATTTTCTTTGCTCCTGCAATCCTGTCACCAAAATGTAATAGAAAGACTGATCCCTATGAATTCCTCAGAACTCAAAAATTATCAAAATGCATGCATTTTTGTTTGTAAAGACACATTTTAGTAGGAACAAGCGAAAATTAAATTGGAATCATTAAACAAAAGAACCAACAACAAAGATTCTCCAGGCTGTCTTTTAAGAAAGGGAAATTGGATATCTTACCCAAAAGTCAGACTGTATTGTAAAATGAATGAGTCAGACCTTTGAGTCAAACAGACGGGTGATGTCAGTTAACATAAGGGGACTCTAAGAGTCTTCCACTCTCAGAGGACTAGGAAACATTGCTAGCAATACTAAGGAGGCAAAAAACCACACTGTGAAATGAAAGACAGTAATTTTTCACATAGTTACACATCTTTTCTTTAGACAACTGCTAAAAATCAGTGCATGAATCTAAATCAGCAAACTGCAGCATCAGAAACATCACACAAATGAAACAATGGAGGGTTACAGGTACAGTTTCCAAGCTACCAAATGCTTAGAGAAAGGAAAACAACTTAAACTTAATAAAAACATCAAATTAATTCTGAATTGTTAGTTAAAAATCTCCAGAAAACAGAAGGCACTTACACAGACCAGAAGAACGTGCCAGCTTTCACCCCTTGCTTTGCTGCAGTAATCCAAATCTAATGAGGAAAATTTAAGAGGATTAGAATGTGCTCAGATTTTTAATGACTCTTTCAAATCAAAAGAAAATGTTCTCAAGACACATTCTTGTACCCTGATCTTAGAAGAGGAAATTGCAGTTTTCAGCCTGTGGTCCTAATTTGAAAACATGGATTGACAAACCTATGCAAACTCTCCTGCAGCAGGTCAGCTGCTGTGCAATAGACTTTCACCTCTAAATCTCTATGTTGCTTTTAATTAAAAGTATTAAGATTCACAACCAGGAATTCCTCCAGCATATAATTTAATTTTCAAAACTCAGCCATTACTAATCTGACCCTTTTAAGTCTTCAGATGTTCAGCTTTAGGAGGACACTCAGTAAGAAAGGAACATACCTTAACACTAATCACTGTCTATATAAATGTGCTTCTTCCCCCATATTCTGCCATCAGTAGCCATCAACAGAAAATGTGTCAGAAAAGAGTACACAAAAAAGGGAGCAGCTGAGAGAGCAGGTGTTAAAGTGGGGAGGGACACCTTCCTCCATAAATGTTTAAGAATTTTGTGAGCTCACCTGACATGGTGATTGATGGAAACGAAAAAAATCACCATGAATTTTTTAAACCTTTTTTTAATCCTTCAAGACCCACATCTTTTTCTAGCTATAAATCATTTGTAACAGAAAGTTCCACTATGTAGTCACACACTGCAAGAGCATATTTCTAATTTTGTTTGGTTTAAAACCTGCCAGTTTAACTGGAGTTACTAATCCTTTAACTGGTTACTAATCCTTTCTCTTCCCACTTCTGTACAACATTCATGATATTCCCCTCTACTTATTCCTTTTCAAACACGAGTAGTCCTGGTTTGTTTGATCTTTCTGTAATGAAAGCCATACCATACCCTAGTTATCTTCATTGCCCTTCTCTCGCTCCCTCCCTTCGCCCTCTTTCTCTTTTCCATCCTATGACTCTATACAAGTCAGAAGAATGAGAATGTCCAAACATCAGAAAGGTCCACAAACAAGAAAACAAACAATACAAGTTTGTAGCCCTACAGAACTAAATCTCTCTGGCAAGAAACTATCCAATTATCTCAAAAGTTTTTTCTAAAGCAGCTTAAGGGACAGCATAGTCGATATAGCTAATTTTTTTCTTTCCATTATTTATGCATATTGCAACGTATCTGCTTCATGAGGAGTTAGGACAAAATGTAGTTCTCTTACTTAATAATTGCAAAGTCTTTGGTTTACTTTAAATCTACTCTTTGCAAGTACATTCTAAGTCCCTCTACCTTGTATAAACAGGCAACTCTTAAACTGCTACGTGGACATGCATTATTCATGTCATGCCTGAATTATTCACACATCAGTCTTAATTGAAATAAATTTGTCACAGTCTGGTGAAAGATGATTTGTACAATGAGGTTATGGTTATAAACAATTAAATGTTGATATCATGTTATTTACAGGAAAAATGTTCATGTGTGGTTTTTCAGGGCCTTGGACACCACCTCTCATCTACTCCACCAAATCTTACTGGACTCAGTCCAGTTAAATTAAAATCACAGCTATAAAAGATCATTTGTTTTCATTTTATTCTGATGTTTGACTAATGTGTCCTCTTTTGCAGAGAAGAATACATCCAGAGTAACTCTACGGAAATGGTATTTTACTGAATAAATGCAGCAAGAGACAGAGCAGAATGGCCACAGATTTGCAGCCCACTCTGTTTTCAGGTGCTTCTCCTCAAGAGTCTGATTTCAGGTTTGGTCCATACAACACACACTGAAGCTTACATCAAACAAGCAGTCTCTCCCAAACATCTCCCCCAGGCTCTGCAGCCGGAGCCTTCCACCAGCACTATGGTGTGCATGATAAAAATGATCACAAGATGGTGTGGCTGCAAAGTAACTGCCAGCAAAAGAGAAAACCCGACTTTGAATTTATATGGCAACGTGGGGTTTGTGTTGAATATCAGGGATTATCATTTTCAAAAGCTCACAGGATACTGGCCCTAACAGGATGGGACAGAAGGATGCAAGTGAACAGGAGAGAGGAAGAAGCATGCCTACAATCCAGTGACCATGTCCACACACTGCAGTCAGGTGTGATGCAATACAAGGGGGTTAATTTGTGTCATATAAATCAGCTCAGGGTATATAACTCCAGCTTGGACCCTGTGTCTAATAAAGGAAGTTATTCATTACATATTTATTACTGTTTCATGGTATTCCCAGCTGAAAAAGGACCCACACTTAAACTAATTACATTTTTCTTTGCACTGCAGATTTATTCCTAGAGAAGAACCCAGTCATGGCAGAGAAAGGAGGTCAAATACAAATTCAGCACAAGGCATGTCAGCTCCACTGCTGTTATGCTCTTTGGTTTTGCTCTGCTTGGAAATCCATTGTCCCAACAGAGCTGCAGCAGATTTATTTTTCTTTGAAAGCTTTTCTGTTCCTGCAAAGTTTAAATCGTTTTTCAGACATCTTTGGGAAGGTACCAACAAACTAAGCTGAGGGAATTCAGTGTTTGGATTTTACCATCTGCTAACTCTACTTTGACTTTCTAGCTCTTTGGCCTACACAGGTACAAACAGTCTCGTCTGCCTTCTTGGCTAAATGAAATCAGCCAAGTTCCACCCTCAGCAGCTGAAGATGTCCTGCACAGCTCCTGGCTGTTAGTGCTCTGAATTTACACTGTGTATTTCAGACAGTGATTTTAAACATGTGCTAAAAGGCACCCTCCCTCCGGCCAGGAAAGTAAAATACTAGTCATCCTGACAGATGATTGGATCCTACACACATTGCCAAAGTAGCCAGCACACCTGTGAGAAAGTGGTAGCTATTTTTCAGTCATGTTGAACATAGAGTATGCTCCATGAATATCACACAAAAACAGCATGCACACCTTTCTGAATCAGGAACAATGCACTCCTAAGAGCAGTAAGGACAGTCTAGAAGCACGCAGATTGGCTTCAGAGAGGGAAAATATGTACCTGCCCTGCTCTCAGGTATTTCACCTCAGGAATGCAGTCATTTACATTGGCATGAACTGTTTGGAAGAGTACACCTGTCTGCTGCACTTGAAATAAGCTCAGTAACTAAGACAAAGATCTGTTAAGTAAAAAATCAGCAAATCAAAAGGCCCCTATCTGTCCACAACATCTGAATGACTCCACCCTGACTTTGCCAGGCAGAGCCTGATTCAACTCAGGTTTACAACAACACACTACTGGACCTCTGCCCTCTTTTGTTTTTTAAAGTGAGGGCGGGAGGGCAGGGACCACCTTTGGTTTATCTAAACCCAAACCAAGAAAATTCAACACTATTCACCATCATACCTAAAGCTGCTATTCATAACAATACATTTGTAATGACATTCTTAAGCATGCAGAGAAGCAGCAGTCACCTAGGTGGAAGAATTTCTGTTTGCATTGAACAAGATTTAAATCAAGTATTCAAGGCTTTAGAATTGTGACAGTCAGTGCTGATGAATCTGGTGGTAGCTATCTCTACCAGAAGTGCCCTTGGTTGCCCAGATGCTTTAGTGGATAGTAAAATTAGACAACAGACTGGATCCACTGCTAAGATCACACAAATTTATTCACTACCTCAGCTATAGGGTAGTAACTCCAGCAGAAGAGTTAGCAGCAAACTCTTCATGCCGTATAATCAACAGTGAATGTCTCTCACTGTCTTTAAATTAAACTCAATGTCTTTCACAGTAAACTACAAGTCATGAGAGAGGGTAGAATAAAAAGAAAAAGTTAGCAGATGCTCTCTCGACCTTGTTAATTAAAAAAATGGAAATTAAGATGCAAATAAGGGTTATTGTTCCATTTTCTCCCTGTTGTTTAGGCTCACAGGCTAAAGGTAATTAATCCTAGACTTTCCAGTGCTCAGCACGTAGATGCAATGTGTTATATACACTCTATGGCTGGTCACATCTGCTCAGGTCACTTAAAAAGTTTGCTGTGTTAGGTGTTGCAAGGTCAGTACCATTTGTAAGCTTATGTAATTTATTTGCCATACGTAAATACATTGGGTTTAACTGTTAGTACCTTAGAATTTTATAGTCAGCTGTTTAACTACGTTAGATGTCCATTCCTGGCTTGCATACGTGACAAGGCTTATTGTGTTGCAAACTGTATAAAGGCCATATTTCTGAATTAATTTGCTTAAGCAGAAAGAAGGGAAATAAATATTTCAAAAAATAGTCAGAGAGCAACCACTCTGTCTTCATGCTATCCTAGAGGAAATTTCCAAAGCAGAAAGACCTGTTAAGTTATGCACTCACAGTTTCAACCCTAGTACCCTGGTAAATGTCCTAAGAAATAATAAACATGCTTTGCTAGATATAAATAAAACATATAGTGTAAGTTGAATTACTTTTATTTTTATATCTTGCATGTTTAATGACAACAATTCTCCTCTCCTTTATTGATTGGTGAAAGTATTACAAGGCTAAGCAATAGTCTGGGTGTCATTCCATACAGAACACGAAAGTCCCAAATTCTTCCTTCTTCTGACTACAAGACACATTTGCACACATATATTTCAAACAGAGTTATTCAAGACAGCTGTGGGATTTTCTTTAAAAAACTGCACAGAGAGTGGGACACCTCCCTAGTTTTAATCTTCCATGAATAAACAAAAGCCCATATTTTGCAGAGGCTGCCCTGTGTTTGTTGCACCATTAAAGGACTGGCGGCAGCAGCACATCTCAGGTCAAGGCTGATGGGAGGGACAGCTCTGAAGTCCAGCCCTTGGGCCAGGCTGGGCACACATGCCCTCATTTGCCAAGCAGGGAAGCAGACCCATGTCGGGATCAGAGGAAATGCATGCAGTCACTGCAATGGAGAGTTGGTGATGCAAGAAGGGGAAATCCCTTCCACATCCAGGAAAAGGTGGGAAAGAGGAAATCACAGCATTTCCCATTAAAGAAACATGTACAAAACTGGTGCAAACATGCAAAATTAATACCACTCCTTCACCACTTGCAATTTGTTCTGCCAATGAGATAAAACGTGCCAATGAGATAAAACCCTTTCACACTTCTTACCCTTTATCAGAACACAAATATTCTCACAGACTTGGCAACTAAGCATTGCCTTCTTGCCCAGACAGAAGACTTCAGTGCAAGAAGCCTAGTAAGTAAATAGACAGCATTAAAGAGCCCTGTTGCTTGTTCATGGCTCTAGCTGGATAAAAAGAAATACTTATAAAACAGAATTATGGACATCTCTCCTGCTTCCCCCATAAATCAACAAAATCATTGCAAAATGTGTTCAGGATGGAAAGGCAGATGACAACTTTCTGAAACTCTTTCTGTAATAGTTAGACAAGCAAAATCAACCAAATTCCAATAATGGTTTCATTCTAAATATAGATATATAAATTTGGACAAAATCAGGAATATCAAGTTAAGATGCATGGGGATGATGCCTGGTGTCCACAGGATACCTCTGCAGACTGTAGAGAGCTTCACAACATGCTGTCACTTACCTAAGGAATATCATGGCCCTATTTAAGGATTGTCTCAGCATCTCAAGTTGGGCCCTTTTTAAGGGTTGTAGTCTTTAAGAGGTCAATAGTGGAAATAAAGCTACATACAAAGCACCCTAAACAACCATCCATCCTTTTATAATTATTTTTATTTCTGAAAAGAGAGACATCTTTTGGACCTAAACTCGATGCAAGCTGGGTTACCTTCTGAAGAAGCCTCTCTGTCCCCATTAGCTCCCCATTAGCCATAGACCAGCAGTTTCATACCTTTCATCTTCTGACCTTGGGGAAGCCAATGGGTTATTTCTAAGTATCAAGACAGGTCACTAAAAAAAAAGCAATGTATTGTAAGCTTACACTTACTACATCAAAACAAGACATGGAAAACTACTGCTTGACAGAAGCCAAGGGCAGCTGGGACTTAATTTTAGTGCTGAAAGTTACTTGGGATGAAAACAGAATGTCAGTGTCATGAAAAATGAGCAATAAACTTAGTTTCCCCCATGGGCCCTGATGCTCATTTCTGTGAGATGCTGTAGCAATATGAGGAGTGGTTTTATGGCTGTTTCCTATGAAACACTTTTGTTTTGAAAACAAGGAGGTTTTAAGCTTATATAATAAATCAAGATTGTATACTAAATCAGAAGACTGGATTTCAGAAGTCCCACAACCAGCTACAGCTTTTTGAAACACTTCCAAACCACTTTCTCCCACTTTTCCTAATGCTATTAATTTTAATTTCTCATAATTCCTGGAGTAAAACCATTCAGATACTCATCTGCCAAATCACACTGATGTCCATGGTAATCTGGATGTTTCCCAACAACAGGCTGAGTATCAGAACAACAAAAGAAAGACATATGACCAAATTCCCCACATCTTGATAAAGCCATATACAATAGTCCAGTTTCAGAAATTATCAATGTTAAATGACATTCTATTCAAGGCAGTTTTAACCATAATACGAGGCTGGGGGTCTCTGACACTTTTCTTGCCTTTTTGGGCAATTCCTGTGCAAACCACATACCACTCTGCAGTTTTTTAGTACTCTACTTTGAGATCCAAGACCTAAAAGGAACCAGCTGAATATGTGATATGACAGACAAGATTTCTGTGCAAACCAGGTTACCCTTCCTACACCCTTAATTGTACTGTCTTGTCTTTCAATACCTAACTATTTTTAGAAGTCTATGACAATGCCATATTTAAAGAAAATTTTAAAAAGTAGTTAGAAAGTAATTGTATCTAATCTCTCTGGATATATGGAGATCCCTTTTTTTCTCATAAGAATCTGCAACCAAATGTGCAATTCTTCCAGATGCAAATAGAGTCTCATTTATGTTATATTTCTGCAAGAGATCTACCACCTCCTTACACAGCTTTTATGGCCAATCTATCAGGTTAGACTAACTTAGGAGTTTCCTTCATATTAAGTGTTTGAGAACTGAATTACAGCTTTACCTCTATGCATTTGCTTCCAATTAACCAAAGATATTTCTAGTTTATTACATTGTTTGTATGTTATTCCTTTTTAAAAACTTTTCAGATCAGCTGGGTTTTTTTATCATCCCCACTTGGGTATGCAACATTCCCCTCACCCTCTGAAGATTTCATCCAGCATATGGTCATCCACAGTTGTGGAATTTTCCTGAACTCTTCTCAGATGATATTTTTCATGTTCCTTGTTTACAATCCAGGAAATTCTTTGTTCTCTGGAGTAGCATAGGTGTTACTAACAGTTAAGTGTGGGAATCAACAATGTTCCCCACACAACAAAGCAGGTGAAGTTTTAAAATAGGTGATATTAGCAGCTGATATTTTAAAATATCAGAGTTTTAAAAGAGCCAATTTTACAAGCCCATACAGTTTATTCTCCACTAACTCCTACCTAGTAATGATTAAGGTAAGGTGCAGAATTAAAAGTGCATAATTAAGTTACAGCTGCCTAACAAGTTGTCACAGCAGTTGATCCACAGGATTGTCTATGAACTCGACTTACCCTCTCTTCTCAACACAACCCACACCAAACCCAGGGCATAGATAGGCAAAGGAGTGACCATACTTACCTAAAGATTTTACAAGAGCACAAATACCTTGTTCTGGCTGAGCTGCAGCCAGACATCTGCCTGCAGCTCTATATTTTTATGTATCACATTTGTTGCAGACTAAAACCACATGCAGACAAATAACACACGCTTGCTAAGCCTAAAAAGCATCTGAATAACTTCCTTTAGTCTCTTAGGATATTTCTGCCTTAAAAAATCTGGGAGATGATACTGATCAATTTAGCAAACAGAAATGACAGATTATGATCTTCCCAAACCCCTTCTGGTTTTCTCACCTCTATCATCTCACTTTTTGTGAGGTTTATTGGTCAGAGAGCATTTAAACTATAGTTCCCTAAGCAATCAGTGCAATGAAATGTGCACACACCTTGGCTGCTTGCAATTAAAACTTACTACTTTAATTTAAACCCACTTTTGTTGACAAAGCAAGTCACCACACATGCACCATTAGGGGAAAGTGCAGCAGAAGCAAGGGGACTGTCTTAGCTTTAGTAACACAGAATACTTTGAAGGAGCCCATTTCCTTGCTCAGCATAAGGATTCAGAGCTAGAGAAAGCAAACCCAACACTCATTTAAGAGAGGGGACCTCGTTCAGCCTCCACTGCTGCGCTTAAGGCAGAAATTAATTCCTAAGTTTCCACAGCATCTGCAGTCAGCCATGGAACAGTGATCACTTGTGGACTTAACAAATAATAATTATGAAATTGTGCTGTGCTATGCTGACAGAACTTTTATACTAAAACTGCTCAAGAACATTACAAGGACAAAACCCTGAGAAACACATAATGAAAATGAAACATGATGCCATAGTAACAAAAATATAGTGTTATACTGCTGCCTCAAGTGAGGGGGTTTTCCCAGCCACATCTAATTTATACTTATCAACGCAAGTACCTTTCCACAGTCAATGGATTTATTATTCTGAAAAGCAAAAGCCCACTCAAAACATTACATTAAACTGATAGACAGAGGGCCAGCCGAGGGGTGGGGGTATGGGGATTAGGTACAAATTGTTCACATATGTATTTTTCTAATTATTATTATTGGCTATGTTCCACAGCACAGGGGGAGGGGAGGAGAGGGAGGAGGAAAGGAGGAGGAGGGAATCTGAAACTTACTGGTTGACCTCCCCACCATCTGTGATTGAATTTCTCTCGCCCTCGAAGACTGAAGCTGGCATCAAACACTGGGTCATACATCGAATTGCCAACAATCCCATGTGATTCAGGATAGAGTCCCTTTGTGCAGAAGTAGATTAATTAGTAAAACCCTAATGCACATAAATGCAGTTCTTCATAGCTATCTGCAAATACCACTAAATTATTTTTTAAAAGTATCTTTGTAACTACAGACCAGAAAAGGTTTTTACTTTCAGATAAATACATTTAAAATCAGCTGTAGCAATGAAAGCAGTAGATGACTGAATTGTGCTAAAAAGCATAAAAAATTCTGTTACTTGATACTTTAAAGTTTTTCACACTGGTTAAAAGTTAGTTTGAGGCCATCAAAGAAAAAGCAAAAATGTATGAAAAGAAGATTGATTTGTACTTTCAGTTCCTCTTCATGAATACCCTTTCTGGACACAGCAATTCATTCTCTGCTTGCAAGAGTAACACTTAGTATTTCCATTTTATAATGTGTTATCTTTGTGAGAGTCTCTGCGAGATAAGTTATTTCTAAGAAAATAATTGAGGCAGGCCATGGCAGACAATTTGTTTTGCAGTAAAAGCAATTTAAGTTTCTGCTCTTCCCTCTTTCTCTTGGCCCTCTCCCATTCCCACCTATTCTTTCCCCATCCCCTCCTTTCTTGTCCATTTAACATTTGTGCACTGGCTGCATGAAAAAAAAGGGGGAAAAATTGCAGCTGCAGGTAAAGAGTCCCTCAGGCAGCTCAGGGAGCACTGTCAGTGTCACACAAGGGGGTGTGCCTGTCAGTGTGGGACAGCCTGGCTGCCAGCCCTGCCACAGGAGTATGTGATGGCTCATTTTACTGCAGGGCCAACACAGTATCCAGACACACTCAGCAGCTGTAAATTGTAAGCTGACTGCTAAGTCAGCCCCAGTGACTTCAGCTGCTCCAATGAAGGAACAACTGCTGGTTGTATTCCGAGTAGGATTTCAGGGGTGGTTTTTCCCCCCCTAGGAAAACTTTGACCTGTAATTACACAGCAGTACAAATAACTGCCAAAGCAGGCATGAGCAAGCATAGGAACACTGCGACAATGTATAATGGTGAGATACACTCCATCTCAGCACTTCAATACTGAAAAAAAACCCTTAACATAACTAAAGACCAAAAAGGAGGGACAGTTAAGCAGCTTTTTAGGTTTTCTTTAAATGTTGCTGCCCACAACCCACATTTCTACTCTGGTACAACATTTTATCATGAAAATATTTTTCCCAGAGACTTACAGTAGCAAGGGTGTACAGGTTGGGGAAGGTTTTTGTAGGGTAGACAGGTCGCATGTAAGGAGAATGTGTTCCACAAGATCCTGAAAAATCAATATTAAATGCAAACATGAGGAAGCAAAACTCTCAGGCACAGAGAACAAAAACAGAGAAAGCAATTTCTGTGACTCAAAATGATGCAGAAACTAGTTACATTTTAACCAATTTAAATGACTGCAGTGCTGCTTAACAGTGGTCAGCAGTAAAGGCAGTAGTAAATCTACTCATGCACTCTTCATAATTCACAACAAACAACTGAAATAATGCAGCCAAATGACTACAGAACCAGCAACATTCTCACAGACTGTTTTCTGAACTACTCTCCATCCAGAGTTATTGGAAATATCTTGTAGAGTAAAACAGCATAAGAACACACAGGTTTATTTTAAGTAATGAATACACTAAAGCTGCAGTTTTGCAATGGGCTTTGACCTCAGCCCCCACATCACAGAATCAATTAATCTAGAAAAGACTTTTAAGACAATGGAGCCCAACCATAGATAGCTACATAAGTTCAAAGGCCAGCCCACACATGAGGAGAAAAACCCCAACACCTTTCAAAGGTATGGGCACACACACAAACTACCCTACTATACAGAGAGGTTCAAATACGCAGTGCAACCAGTATTCCACATACTCAGGTGGAATTCCAGGTACATTCCCCCAGAGGTGAGTGCAGGGCAAATTTCCAGCCATTTAACAGGCATCCAGGAGAGCTTCTGCAGTCACTTATCCATACCTCTGACATTTCTGAATCAAGGGGAAAATTTTGTGGGTACCTCACAAATAGCCTATAAGAGTGCATGACATATTATGTACTGAAGATGCAATTCTTTGTTGATAAAACCACATGAATGTCACAGATTCTGAGCAGCATTTCTTAAAGCAGCAGCTCTTCCCACTCTTCTGTGTGCTGTGTTAACCAGGTTGCTTTCAAGTCACCAGCTGATACCATCTAAACCAAAGGGAACTTCTGCCATTTCAGCTCCTTGCTGACCTTCTGTTGCCGAATGAACAAAGAAAACAACTGGGCTGCGAGACTGTCTTTCATTTATTATAGGAAAATAGAATGTACTCACTCAGTTTTTCAATATTGGGCATGACCTTGTTCCCTTTCTTCATATATGATGCACGGAAACCATCAACAGAGAAGATGATCAAAGGAGGACGAACGAAGCTAAAAGCAAAAGCAGAAAGAGTATAAGGCAGCATTTCAAAGTTGGTTGTTTTTTTTTTTTCATTTCCACTTGTTCACTGGGATCCCAGAGAATCTGAAGTACAGTTACTGTACTGCATGTCTATAATCTTTTGCATACTTAACAGACCAGCAGAAGCTGATCATCTTCATGCTTAGTAACATCCAGTGTTCACTCACAGTCAGTGAAAGGGTTGATATTGAACCTAAAAGACATCTCCCCTGAGCAGCTGAAAACATGTAGCCCATAAAGGCAAGTGTTTATAGAAGGAGATGAAGAAGGAAAAATAATAGTATGCCTGAGTGCCCACCTAGCACACAGTGTGTAGTTAAAAACCACGTCTCATAACAGCTGGTCTTCTCTTTTCACAAACAGAAGCCCATGAGGCATTTTGAGCAAGCTCTATGAGACACAGCTCACTGTCACATACTAAAGATGACAGTATTTCATGTTATTACTTTTTTATTTGCTACTGAGAGTTGATTGCAAGCAGGCAGAGATTTGTCACGGACAGACACACCTGGGCTTTTAATGTCAGTCACCTTCTGCAGGGCTAAGCAGCCGTCACTGTCACCAGGAAAAGCTCTCCAAACTATCCTCCTAACAGCACAGACTGAGCTGCAACACAATGCAGCACCTGAGCAGATGTCTGCCTTCAGGGATAATAGAAAGACAACTGGTTTCAAAAGTGCTTACTTCCTCAATGTTACTTGTGTGCTCACTAAGTCAAGCCTATATCCCACTGCAATTTAGAAATCCTTTCATTTAGGAACATAATGGTAAAAGTACAAAACTCAATTTAAAAAAAATATCGTGAACTGTGTTCATATATGGCTTAACCTCAATTCCATCAAAGTAGAACAACCTTAGCCTTTCTACTGACTTCAAATGAATCTGGTTACCTTCCCTATGCAGGTAAGTGAAGCAGGAAAGCTCAGCAACAGGTGATCAAAGACCAAGAGTTCAAATCCATATATCATACAACACTACTCACCCAGCAGCTTAAAGGCAAATGCATTACAATGGTATGAGCCTAACAGTACAAATGGTGAAGCCCAGGAAAGCCTCCAACCCACAGCCATTCAGCCTGCATGACAAGCGTCAGTGCAGAAATATGGTGGGCAGAGGCCCAGGGCAGAGCTGGGGACCACTGGCTTTGCTGCAGTTGGCTTTGCAGTTCCATGCAAAGCACTTACCCTGCTGGACATTCGGGAGCCTTTATCTCTTCACAGTCATCATCCACCCAGTGGGTTTCTCCTGCCAGAAAAGTTACATTGGAGTTTCAAAAAATGAAAAATTAAAAAATCTGTGGACATAGCTTTATGTTTCACAGAAAAGATATATAAAAAATTCAAGTCTAGCTCCAGTTTATGGACTGTCGTGTCATACTTCCCATGAATAATGACCGTGTCTTTTCACAAGGTTGAACAAGTGATCTGGTTATATTCTATTCAACAAAAACATTCAAGCTAGCACTCCAACAAGTAGCTCTTAAAACTGGAATTAAAGGCAGTTTTGACCGCAGGAGGCAGTGGTAATGCTTTAGGCACAGTGGTCATCTATTTTACTTTTTCTTTTTATTTTTGATCTGCCAAAAACAGGTAGTACTGCTTCTGGCTGTGAACTCCCACTCTCCCCCCTCCCAGTTCTGATGTCTCCATGAGCTGATTCAGCTGGCTAAAGGCACAAAACAAAATTCATTCTGGGTAAGAAAAACAACTCTAAATAGTTTCCAGCTGGTTTAGAGAACTGATCAGCTCATGGATCAGGTGAGACTCAGGCTAAAAAAAGCATTAATACTCTTTCAGAACTAGATTAGTTAAAATTGCTTCAGGTAATCAACTATTTTCTTAAGGTTTTCACTGATGAATGCTGACTATAGAGTGGCTCATGACTTGCACTTTCACAGGTCAATTGAAAAACAAATAATTAACTAATGAGTCTGCTTCCTGGACCTGGCACTATTAAAGGAACTGCAGTTCAATTAAAAGAACAAAACAAAAAACATCATAGAAAAGATTTGCAGGAAATGTGTGCTGCAGCAATTCCAACTGACCATGACAGGAGATAGAGGGACAAATTCCAAGGAAAAAAAAAAAAAAAGCAACAACCACCAACACACTATCCTCAGATAGGCATGAACAAAGAGGAAACAGTTCTTACATGAGGCTTACTCCTGTCAGTGTTCCAGGGTCATTGAGATAATTTGTTATTAGCTAATTAAACAAAGATTATGTATATTAAAGCTGAAGACATATAAATTCCTCTGCCTTGACCCTTGTGAGAGGGAGCTCACAAAAAAGGCAGGAACTGAAAACTTAAACAGTGTTTAAGTGGTCTCAGTCTCGGGTTTCTTTAGGAAGGGAAAGAACAATCTACCGAGATTTGTTGGAAAATACATGTTTCATTTGGATTCCCAACAGCAAAACTCAAGTAAAGAAAAAAGCCCATTATTAGTGTATGGATCTGGACTGTTATCATTCTGTGAACATACACAGTTGTCAAAAATGGCGTGGATGAAAAAATTTCAATCCGCATTCCTTGCCCCAGTAAAGGGGAGCAAGTAAAGGACCTGTAGAGCTCATTACCAAGGATGTGGACCTGGTCTGAACGGCAGACACATCACACAGGCAGGACGTGCTCTAAAAGAGTGGAGTAGTGGATGAAAATTTGTCCTTAACAGGCCACCCAGCCCCCAACCAGTGCAGGCTGTTTTATAGCCAATGGTATGTCATGCTCATCTGAAGCCCATGTCACCCGCCTTCGAGCAATAGCCCTTTATTCCTGCAACTCCTCTCCCAGAAGAAACAAAGCCTACAGGTATTAGGCCAAGTAGTTCGAGCAGGAGCTTTTGTGATGGGGGTGGAGAGAGGTCTTTGGGACAGAGATAACATACCTAGGAATGCTTCATTCCTTCTGAGACCATCAGATATCTGCTCTCCCTGTGATGAGGGCAAATGCATCTGAGCACTTTAGGGTTTTCTTTTAAACTCTTCTTCATTCACCTTGCCTATTCTCTTTATATCGTTATCTTTACAGGCAGAGATAATGTCCTTCTACGATCAACAAATTATACATATTTACCTCTGCTAGTGCCCAGAAAATTGCAAATTCAATTCCACATTCTCCCCTGCCTCCTCCAATAAAATCCGAACAAGGAGAGTGTTCCTTCTTTAGAAGGCAACTTTACCCACAGGGCTGCCTTCCATTGGGTTTGAAAAGATAAAAGGAAGAAAGACCAAAGACGTACCTTTGCAAACGACTTGGTAATTAGTACAACAATCTCCTCTACTTAAGCAGTCTTCAGAGCAGTGACAAGCATTGTCATCATTCCTGGTTTCTCCACAGCGATCTTTGGTACACTCCCAGCCCCGAGCTAAAATATTCACATTGCAAGGAAAAACCGAGAGTTTGTAATCAAAACTAAGTACCCACTCAAGCCATAATGACAACACTGTAGTCGTTAAAATTGGATGCAAAGTTTATTGTGATTTTAAAACCTCTGATATAAGTACGTCAACCAAAACCTAAAAGGACTCTAGTGATTTGCAGGTGCAGGAGGGCTCCTCCACTCAACACACAGGAGTAATTCTGCTGCCCTAAAGTGTTGTATTCCAGACTTGGTACGTCTGAATGCCAGAAGTGTGTGGAAAAAAAAGGCAAAAAGGGATTTTGACAGATAAATGGTGGGGGCTGAAGCACAAACTAAGAATTCTGGTGTTTCTTGGATAATCTTTTCCTCACAACTATTACAGTCCCCAGTTCAATCCATAGAAAATAAGAGAAAGTAGAAAAGATATTATTTTGTTGCAAATTGATGCCTTACTCCCATCAGTTCCTCACCCACAGTGCAAGATTCAGCACCAACTGCAAAGCTATGAGAAAACAAGAGCTGTTCTTGACAGAAAAGCATGGCACAGCTGCTGTAAAACACTCACACTCTTCTCACTTTGCAAATCAAGTGAGGATCTAAGAGCATGTCTACATTGGGTGCTCTCTCAAGGGTAGTAAATTGCGACACTTTGCAACAGGGCCTACAGTTTTAAGCATCATTTTCCTCATCCAGGCCCGATAAAGAAACTTTAAAAATCAGTTTAGACAACATGCTCACAGTAAAGAAAACACACCACATCAGAGCAGTATCTTTTTTCCTTCACTGGGAATTTTTTCTCTAAGTATGTAACATTTACAGATTATACACTTGATAATTGCCTCAATAAATGCCTGTGGGAGTATATGACGATTAGCCCAACAGTTCAAAGGGCTATGCAGGTATCCATACACTTTTGTGAACGTGTGTATCTGCTGCAGACAGGAGGCTGATGAAGTGAAAATCTGCCCTTTGGTAGAAGGCATCTTGCTGAAAAGCTGGAAGTCTTCAAAAAGAGCCTCTCACTCTGCAGTCATTGACACCAGGGGCAAAACAGTATCAACTTAAAATTTAGAAGTTTTTGTCCTGGAACCAAAGTTGGTTTTCATTTCAGATTAGCTCACTATTTTTTGGTACCAATCTATGAAAATGATTTAATTATAAGCAGAACTGAGGAAATCAGGACTTTCAAGCATGGCACATCCATGAGCAATGATATATTGAATTATTAGATCTCCCTTCTGGCTGCTCACTAAGTGTAATACTTTGATAAAGCAAGAAAAAGTTTGATGGCAAAAGCAGAAGGCACTTGCACCAACTCCAACCACTGCGCAAACACTCAAGGAGAAGGGCGTAACTAATAATTTAAATGCAACTATGCTAAGAAGTAAAACAACTCGTGGCCCTCTCTGAAGTTCTCCTTGTCTATGACTCATGAAGAAAACCCAAAACAAAAAGAAAGCGAACCCATTGCTGCATTTCCATCCCCCAGGGTTCAAAGAGTTGAAGTGAAATGTTTCTACCAGAGTTACATATGCATCCTGACAACAGGAAATCAGAGTCTGGGGCCAGGGTAGCCAGCCCAGGCTGTCCCCTCAGGCTTTCTCCAAGAGGACCCATACCCCTTCAATGCTCCCAACTTCCAAGGTGCCTTCGTGCCACAAGTGAGTCTGAATTGTTTCAATATCAAGTTATCACTTGAGGGGGCAGGGAAAAGGATGGGTGACATAAAATGACCAACTTCCAGTTTTCACTACATCTTTTAATCGTAGCCTGGAGATCAAACTAGTGCCTGAACACTGATTATTGCTTTTAATTTAGTACCAGAAGATCTACTTTTCATATAGTATGACCAGTACCCTGCTTTTTCTGCCTCCGCAGAGAGGAGCGATAAGTGCACGTGCCTATTGCTCCCTGCACGGAAACATGGGCTGTGCTCCGTGCTGAGCTGAGCCTGCCCAGCAAGGCAAGGTGAGGAGATGCAGGTTACGGCAGAGAGTGCGGGTTTATCAGCAGGGCCACTGTCAGGACCCAGGTGACAGCAGCACCCGGCCGTGCAGGACAGGAGACCCATCATACCTGTCTTTAAGCACAGCTCATCAAAGTCGAAGCAGCAGCTGTTGTAGCTCTTGCACAGGTTGTCACAGCGGCAGCCAGGAGGCTCTGCCTCTTGAAGTTCAAAGCACCTGTTTTTGCAGGAGCCAGAGGTACTGATCCAGGGGGAATCTGACAGGACTGTGTGAACAAGAAACAGGGCAACATCTGTCAGGCCAGCAGCAATGGAACGGCTCAGCCCTAAGCCACTCGAAGGAGCAAAACCTCCGAGCCTTGCTCTGGGAAAGGGAAGGGAGAAGGGAGAAGGATTGCTTGAAGAAACAAAACAGAAAAAGAACAAATTCCAAAAGAGTTGTTCTTTTGAGAGAGAAAAAAAATAAAGGAAGCAGCATGCTGTGATAACATCCTGCAAGGAAACAGCCCTCGCTTTACCTCTGCAACAATCAAGAGATCATTAGCAGAAATGTATTGAGGTCTCCAAGGCCCCATTCCAGGAGCTGTAGTTATTCCACAGAAGCAGGCCTTTGTTTTCAGAAACTAAGTGACATTTTCATGGCTGGCTGGTCAGTTTGCATAGGAAAGGACTCCAATTAATCTACATGCAGACAGCAGGACTTGGTTTGCTATACTGGAATGCATCAAATCAATGTGAAGCATGAAACAAAACTTTAAGATGTTCTATAAATTAATGGAGAAATAAAGCAAGGCTTTTTGGTGGGCTTCAGCAGAGCACCAAATTATAAAAACTTTAAACATGTAGAAGTAGTTTAGAAATAAATATAAGTAAATGGAGGACTGCCAATGTGAACACCATGAATAAAGTATTAGACTTCAATAATCTATTAGTAAGGGTCCTTAACGTCAAAGCTGATATGCATGTGTCTGCTCTTCTCTCAAAACTGACTATTTTGTACTCTTCGTATATTTTTAAAGCCTTTCCTTTAAGAGAATCCTACATTGCAGCTCATATAAAGCAGGAAAATTCTCTAGGGTTAACTGTATTTTATGGATCATTTATTAATAAATAACGAATGTATGCTATCCTTTAAATACAGAGGTGTTTGAAGGAAAATTTCACAATGTCTTTTGTTCCTTGAAAGACCTATTAAAAGACTAAGTGTCTGAAATTATCTTGGTCTTGTTTTCTTTTAGGTTAGGGTTTAGTTTTGGAACTGGCAAACCTCACCATGATTAGCAGTATGATTTTAAGAGGACTGGCACAATGGCATTTTTGGGAAACAGTTGCTCTGGTATTTTCTTTTATACTTTTCTCCCTACACTTCCACATAGCTGAAAGTTTAGTCTCCACATAAACCAAAGGGAAATCTCTTCCCAAATAAGATGGCATTAACCAAACACCATGAGAACAGATGGAAAAGATGATGAAGGACGAGTTCAGAGGTGACACTGCAGTAGCTGGTGTCTCACCAGCTGCCATCCCCAGCACTACTACTCCACCACTTCCCCTTGGAGTGGTACTGGCACTGGCTGGACACCAGGCCAAACCACTTCAGGGAATAAACCTGTCAGCAAATCAACTGTACACCAAGATCATGGGTAAGAAACCCAAACCTACTGTGGCTGCAGTCATGGATCGAAGCAGTGTCAAAACACACTCATATGACCGCTGGAAAAGGCAGTAGCAGACAATTGTATCTCTCTGCTTTTGTGGTTTACTTTTTTCAACCAGGTCAGCAATGTTCAGGGCAAGTAACATCATACATATAGTGAAGTTTCACTCTAAAGATACGTACCCTGCAAGCATGCTCCTAAGGAGCCACAGATATTTTAGCCATTTGGAATTCCAAGGAGCTAAAGGTTGTGTATCTGCACTGGCTATACACAGACCATGTCACAAGGTTATGTCAGAAATTAATCACATGAGAATTGTTTTAAAGTATGCTAACACTCAAATTTTCAGAGTTACGATGTCTTGTTCCTTATTTTTAATGACAGCTGCTTCCTGTCAATTGCTTCTGAAAATCTGTGACCAAAAACTCTTTTCATGTTATTTAACCTCTTCCACTACTTTTCCTTTTGGAAGCCAGGAAATGTAGTCACAGACCCAGTAAGCTCTAAATAAAAAGTATTACACACTAGCATATAACTCTTACACTGGCATAACCCTCCTTTTTCAAAGGACTGAGAGGGAGAGCTTTTCAGAAGGCCAAAAAACCACATCAACATATGTTTAGGAAAGAGAAGGTGTAAATCTGACTGAAGATTACATAAGAGACAATTAACTGCAGCCCAAGGAATGTCTACCGGTTGTAAAGAGCAGCTCATTTATCAGGAAACCACTGGAACAAATTGCCCACAGGCAGTGCAATCTCTGAGCTTAGAGATTTTGAAGAACAGGATAGGCCAAGATCTGTCGGGATCACCTCGGTAATAACTGACCGTGTCCTGGGATATGGAGAAGGCCTACATAGCTGATCAAGGTCCCTTCTATCTCCACCTTCTATAGCTACAAGTAGGGTTTCCATATCATGCAAGAAAGGTTCAGCCCACCTACCCTGCCTGTTATTTTCTCACATCTCTTGACAATCACCTCATTACTGAGGTGACAAATTATGCCAAACCACTTAGCAAATTCAAGTCCAAACTCTTGAGTCAATGTAGGACACTTTCCATATCAGAGCACAAAAGAGGATTTGGTTAATTTCTCTGAATATATTAAGATCACTCCTTTGTTTATCATGCTTGACCTTGCCTTTGCAGCCAGACCATGATTTTCAGGTCGTGCACAATGCCATGGCACAGGTACTGGTGCATGCAAAATGGTTTGAAAATATATCATCAGAAGCTCCATCCCTGGTAAGCACTTTCAAACTAGCAGAAAGACTTGTACAGAATAAACTTGGACAATTTAAAAGTCCCTTTCAAAATTTCTGCATCCCTTTATAACTCCTGCAGTCAGACTGGGCAGTAGGCAGAGGGATCTCAACATGAAGATGCTTCCCTCCTTATTTAAGACATAAAGCTTTTCACATCCTTTTCCATACATTCTTTTTTGGCCAACTAAGCTCAAAACAACCATCTAATTGTCTTTTTTGTCATAGGTTAGAGAGTAAAGTTACATAGGGCAATAGTGCCTTTGTGATTTAGTTCATGTAGGTTATTACATTTCCATTGTAAAGGTGTTACATTTATCTTAGAAAATGCAATATGAAACTACTTCCTTTGATTCTACTTGATTACAGTATCTAACAACAAAAAAATTCTATTTATTTCCAGTAGTGTTTAAGACATAGAATAGTACAGAAATGCTTACACAGTCATTATTGGAAGGAGACTACCTGGTAACAATTTGCCATTTTGGATCCTATGGATCCCATGTGGAACCTATATGAAACAACCAAATACTTATGCAAAACATCTGGAGCTCCAGTTTTTCCAGATAATATTCATATTATGAACTTGCATTTCATTTTAGCAAGGATTAAAATTTCAATGGAAAGTCAGATAAAGGAAAAAATACATCCTAACCCATACAAGAAAGGTAAGACTCAATTTTTAATAACATGTTTAAAAATCCAGTGAGAAGGAATAGAAAACTTCAGTGTTTCTTCTTCCAAAACGTAAGTTCACCTATCACAACCAAGTAACATGGTTCAAGAGATTGCTTCTGTAAGCTACTGCTTTATGAGCTTTGTAACTTCCTTTTCAAACACTTTTAGGGAAAATGGCCTTACCAAAGTTATGAGCCTTGGTTCTCTAATGTCTTTTAGAAATTTTAAGTAAAAAAATTATTTCAGATAATTTGTTGGGTGCAAATATTAAACAGCTCAAATATATAAAGACATACATCTGTATGCTGTGAATAGAGATTAAGGGGGGATTTAGGCATTAGGGTGATGATAATGCCTTGATAAAGGAGTCAGAAAAACCCCACAATTTGTTTTTGGCTCATAGCAGAGTGCTATGCTAGATGAAAACTAAAATTTGTTTACAATCATGACATATCTCTTCAGAAATAACAGATTGGTTTCTACAGTAATGCTTGGTAAAGACTATCTTGTCAATCTAAATTAACACCAAGAAACTTGGATACAAATAAGCTATGGAAGAGAGAAGTTGAAAAAGAATTATACCAATCTTTTAGGCTGGATACTTCATTGCTAATGAGGTGTAACTGAGCAATTTTTTTACTGTCCCTTTTAGACAGATGTGACTATAATACTTTATTCTTTGCTATCACTTTTTTTCCCCTTTTCTGCAATAAAAGTAACCAAGCTTCATAAATACAGAGTGAGCAAAAGGCTCCATTACTTTTGTCTCTCTTTGTTGCAACCTGGACTGGATTACTTCCTTGCCAGGCACTGAGCCAATCCCACCTGTAAGCAAATTCTCAATAGACTTCCAAAAACAGTGCATCTCTTCCCCTTTTACAAGAGATCCTGTATTGCTGCTTTCCTGGAATGCTGCTCTAATCCTCCTGCTATTGGGAACAAGACCCAGCTACTGATCCCAGCCCTGGAGGTATTGAACGGTGCCGGCTGGCACCGATCAGCTGCAATGGGTCCCAGGTTTCAGACCTTTGGGACTTCAGTGAAAACCAGGTGAGCAGCCCTGCCCCAAACAGTCACCAGAAAATCAAAGCAACTGGCAGTCAGGGGTTGAACACTTGAAGTGCAAATCTTCCCATTACTGTTACACCCACTACACAACTACTCTACAATTAACATGCTAGAAGAGTGGAAAAAAAAAACAACAAAAAACCCCACAAAACAAAACACCAAAAGATCCCCAACTGTTTTTCAAAGCATTTTTTTTTTACTGATATCAAAAGCAACAGCCACTGTCTTTTTGATTACTTAAAATGCTTCTGCTCAGTGATCAACAGCCCTGATGGTGGCTGTGATTAGAAGTCAATTCCTGTCAAAGACGGGAGGACAGAAGGACAACGATACATTACCAGGAACACAACAAACTCTGGCCATGGTGAACGATTTTGTAATTAGAATTCACAACCTATCATTACAGATGGGCATTGCAAATGAAACCCTTTCACTTCAATTACGTTAACCAGCTCTAAGTCAATGACCACAGGTTTCCTTTCTCCTGCCAAAGAAACAGACACAAGTCAAGGCTGCTGCTTCTTCTTCTTCTTTCTTTTTTTTTTTTTTTTAAGAAAAAAAGGGCTAGTTTTCTGTTTTATACATTTTTTCACTTTGATTATGCCTGAGCTTACAAAACCCTGTACTGTCACACAACACAAACAACAGTTCCTTTTGTGACATGTCCTTGCTGTCTTCCAAAGAATTAAGTAGAAAGAATAAGGAAAACAGAGGACTCAGTGACAGCACATCCGCAAGAACACCTGCTCTCCTCTCCCGGCCCTCTGCGCCGTCAGATGTCTGCCGTCTACTGTTCACAAACCACCATGACCTCAGGAGCCACAGAAATCCCCAAAGCTTTTCTCACCAGCGCCTCTTGAAAGCATTAATCAAGTTTCTAGAAACCGCTTCAATAGCTACCAAAATAAACCCAGTACTCTTAAATCCCTCAGGGAGTTCGTCTTAGTGCTAGAAGGGAACTGTGCAGAACACAAAACAAGCCGAACGCTTCAGAGGAGCTGATGAGACCGATCTCTGTGAGGCTGACAGAGCTCAGTCCTAAAATAAGCTACATTGTCCATAGTCACATGCACACAGAGCAAAAGTTTAAGTAAATAGGAGACCTATAGGTGAGTCCCAAAGGTCAACTCACTCGAGCTCGGCGAGTTATTTATTCTTCTCTATATCCTAGAGGGAAAAGGAACAAGCAAAATGCTGTTACGGAGTAAGACTGGTTTCTAACCACAGTCTATAACAGAAGGGTATGGCAATGTACAATTTATGTCCATTACTGTACCTGAGATCGGGCCCTCATCCCATTCTTCAGATCTCCTAAAACGATTTGTTGTAAATCCCATGCAGACATTTACTCCAAAGGCAAAAGCAAACAAGGATATAACCTGCAAAAGTAAAACAGCAGAGTAAGGGAACTGTGCAAGAAGCTGGACTTTCACGCTAAGAGCATAATGCATAAAGGGTAGAGATGGTCCTCTGTACATTCGAGCTTCCCAGCACTGCGGTTCCCATCACTGGAGCAGCAGCTGACAGCGTCACCGTTGGAGAGTAACACAAACCAGAAGGGCTTTATGAATAAAACATCTCTTTCTGAAGCTGAAACGCTCCTTTTTGTAGGAACTTTTTCAGGACAGACCGGCTACCGCTCCTCTAAAAGCAAACACGCTCCTCTCCTCCCCTACCTGGTGCGAGTGGACGCAGCCCTGCTTAGCCATACCAGGGAATTCTTGAAAAGTCTACGCCGCACCGTCGCCTTTTTTTATAGTGAGCGCAGAGCTCTGTTTGCTCGGGGAGTTCGGACTATTAGCTACGAGTAATCCCACCTGGTGAGGCTGACAGGCTCGTGTGATTTGTCCAGGGGGTGATTTCATCATGTTTCACTCACAAATCGCAGCTCCGAGTGCAAGAAGCTCCAGGCATCATCCCTCGCTGCGCCCTCCCCCCAAACACCCACCCGCGCGCTTTTATGTGGTTTCCTCTGGCAGAGCGGGGCTCGCTTGTGCCGCGGCCGCCAATAGCTCCTCCTGCTCGTTTTATTCTCCTCGCAAAAGTAACAGGGTTAAAAGATAAACCAAATGCGTCTTCATCTGGCTCAGAGAAGAAGAGGGGGAAGCTCACTGGGGACCTCCAAGGGAAAATATCCCGATGCCACCCTCAAAAGTCTCCCGGTATCAGGTGTGGCAGCGCGGTGGGCTCTGCGCACGGTGGCCCCGGAGACGCCGACCCCGCGGGGCCGGGAGGGTGTGGGGAGCTCGGGCACCCGTCTCCTGGTCCACGGGTGCTCCCCAAATTTCTAACTGTGCCGCAGAGCAGAGGCCCCTCCAGACTGGAGACACCTCCAGAGCGCGGGGGTGTTTTCCAGCGCTGTTCTCCCGTGCTGCTGTGGCAGGGCAAGTCTCGTATCGGTGGAAACACAGACTGTTTCATCTGCATAGCTGGAAACCCCCGACTTCCAAAAGGGGAGGAAAGCGACACGTTCCCTCTGCCCCACATTCCCCCGTTTTCATCAACAGCAGAAATCCTGGCTGTTTGAATAAGCACTTTTATTTGCAAAACAAATGATACTGCTGAACAGAATTACGGTTGAAATCAGTGGCTTAAATATTATTTGCCAAGGCAAATTATTTACCAGTGTAGTTTGCCACTTCTTTTTCTCTGATGAAAGCGTCTTTCATGAAAGTGTTTACTAACAATTACATTTAAAGGGACAGAGTCAAGGTTTGTAAACCCTCGGACGGACTGAGCTTCTCTTGGGACCTGTCCTATATTCTATACTGGCATTGAGACACAGTACAGCTTTCTTCAAACTATCTTGTAATATTAAACATGTACGATTTTGAGCTTTGTTTAGAGGTATATTTTACTTGCTGCAGTAACTCCTCTTCCCCACCATGTAGCTTTACAGGACAGAGTCTATAAAGCCCTTCTCTTTGCTGCCCACATCTCATCAGCTTGCCAGCCTTTGCCAGGAGCTAATCCTTTTTTATGCAGTTTCTCCACCGAAAGTGGCTCCATTGTGTAGCTGCATCTTTGCATTGCAAGGCTCAGGGCAATGTAATTAGCCCGAAAAGACCTACATCTTAGCCACACCGGGACATGCACCTAGACTGACCAAGACTATGAATTCAAGACCCTTCTACCAATGTTCACTTCACCACTAGCTGGACTGAAAAAAAGATAGGTTGCAATAGGCAATATTTTTCTAGAAAAAGCTGAGCGTAGAGGTCTATAGAAAAGTAAGTATCAAAAATGTTACTCTCTGTTCCTAGAAAATTCTTTGCCCTTAGACTCTGATTTATCCTGTGGTTCAACAATTTCATTCCCAAGCACTAGTTAAGTACAGCAGTGTGTGACTGCAGCAGAAGGGAAACCTAAGGTGTCACAAGTAAAATTGCTTAATGGTGTTGCCTATATGTCTCAGCTAATGAAACTCATGATTTCATGGGCAAAATACAGGAACCAGCAGTCCCAAGCTCTTTTCCAGCATGGGACCCTCAGGTCACCAAGGAACTCAGGCAAAACACAACTGAATTTTCAAATCAGGTGGCCAGTTTTGAGTATCCAAGCCAATACATCCAGTCTCATTTTCAGAGATCCTGAGTCTTTGCTGTTCCTGCATGTCTTCTTAACACACAGGTCCTCAGTTCTCTTGAAAAAAGTTCCTACATATGTTAAAAATGGCCACCCAGAAAAATAAAGCAACAAGCAAACGCAAGAAACACAGCATCGTGGATGACTTCTACTGATTTAAAAATATTTATTGCATGTTTCCATTCCTGTAGCCTCTCTGGAGCTTGTAAACTTCAGAATTTTACATAAATGGAGATCATTTTACATAAAGGAGATCATTTTATGTTTTCTGGTCCATGTTACAAGTATATTAAATTAATTAATGTCCTTTGTAATGCCCTTTAGAACTATAGATGATGACGAACTCTGAAACTGCTAATCTTTTTCATCTGTGTTATGTAAGACACATTTTCCAGTAGCTCTAAACTGAACACATACTCAGATGCACAATGTTCTTTGTGTCACAAGGATTGTGCCTGAAGCTATCCCACAGATGCACAAGGAACTTATTAGCATAAACAAGGTCTAATCATTTTGTTCAAGCAAAATTTCACTGGTGGGATCAGTGGCAATTAAGTTTTTCAGCAACTTATTGCTATTTTACTCATCAGAATAGAAAGAACTAAAGCTGAAATAATGCATTACTGGCCCAAGAATTCAGCAGTTTAGTGCAAGTTTTAAGGCTTAAATGAAACACATTTAAAAGGAACTTAAACAAGATCAACAGAATATGAAATGCCTCTTTATTAGTTATCATGAATAAGAATTGGCCTTTGGCTTTTCTGGCTTCTATTATATGTATTATTTAACTCAGCATGCAGACGTTCAAACCAGGCACCAGATGGCGTTTTACATGAGAAATTCATACTGTAACATTTCCTCAAACATTCACAGAATCAGAGAATCGGAAAAAAAAAAAAAAACAATTGGAAAAGACCATTAAGATCATTGAGTCCAACCCTTAACCCAGTATTGCCATGTCCACCACTAATTCATATCCATAAGTGCCACAGATTTTACATCTTTTAGATACCTTCATGGATCACGACTCCACCAGCTTCCCTGGGCAACTTGACAGCCCTTTCCATGAAGACATTTTTCCCAATATCCAATATAAACCTTTCCTGGCACAACCTGAGGCCATTTCGTCTCATCCTATCACTTGGTACTTGGTAAAGAGAACAAACTTGGTACCTGGGTAAAGAGAACAAACTCCACCTGGCTACAGCCTTCCTTCAGGTAGTTGTAGACAATGATAAGGTCTACCCTGAGCCTCCTTCTCTTGGGCTGTGGTACATGTTTGAGAGTTACAGAAGCTTTTGCAAGTATCTTTTGTTATTACATCCATAAAAGTTTTACTTTGCCAAGTAGGCAGAAGGCATAGGACTGACTCCTGAGGAGCTGCACCACCATGCCCTCTGCTACCCTGTGAGACTGGAAAACCTACAAACCAGGCTGCACTCATGAAAGTACACCCTCCTCACCACAGTTCCTCAAAACACCACCCAACAACAGCAGTCTCCAATTATCTGTCAGCTCATCATTGCCAGATCCTCAGGGACAATCATGGACAAATTAAAGTCTTCAAAATTACAGTTTGCTGCAGCCCAACCCCTGAGGCACCAAATGCCTTAGGCACATATAGGCCCATCAACATTTTTGAGCACCCTACATACTGCCTTCAGGTTTCACAGGGCTGGGGACTGAGTCCAAAACTCGCTGAGGACACCTATCAAAGCACGTCAACCTGCAGAGCACGTTGCACTCTCCTTACCTCACCCTCATGTATGTGTCCTGCACAAAATACAGGTGTATTGGGTTCATGCCTGTCTGAAACAGAACTCTGCCTTCCCAGATAGAGAAAAGGAACCACTCAGGATGATCTGAGTCCCAGTATTCACTTTATACAGTTATGTAAAACACTTGCAGACTCACTAGAATAAGGACTAACACTCAGCTGAGTAGCCTGGTGAGAAGAAGTAGGGCATAATGCAGGATAGAAACAAATTCTCCCACACACCGCGTCAGATACAACGACTTCAGTTCTTCAATGTGGGATGTGGATTAGGTGACTGCACTGCAGCTCTTGAAGCTGCCTCTGATGCCTGTGGAGGGGTCTTAGCTCAAGTGCACCCTCCACACACAACCACGATTTGTGCAGGCACATAAGCAGAGCAAGGTCTATAAGTGAGGTCATGTCTTTTAGTAGGACAGCCAGGTCAGCTGGAAACAGAAGAGAAGTTTTCAGTAACCTGAAGAAAGCTTTGAGTGCCTGATACAAGTCATACAGAACCACTCCAACACATCTCTCACTGTGAACAGCATGACAGCAGCAGCATCAACACTACTCCAACACCTTCCTCACCTTCAAACAAATTAACAGTTACTCAACTTCGTTTCTGGACAATATTATTATTGCAAAACAGCACAAGGACTTCACTAAAATGCACTGAGTTCAGAATTATGTTTCTTAAGATAGTCATATGTAAAAACTTTAGCAACTGCAGAATAAAAGCTGTTCTGCGATAAAAGCCTGCATCTTCAGGGAGGATGTGAAGGAGTTAAACATGGAGCCAAAGAGCCTGTATGTGTTTTTAGTGCAGCTCAGGTGAGGCTTGGTATATATTCAGGTCCTCATCCTTGTTTTCCACTGCTTGAATTTGTGATGGGTGTCAGAGGTGCTTGTCAACAGTTTCACATCTGTCTTTTTAAAAGAACTGTAGACTTCAGTGGTGTGAAATGCACCCACCTACCCCCAGACAGTAGTCTGGAGGTTTTAAGGGCCTTGCATGGTATGTTGCATGTGCCACACACAATCAATTGTTAATTTATTTGAATTTTATAAGTGATACAACCTGTTACAGCCCTCAAAACCCATGGACCTTTAGAAACAAAGAGTTAAAGCTAAATGAGAAAAAACGCAACCAAACAAAAAACCCCAAACAAAATGAACAAAAAACCCAACCAAAACCATAAACATACCAACAAACCTCCCACAAAGATGAAAAAGCTACTAAAAGATGTAAAAAGCAGGTTTCTAGACTTCTAATCATATGCCTGGTTTATTTGTGTAACTTGTATGTACATCCTTTACCCTGTTTGAACCTTTCTCAGTAGAATATTAGCTTGGAATCTCTGGGTATGTAAAACTTCTTGTGGGGACTTCTACAATAATCCTGTAACATCTCTCTCCTACTTAATCACATTTACCCTCAGCTCAAACTCTATTTTGGCACACTTTTCAAGCTCAAGGCTTGGATATGATAAAAAAATTCCAAGTGCTAATCTCTTCCCTACAAGTGAAATGTGGATATAATTAATACTGTTTTGTTTACTTTGTTTTATCTGCCCAACAAGAGTTTCTGTTTGTTTGAAATTGATTTTTTTTTCATGTTTTTGGAACTTGGATCAAGAAAGAAGTATTTTAATTAATATTTTTCTTCTAGTTAATCTTAAAAAAACCCCCACTGTTATTTTCAAAACAGTAAAATCCTATTTGATTTGAGTTTAAAGAGATTTGTCACTAGGAATATTGTTCTCAACTTGCCTGCAGTTGAGACTTTGAACATCCACGCTCTTCAGCATCAGTACTTCTGCAGAAAAAGCAAGATGGGATCCAGGCTGGAAATAGAGGATTCCTCACAACAAATAGGGACATGCCTTCTGATGGGCACATTTTCCTCCGGGTTCTATCTATAAGAGGCATCTAAGGCTGAAGAACTGGCTGTTGTTACAATGACTTGTGTCTGCCCCTATGAAAGCTTTCTTTTGGGGCATGATAAATGAATGCATGAACACAGAACAGGCCTTGGCAGTGTTGCAGTTAAGACAAAAAAAAAAGCTGAGGACCTTCTGGAGCTTGAGCCCATTTCACATGAGCACAAGTCCCATTCAAGCAGAGCTATTTTATTTGCATAAGGACTGCAAGACTGCACCACTAAATGCAATGAGTCCAGCACAAAGACAAGGAAATTCTGAAGAAATTAGGACAGCTGATAGTGAAGAGATGTCCTCTGAAGAAGAAAAATAACAATTATTAATGCTGCCCAGACTGCATGATCTGATTCACTGAGTGGCTCCATGAATGTTTATGTGGAGGAGGATACAATAGGAACTGTCCAGGCTTTATTTCATAGAAAAATGCATAAGTGACAACACAGCTAACACTGTCACAAACTTAATCCTATTTGCAACCCCTTCTTTGGTGTCTTGATTTATCTCATAAATGAAAGCCATGTTTTTATGATTTGCACCAGCTTAAGCTATCCCCAGCTGTTGAGAGGGGGACGGTATTTCATTACCTTGGTAATAACTTGCTTTTCTGCTCTTTTCCTTCAGAACAGAAATAAACCTAACAAGTAGAGTACAGATACCAAGTGTCTACCAGCAGCCCAGATATTGGGGTCACCCTTAATTGGGGTAATGTAGATTAGCTTAGCAGCAGTCGAGGAGGCAAAGACAACTCAGGCTGCAGTGTGGTCAGGAGGCTCACCGAAGACAAAGGACTTTATTTTTAGTAACAGCTTCACTTTTATCTACTGCATATAAATTGCCAGTACACTATAGGTCAGTAGTTCACCTAACATGGAAAGATTCTACTGGTTACAAGGCATCCACGTTCTACAGGTACCTCTCTGGTCCTTAAGAATGCATTCATCCATCACCTCAGACCTTAAGAGATCCACATACACACTGTCACCCCCACACCCTGATAGACTGGCTAGTCCCTGCTATCACTTCCATCCTCTCACCCCAACCTTTCCTAGGGCCACACTGCAAGTCAGAACAGGTTAAAAAGTTCCCCTCCTTTGGGATGTTGCAGCTGGATGAGTTTCCTGCTCTGGTCCTCAGCCCTGGAAGCTCTGTCTGTGAGATATAGTGAGCTTCAAACTGCTGCTGCTTCCGAACCCCAAGAACCCCAAGCCTGGCACTGCCCTGTGAGCAGGGAAGCAGCAGGCAGGGCACAGGCAAGCTCTTCTTTCCCCGCCTCATTGTGATCCCAGGGGAGAGGTGTCACTGCAGCACACGCTCCCCAACCTGCACTACTTAACATGCATCTGCTGCCGCCTGCTCTAATGGCAAAGCACAAAAGCATAAAACAATTGCGTCCTGCTTTTTTAGGTCGTTTCAGACAGATGGGCCGCTTTCCAAGCATCACAAATTTTCTGAAGTTGAAACATGTCACCACCAGTTCAGTTGAAGGCCAGCTTTTTTTTTTGTCTCCCTAATTTCAGCTGAGTGCAAAGAAGACAAATGTAAGTACAAAGGGAAAAACATCCTGTTTGAAGAGTACTCCCTGTTTTCTGTGGGTGAGAAAGGAATAAGCAACATTTCAACAAGAAAACAATGTAATCCATTGCTGGATTTTTTTTAAACCCATATAATACTGTGTAACTGAATAAATTTCAAAGCCTGCAGGAGTACAATATATAAAAAAAAAAGAAGAAAAATGCTAGCAATCAAAAATATGCAATTCTGATAGCATGGGTTTGCCTAAGGATTATCAGGGGGATTAATGGAAATACTTTTTTTCACCTTTTCAGTATAAAACTTTGAAAAGGAATAGAGAATCCTTTTTTTTTTTTTAAATGGATTTAAAAAGTAAACTGTAGGGATACTCAGGCCACTTAAATATTAATAATCTTCTTCATAGTTTTAAAGCAAACAATCTTACTGAGTTGTTTTGTTTAACTCATCTTTTTTTTTATCTAGCAAAACAGGACTTTCAGAAAGAAACAGTTCCTTAGTTTATTGATTGCTGACTGTTGTAGACCAAAAGCAGCTGATTAGCTCAACCTTCACAGAAGGCTCCCCACCCTGGTAAATATCCTCTTCACAGCAGACAAGACTGAAGTCAGGTAAATATTATATTTGTTGAAGACTCCCAGGCAGAGACAGACATTCCCAGGCATCCACAGAGAGCCTGCAAAACAGCTAGGATGATTTAATTTCTTGCTAATGCTTCTCCAAGACACTGAAACCAAACACCTTTGTAGGCATTCGAATCAACCACTGTAAAAAGGACTTGAGCAAACTACTGCCCTGGTGAAGAGAGTGAGGACATCTCCTTTTCCAGCAATAGCTTCGACAGCTGCAGGGAAGGCCTGTGGTGCCTGCTGTGAAGGCCTGTGGTGCCTGCTGTCCCTGCTCAGGCATGCAAACTCGACATTTCCTCCTTTTGGGAGAGGAGTTGCCCAGCCTGGCTGATTCTTCCTGCATCACACTGATCATGGGAGTTTCAGTGCCTGAGTGATCTTCCTCCAGCTTGGTGCTGAGGAAGGCTGTGATTAAATGACTTTTAAAACAAATAAAACAACACGCTTTGGGCAAAGAAGCCAGAATGGATGATGAAAACAGACAAGGAGCAGCAGCGTGTTCAGGTGACAGCTGAAGTCAGCAGAGGAGGATCACCCCTACCCCTGGGTAAACTGACTTCTCTTTGCACTGAGACAGGGCAGGAGCACAAGCTTTCTCTGTGGTAGCTTAAATCATGACAGCTGTTTTGAAAATGAGTGTGGAACTATAACCTCCTGTTCATATTCCTGGTTGCTGGCAGCCTAAGCCTGCTGAAGCACCTGCTTCATTCTGTAGATAATTTGGCAGGGCTTTGGAAGGTACTGGATTAAAAAAAAAAGACTATGAAAACTTGTGCTTTCATTGCTTCCTACTCTGATGCATTATGAATAAAACAAATAAGTCAACCTCAAAGCCCCATTGTATAAGGGCAGGTGGAAGTACAGTTAGACTGCAGGACAGGACACAGAGCAGAGAAATGGGAAACTCTGGAGGGGTGGCAGATTCAGCATAAACCCCAGGCCTGACGCTGCCAACAGCAGCAACTGCCAGGACAGCACAGTAGATGTGCTGTGACTGTCGGAGTCATCTCCTACCATCTGTGGGGAATACTGGGCCGGCTGGACAGACCAGTGGAAGAGCAGCAAAAGAGAGATTAGTGTTGAGGGTGAAAAGAGACAAAATATATTAGGAGAACAGAGATCTGGAGATTCCAAAAAGGAATCTTTCCTTCTTGTTCATGCTGTTGTGGGGTTTGGAAGGAGGAGAACATTCTTGTGAACTCTGCTCTATTGCCAGTGCTGTTTCAGTTGTACTCTACTGCACAAGTCCATTACGTGTTAAGGGCTGTCAAAAAAATAGAGCCTCTTTAGGTGCACTGAATTTGTGTGGTCAAGCACAAATGACCTGAATAATGAATCCTATTGCATTTGGCAGGCAGCTGAGACTGGGACCCTTCAGTTGTTTCTCTGGAAGAGGACTTAGATTGTGGCATCAGGGATTCTTTGGTACAATCCTGTTATTTACAGGGAATGTAGGAAAAAAGTGCTGTTTCCCTGAGCAGAAAAAGGAACCCTATTGCTCTGGATATCCAAGAGGCACTTAAGGACTTCTTATATTTGTCCCGAATGACTGGCCATCAGCTCCAAGGGAATTTCACCCAATCTTATAGCATTCCCTTTGTCCCACTCGGAGGGATGACCTTGTCTGGGGTTTACCTGTTGTCTTCACTGCCACTTCAGCTGTTCAGCCTCAAAATGGAAAGAGAGTAAAACAAGCATTTACACATGATGGCAACTCAATTAGTTACAAAGTATTGTTTCATCAGGACACTTTCTTCCCTCACCTTCATAGAGACTGTGTTTTCATTCACTGAATGTTTTTGATCATCTCAGCCAAAATTCATTTTGGGTGTGCAAAGAGAGCCTTTGAGGAATGACTGAGAAAGCTGCACCTCTCCTGGGCTGAGCCATGTGCTTCCAGTCTCACCTGCTGCATATACCAGACTGCACCCACAAAGTTGTACCCTTCTTTCTCCAAAAATTGCTGAACCAAGCCATATTTTCTCCTTATACAGCCTATGCAGTCTTTAAGTATTGTCCCAAATATCCTTCACTGATCCTCATACAATGAGTGACAGGCCACCTTTAGCCTTTTCACACTATTGCACTCACACCTGAGGCCAATGCTGATACACCAGCATTCATCAATAGCACCAGGGACATACAACTAATACAACTTAAAGGGCTTTTTCTGCAGGGCAAAATATACAGCATTAGGTAAGAAAATGTTCTGTGGACTGTAACTTCTACCTTGGTATTTGTCATAAGTGCTGGTACCTCCTGCACCAAAATCTTCTCCTTCCGCAAGGACTTGTACTTAAGTAAAGCAGTTTGGAGCAATTCTGCAGAGCCCAGCTACTGGAGTCAAGTAATTGAAAACTCAGGGTGTGGGATGGGATATCCCTGGGCTGTCCCCTCCTCTGCTTTGTTGTGCTGTTGGCAAAGTACTGAGGGAAGTGCTCTAATCCTGCCCCAGGTTTGCACAGGGCTCTCTGTAAAACCCAGAGTGATTCCCTGTGGAGCCCGTTCGAGGAATTCTGCCTACACTGGCTCTGATAGCTTTTGCTGTTGCATGGACAGAGCAGCACAATCATCCTTTCTTCAGATTAACGTATTTTTACCCTGGCAAAATATCAATTTCTGGCAAATTAGTGACCTGGTGGGCTGGTTTGTGTGTAAACACAAGGGCATGGATCTGTCTCGAAACTCGTGGACTAGTCCTGGCTAAGTGCACGTGTAGCCTGGCAGCCTCAGCAGCTCATCCTGCCATGTCCCTACAGCCGCCTGCACTGCCACATGTGCCAGTATAGAGCCAGAATTTTGAAATTTGCCTTTAGATCAAAAAGCCTGCATGAACAAAGCATTATTACCCAGGATAATCCATATATCCCAAGTTTTTTGATCACCACAGGAATGAGAGGCAGGACCTCAGCTGAACATGCCATTAACAAGAATCAGCAGGAAATAGAAATCTGTAAAGGGAATAAAACGTGAAATTTCAGTGGTGGGGATGGGAGGCAGTTGCTGTGGGAGGGAGGGCTTGAGGAGGAGAATGGCAGAAATAAAACTGACCATGTCCTACAAATGGTATTTCTACACCAGATGACATGAGATGAAAAAATGAGGTAATGATCAAGGATGAGTTTCCATGAACTTCTTTCAAAAAAACACCAAACAAACAAAGATAAAGCTGGTAAAGAGCCCAAGACAGCAGTGCCTGTGGTAGAACAAAAATGTGGTGCAGGTAGTGAGGAGTGAGCGGAAAAAGTAAGAGAAACAGCTCTATAGACATCAGGGTCATCAAGCAAGGAGGGGAGGAGATACTCCAGGCACCGGAGCAGAGATTCCCCTGCAATCTGTGGAAAATACCTTAGAGAAGTGGGTTTGTCTTGAAGGACTGTGGCCCAAAGTGGGGCAGGGAGGTGTGTGTGGAGGAAGGAGCAGCAGACAGGGGCTGGTACAGACTTATCCCCCAAATGCTGCCTGGGATGGTGGGGAGAGGTGGAAAAATAAGAACTGGGAAAAGGGAAAAGAAAGGTGATAGTTTAATTTTTCTATTTGCTTCCCACTATCTAAATCTATTTAAATTGGCAACAAATTTAATTAATTTTCCCCAGGTTGAGTCTGTTTTCCCCATGACACTAATTGGCTAAGTGATCTCCCTGTCTTTATCTCAATCCATGAGCTTTTCAATCTTATTTTCTCTCCCTGCCCCATTGAAGAGGAGGCGTGAGAGAGCAGCTGGGTGGGCTTCTGGCAGCCAAGGTCAACCCACCACAGCTTCCTATTAAAAGTCTCTACAAGACATGGGGAAATTAGATAAACAAAGGATGAAACTCTTGAGATACTTTACAATAAAAAGCATGTAAGAAGGACATGAAGTCCCCCACAGAAATGAAGCTGGATAGGAATTGTATTAGAAGATGAGGCATTTGCCGATCTCCCAGTCACAGATATAAGGAAGGTCCATCTGCAACAGGAGAAAAGTTCTGTCTGGCTTAGGACAAGAGGATACGAGCTGAGCACACCTGCTATTATTTTTTATTTTTAATCTCTTTAATCCAATTTTTCATGTACAGTACTATCAACTGAAACTTGTAAGCAATTCTTCAATACTTTGAAATATGAAGACTGCTACAACAAAAGACTTTCCTGTGAATCTTTCTCACAGAATTAAAACAGTACACAACAGCAAAATAGTTCTGCAATGATAGAGCCCATATGTATTTGTTTCTATCTTTACATCCTTTTTGTGTACCAAAGAGACAGTGACCCTGTTCTCTTTTATTCTAACTGTGGGGAACAGGCACAGTTACATGGGTTTTGAAACAAAGAAAGCCTGTGAGATCATTTGCTCTGACATCCTGCAAACAGAATTGTCATCTCACTCAGTGATGAGCCCAAGGGAGGGTGAATCCCAGCTGGGCTGGTGTGGATGACATGGGGAGAGCAGTGCTGGGAGGCTCAAAAGCCCCATCCAGCAAGGTGGTGCAGAGATCAGCAATGCTGCCAGCTTTGCAAACACATGAAAACCAATTTGTGTTACTGGTGTGCCAGCAATAGCAGATTTTGCTGTGTTTCCATATGTGGTCCATTAATCTGGGGAAGTGCCATAAATGACCACTTAGAATAGTACATTTGGACAACTGGTGCTAGTCCCAGCACTGCCAGCAGCACTCTCATGCCACCACCCTTCATTCATCTCTCACAAATATTCATTACCTCCACTTCCAGTTCAGCTCATGTCAAAGGATTACCTTTGGAATCCTTCAGCAGAGGCTGCTCTGTGGGCACTGCTATTAACAGCTCCAGCTTTCAAGAAGGATGCTAACATATCTTTAGCTGTCTGGTACTTAAATTCAGCTGGCACCCTTGATGAATAACTGGAAACCTCCCTGCTGCAGTGACTTTAAACTCATAGTTTAACCTTCATTTAACCTTCATATTACAACCTCTGAAATAAGGTAAGATTTTGTATAATAAATATTGCTACACAAATGGAGCACTATTTCATTTTCTTAACATTCTATACAGGCCAGCTCCTAGGAGGAAACATCTCCACAGACTTGGACTTCATGAGAACCTCTGAATCTAAAAATGTCTGTAGATGTCCCTGTACTGTTCAGCTGGTCACCTGTGGGAAGCCAATGTTAGGGGCAGAGTCAGCCTCTTCTTTCTTACAGGCAACCCCTTTTATTTCTCCCAACCCACCAGCACAGCCATTCCCCAGCCCACCACCCCAGTATCCCAGCACACGTCCAGCAGGGAGGGCTGGAGCTTTCATGTGAGCTTTAGGTAGAACCCTGACACCCTCAAAATGACAAGTCAGTATCCTGGTTCTACTTGCAGAGCTCAGCATTCTCATCACAGATGTGGAGGCAATAAGGAGCAGCCTGCACAGCACTGGCACATGCTGATAGGAAGCTGCATAGATCAGCAGTAATTAGAAGGAAATCACAGTCAAAGTCTAAGCAAATCAGACACAAAAGAGACTCAAAAGAGGGACTCAATGATAAATACTTCAAAATCAGAGTAATTAAAACCATTATGAGTCCAACATATGGAGGAGAACTACCAGGCGTGCAATGTTTTATTACTCCTTATCAATTTGCCTCTCTAATCAGCACTTTACATTTGTGGTATAGGGAGTTACAGAAAAAAAATTACAGATCCTTGGGGTGTTACTGCCATGATTAAAGAAATTCATATATTTCCTCTGAAGAAAAAGACTTAAGGAGAAGTGCCTGTAACAGGAGCCTTCATGAAACAGATTGCCTTTAAGACCAGGATTTTACCAGTGAAGCTCCAGACACTGGAAATTTTAATATAAATCAAAAGCCAAGTGATGTGGGAATTTTAAACTCATAAATATGTACTAGCATAATATTAATATTATAGGATGTAAATATAAACAAAACACAAGATACTTTGCTCATGTCTGTGCTAGATGCCAATTTTGATATTGATATAAGGTAAGAATATATATGAAAGGCACTTCATATTAAAAAGGTTAAGAGAGAAGACATCTTCAGGGGGCAAAACAAGCTATAAGAGACCTGCTGTGGTTTCTAAAATACATTTTCTTCTCAGTGCGTTAAATAATACTTTCTCCTTTACTTATGAATCGGAGCACTTCCAACATCACTTCTGAATGCACTTTGAAAAGACTTCCTACTTGCCAAAGCCAAATCCAAGCTGCACTTTGCAAAAACGCATTTATGCTGTTCATAGCCTGTCTTTGCTTGTAATTAGGTTTATTTAAGACTACATTAGCAAGCCAGGAAAACATGTGGGGCAGAAGAGGAGGGCAGATGCGCCTACCGTACCAGTGGGTCTTTTTTCTCCATGGCTGAAGCTCAAGGTGGAAACTTCCCTTTGCCCTGGCGCTGACAGAGGCTCGTGGCTGATGTGCTGCCTGGGGGGGTCGCAGCTGCCCTGGCCCCAGGCTGGCTCCCGGGGACTGCCCGGCCACCCTGGGCCTCGGTTCCCAATGCAGTGTGGCTGAAGTCAGGGTGCCAGCTGCCCCCAGCGGGACAATGGCTCTATTGGGAGTTAGCTGGGGGACAAAGGAATGATTTTATATGCATACATGTGACCTTTGCCTGAAATGACTCTATGGAAAGTGTCCCTGTCCTGAAGCTCTGCTTTCAAATGCAGCAGTCTGAGGTGCTTGCTTTATTTGTCCTGTTTTTTCTGGTTTTTTTGCCACAGATGCCTCAGGAGAGGTCATGTGCAGATAACAAGGTAGTGCTGAGCTTTTTCTGATCATTTAATAGAGCTATTCTGTAATCAATAAGATTGTTTTCTCCACTTTGAAAATTTCTTCACCAGAATCTGCTATCTGGAGTGCTTTTTCTGCTTTTAGGACTTTAACTACAAAACCAGAGTACCCCAACTTCTGCCCTGAGCTACCCTCTGAGCTACTTCCAAGCTCAGGCACCTTTGCTACAGAACATATAATTTTAAATTTATGCATCTGGATAAGAACAGCAGGTCCTCTGGTTTTTAATGGATTGGAGTGACTTATTTATCATAAATCAATTTATTCTGTGTTTTTAAAGTATTTTGAAGACTTCTTACTTGATGGGATATAAAATAGTGGCTGTCATTACATTGCACATGTGAAATTCAAATATTGCTCTTGCTGGGCTGGAGGTGGGAGGTGAAGACAGAGCTTATCACCTTTGCCTTGGGATGTGGCAGTAAATGCTGCAGGTGAAAGGATGGTCCCTCAGAATGATTCTTTATTAGCTTACAGGGAAGGTTAATAACAGCATGACTCTCAGGTTAGCCAAATTTTCCTTTGTAAGGCCTTAATTTTTGCTGTTTGATGCTCTGGCAAGCTTAAATTTGCACCAGTGTTTTTGTAGTCTCAGGCTTACATACCCTAGAGCAACAGACTGGATATTGGGGACCAGGGAAGAATGGCTTTTGATAAGTGAATACATTCATCCAACCCTCCCAAATTCGACACAAATTTTATTGAGTTATAAATCTCTAAGACATTTTTATATATGCTCAGGACTGTGTGCAACTTGCTCACATTTATTGGCTGACCTCTCTGAAGATCATCTTCTCTGGGTGTCTTTGAGCCCCTTACAGACCATCGATCACATTGTCCATTTATTTCCCAACACTGTCCTCCCTAATACTTGTTTGAATTCCAAGTAGAAAGATATGCATTTCCCTTGCCATAGAAGTTAATGTGCAACCTGCCATGCTGTTGACAACTTTTTTTCTCCATCTCCTTTTAATAGAATTTTCCTCTTTAGCTTATCACTTCTAATTATTTGTTGCCCCATGAAAATATATCTGTTCTACAGCAGAGGGGCTTAAACTCATTGTTACAAGTACACTGCTGAATAAAGACATGATTAGATACAAACTAGCTGATTTATCCACATTTACAGAGTTAAAATATACCTGTTCGGGAGACAAGCATGAGCTTCTCTGCTTAATCTCATTTCAGCATGGTTCGGAGGAACTAGCAGGATTTAGTATTTCCCAATATATTCACTGGAATCTAAAAATATTTTGGTCTATCTTTACATCAGTTTAGTATCATAGCAGTCTTGGTCATACGGCTACTGACTTGCTTTGAGTCATACTCAGTCAAAATAAATCTTAGGCAACTCTCATTCTGTATAAACAAACTCAGGCTCTTTAGCAAAACAGATGCTGCTGTCCCCAGTGGGTATTGCTTTGGATAATGCTTTGTCAGAATTAATGCACAACAACTGGAACAGTTCAAGCAGGGGCAGTGACCTGGGGCAGGACATGGTCAGAGGGGCACACAATTATGCCAGTGGAAGCTGGTACCTGACCTGAAGGCATTGGGAATGGACTTCTACCCATAAACATATAATTTTAAATGTATATGTATAAAGAGTTAGTTAAGACCCCCAGAAAGGGATCTGTACAGTTCAACCACCACTCGTTCACAGGCTGTGGCCATCACTACATTTTCACAGAACCATAGAATAGTTTGGGTTGGAAGGGACTTTAAAACTCATCTAGTTTCAGCCCCACTGTTTTGTGGGCAGGGAACCTTCCACTTGACCAGGTTGCTCAAGGCCCCATCCAACCTGGCCTTGAATGCTTCCCGGGATGGGGCATCCACAGCTTCTCTTGGCAACCTGTTCCAGTGCCTCACCACCCTCATAGTAAAGAATTTTTTCTTAATATCTAAGCTACACCTGCCCTCTCAGTTTGAAGCCATTCCTCCTTGTCCTATCACTACATACCCTTGTGAAAATACCAAACAGCTTCTCCCTGTGGCATATCCTCAGTGAGTTGTGATCGGAGCTGATGGATCTGCTTTCCGGATTTGGCTTTAGGCAATGACAAGGCACAAGTCACTTAGAATAGGGCAGGGCTGGTCTTGCACAGGTATATAGCTGCATGTAGGAAATTTTCAGGTGTGGCAGCAGATACTTTCCATTTGAAGGAGTAACTCAACTGGACAGACAGTGGATTGCAAGTCTTGGATGAAGAATTAAAAGTACACCAATGTCCTATTTTGATAATGGAAAACATCCCATCTAATGGAAACTAAAATGATAATTTTCTAGGTACACTAGATTCAGAAATGAATGTTCAGGAATTTGATTTTACAACAAGTGCACAGAGGATACTTACTGAGGGGCATAGGTTCATGCTTTCATATATAGTTAAGGCCAGGTTCTGCTGGAGGTTAATGAAAATGATAAAAAAATATTATTTCTCTTTCAATATGCAGAACACGTAGGAGAAAAGTTGTACAAGGCTCAGATTTAAAGCAGCTGTTCTCATCATCAGAATCAGAACTCTGAACATCTCTTGATCTCATGCAATCAGAGGGAATAGCATTATACTTAAATCAGGCCACACAGTGAGCACCTATATATGGATTTCTGGAGCTAAAATTAAAATCCTTTTTTTAAAAAGCTGTGTTTATAGATGTCCTGCCTGCTAGAAATAAAGACCTTTTGAACATAACTCCTTTTAATCCCTGCATTTTCTGCACTCATTTTTAAACAGTATTGATGCAAATAAATTCATCATAAAATCATACTGGCAGAAAATATGCCCTGGGTAGTGCAGCAGTACATTAATCATAAAAAGCAGCACTTCAAAAAAATTGCACTGCAGATAGCCCTGAATAAAAGAAGATTGTGACTTACAAGAAATATACAACCCCTCCTCCTGTTAATCTGTTCCATATTTGATCATTGAGTGTGAATTACAGTTGAAAAATATCCTGGGGGATTACTTAATATACTGCCTAATCCAGCCATCCACCCCCTGCAAAGCATAGCCTCATGCGGTTTGGTTTCATTAGGAGTTTCTCTGCTGCTTCAATGACCCAGCTTAGTTTCACCTCCTGCAAACAGGTCTGAGCATGAAGAAATAGCTTCTGTGGCCAGAACTGTGCAGAAATATGTAATTCTGTACAAGTATAATTGCACGAGCTGAGCTCATGGAAAAACCATACTTTGTCCAGCAACCTTCTAGGCCTGGCTGGAGTTACTCCTTCTGCAATCTGAATGGGTTATGTGGTCTTGTATCTCTGACTTTGCCATGGCGTATTTTCTTGTTCTTAACCCTTCATTTACAATATTACAGCTGCATAACAACTTTGCTCAAACTCCATAGGTTTACCACTTCTGTTCAACAACATTTTTTCCTGCCATGAAATGTTTTGTCTCCACTAAACTTTGCCCACCGGTGGGGATGTTACGGTATCCCTTGTTCTCAGTTTATGCAAAAATGTATCTTCACTTTGGAAAGCCATCAGACTCAGAACTTCTCAAGATCATCTGTCAAAAGATTAATCTTTCTCTCCTGAGCTCTGTTAACCCCAGTATACCTGGCTACAAGCAGTTATAAAATAGCACATCTTTACAAACCTGCACCAGCAGGATCCACTTCCCTGAGAGTATCTGCCATGAGGAGCTTGGGATGGAAGAGAAATGGCCATAAACTGTAGTTGGGGGTAAATGTGTGCAGGGAGATAAAGTGTGGATATAAGAAAAATCATAGAGACTGTAAACTAAATCTCAGTTCTCCCTGACCAATGTAAAAAGGCTCTGCATGGGCTGAAGGTTTCCTCTGAGAGAGCATGAACTAGCTAAGATAGTTTACATCTTTATCACTTTGGCTGTCGTGCAGAGCACTCCAAGTCCTGGATAAGGCCAGAAAAGGGCCGCAGGGGAGAACAGAGCATTACCAGCATTAAACAAGATCCTCTTCCTTGGCTTGAGGGCTTACACCACGGCTTTTTTATCTATTTTCCTTATCACTAAAACATTGCTTTCTACATCTCCTATCCTTCTCTTCTGGTTTTCTTGCACAATCCCTATGCCCTATCCCAAACATCTCTTTAATCTAGCACAGATAGAGCTCCATCTAATTTTGAAGTTCCTAGTCTTGTACAATATGTACAGGTTATGTCAAATTCGACATGCTGAGCAAGATGTACAAATGTATTAAATGAAACAATAACTCAAAACTTGCAACTAGGGAACAAGTTGATAAAATCCCTGAAGAAGGGAACACAAGTTTCAAGGCTGCTCGTATCCGCTACAGAAAATCCAGTGTTGAAACCTGACTATAAAGGCCTGACATGAGATATTCCACTAGGAATAAGGGTTATGAAGGTTAAATAAAGAATAATATGATAATTACACACTCCTCACAAACTCTACCCTTTTTACCAGAGAGCAGTGCACTAGATGTTAACACTGATCCATAGATGAAAACAGCCAACAAACACAGCCACAAATACAGCCAACATACCCTAAAGAAAAGTCAAGGAACTCCAGAAAAGTTTTACAGAGGAAGGACTGATGACTTCCAAGGGGTGCCACTACAGGACAGGGTTTGGACACACATGGATTTGCAGGTAATACACTAAGACCAGCTTTTAAAGCATGATGAGTTTCGTCCACCCACCAGCTGCAGTGCCACCAAGCAGTTGTTGGTCCAACAGCCATGGCATGGCTCGGGTTGTTCCTGCAGTGTTTGTAATTCAAGGTCAGTGGCTTGGCCACCATTACTATAGTGCTTGGATTTCCATCTTCCCGAAAAGAAAGTTGAATTTTCAAAGTATATAAATGTCTCAGTCTTTTGTGGTTTGGGGAAATTGGTCAGATCTTTTAGAAGAAAATATTATTATTGTTAATTGTATTATATTATTATTAATTATTATTAATAATAATAACAATAATAATTCTTGTTGTCTGCAGTTGGGGTATAAAAGCTACTTCGTGTGACTGAACAACTCATCCTTGCATTTTGTGTGAAGTCCATGGAAAATCCATTGTGAGAGGAAGCTATAATCCTGACTGCAACATGCATTAGGGCCTTTTGAGTGCTGGACTGAGAAAATATTGGTCACAGGGAAATCTGCTCCTACATTGAGATGTACTCAATTCTGGGAAAAAAAACCCTAACAGTGAACTGGCTTGTTCAGCTTTGGGTGCTGCAGAGAGGAATGGCTGTGCAGTGAAGGGTTTGGGCTGCACAAATGAATTTTACATGCAGCTATTTGGGAATTCTAAAATAACTCCAGTTTGTTCGCAAGGCTTGGTTTATATTCCTGCTTACAATTTATCTTCTGTTTCTGATTCCTCACAACATCTGTGTCCTTTTTCCAGACCCCCCGGCATGGCTTTATTCACTAAAGCTTTCAGAGCTTTGTTTTCATTCTAACGTTTTTGCCCTCTAAGTTGTTTTTATTATGATGTACCACACTGAGTGTTCTAACAGCCTGCAAAGGATATTTTCTAAGAAGAATAAATTATGGGCATTAATAGAACAAAGCTCAGAGCTTTCAAACATTTGGTTTCAACGTGGAAGGATTCTCTTTCATATGAGAATCATGTTGAGGATTTATTTCTGGGGAGTTTTTTCTGCTAGTAAGATCTAACGAAGCAGTATTTTACTGAAGGCTTGTTTTTTCTTTGCACACTCTGTCATGGTTATTGCACAGCGCTTCTGCTGTTTCTTATTTCACTGCAAGGTACTTATGTGCATATGAAAGGTACACTGTGCAGGGTTTGCTTTCAAGTTTTCTGTTAAGTGGGGGGAGGGAGGGTATGGGCGTTTTGTTTGAGCTTCTTTTGTGGAAAGGGATTAAGGTGAGGATGCGGAAACCAGGGGCAAAGTACTTCTTTAAAATAAATCCATATCTCCCCTCTCTAAACACATGCCAACCAAATACACAAATTACAGCAAATTGGTTGCCTGTGTTCACAACTGAGCTCATGCTAAAAAACAAGAACAGTACAAGCACGAGTTAGAACATTTATTTGGACCTCCTTGAAAAGTCTTCCTTTCAGTAGGCTCAATCCTGCAACATAAGCAATTTAGCTCTCATGAGTAGTCCCATTGACTAAAAGCAGGGCCTGGATTTACAGTCACCTAAACCAACAGAAGAGTTTTGAATGCAACATTTTCCCATAAGTCACTTCCCATTATACCCTTTTACCACCTGGACTCCATCTCCTTAAATCTGTTTTATTGGTCCCATATGCCTTTATTCAATGAAGTGCTCGAGCTTTGATGGAATGGAAGGGATGTAAGCGAGCACCAAACAGCTTTCCTGAACCGGTGCTGCAGCCGTGCTCCCAATTAATGCCTCCTTTCATACAGCTGGGTCCCCTCACTACATGCAGGGAACAGCCTCCCACTTGTAGTGCCCAAACATGCTGCCTTTCTCTTCCAAACCTGCTCATAAAATCCACTGCCTCACAGCTGCCTCCAGCTCGCAGCTTTGTGCTGTTGTCCTTTACAAGATGGAATTGCCTTTTGCTGAGTGCTGGACACCACATGCTTAAACTCTCATGGGGTTTGGACCCCACTAGTTCCCAAGAGCAGGGTCTAACCCACAGCTCAGCAAGTCTGGAGGCTAGCAGCCCCCAGCTGGTACCACTGCCCCCTTCTTGTATCATCCACGGAGTCCACTTGGCTCCCAGAGGATTTAATTTAGGTCCCCAAAAGGCAGAAAATACTTCTCCCCTCTCTGCTTTTGGTTGGATTTGGTTTCTGGATATTTAGCAAGGTGACTCACCAGATCAAGGTGAGCCTCTGTGCTGATGCTGGGGAATCCCCAGAAGTGGATTGGGTAGAGGACACGACCACTAATTGTAGAATTCACACCCAAGTAAGGGAAGGGACAGAGACAGCTCCATATATCTTTCCTGCTACCTATCTCCATGCACATTCTCCTTTCTGTCTGCATTTTACAATACAAAAAAGTAAAAGAAAATATTTAGTACAGATTTCCTGAAAACTCCAGCAATTTTTGCACCTTGACAGATTTTTAGCAGCACTTAAACATATTTCAAAGCTGGTATGGTAGCTCTACATGTACTTCTAAGGCAAAGATGTAAACAGTTTGATTACATCATACTCCAGATCAAAAAGTGGGAGGTAGGAACTGCAAACTTTGTCATGGTTGACTTGAACTCAAATGAAAACATCTGAAGGCTTTTGTGGCTGTTTGAACTTCTCAGTGACAGGAATCAAGGTAAAAGCAACTTGATTGTTTCTTTTTATCACTTTCCAGCCTTGGTACAAAAACAGGAATCCGTTAATTACTTCGGACACCAATGGGATTGGGTTGGCAGCAGCGAGGAGCTCTGAGCCTTTTCCTTGTAACTGCTGTGATGAAAAACTCCTGTGTGTTTCCTTCCCCACCACATGTCTCACAAAGAGATTTACGGCTGAGTTTTAACCACACATCAACGAGCCAATGTGTCAAGATTTACAGCAGCAAATTTGGAGACTTATCTGCATCTGAATTTCCCCACTGATAGACTATAATTTATAATAAGTGTCTGCATACTTAATTAGCTGCATAATGAGATGAAATATTACAGAACAGCAGCCTAAATGAAGGAGGCAAGTCAATGGCACTGTATCCCTTCCCATCCCTGCAAAGAGTAAGCAGGACCTGAGGAATGAGATCAGATTTCTTAGCTGCGCCATACTGCTCACAAGCAGCAGCAAATAAGTGTATAGGAATACTGAGAAATGGATGTTTATTTGCATGTCCTGAGGTTTTGCTTTAGTTTCTTGCAGGCTATCCTACCATCAATGCTTCAATGCTACTTCTTCCAGTTTGTTTTCAACTGGACTCCAAAACATCCCAGTAGAGACAAGGACATAGCCATTTTTTCAGGATTATTATTTGAGGGGTTTGGGTTTTTTGGTTGTTTTTTTGTTGGTGGTGGTGGTGGTTTTTTTGTTTTTTTTTTTTTGCAGTTCACATGCATAGGGCAGGAGTCTGTGAGACTGGAACAGAGACAATGGACCTGTGAGTGGATGCCAAGGAAGAGGCCTGGGGCAAGTGAGAGCTGAACACCTATACTTTCTTTACATGCTGTCTCTTAGAGCAGTATTTTTTGACTGCTCTGAGCCACTTCCATGACATGCATGCCAAGGAATGGCACAGCACAGCAGAGTTCCTGTAGACAATCTAAGCAACACAATTTCCTGTTACAGAGATGCACTTTTTTTCTCAGGCCTTTTCTTAGCCAACAAAAGCTGAAATCCAGCTAAGGTGGTGTCAGCCACTCTCTCTTGTTTTCTGGCATGTTCCTAGAGCATAATCTTTGTCCACATTTCAAATATAAAACTTGCCAAGTTGTGTTCAGCAGAGTTTCTTGTTTCCTTTTGGAGTTTGCTGTTATGGATCACAGTATTGAAATAAGCATATGTCAGACTACGTTAATGAAGAGCTGTTGAGCTGACTTAGAAAACTCCAGAAGGCAGTTAATGACAGCCTAATTTCAGGTTAGATTTCTTTGCTTCATCTCTGAGTTCAGTAACTCTATCCCTCCAGGTCCATTATTTTCAGAACCACTGCTCGGTCTTATCACCCCCTTTGGCTCAAAAAATGAAATCACCTTCAGGCTCAGCCTGCTGTGCGTCTTGAAATCATCCCACCCATAAATCCATTAACTCAGAGAGAGGCGTTTCATAGAACAAGCCTAGGGAAGCCTGACCCAAATTAACAGGTGACAGCACCTGTCCTTCTTCCATTTTCTCTTCTTGCTTCACTGATAGTAATTTCCACATAAGTTTTAGCATATAAATGTCATGCTGCAAAAAACACATTTTACCTTTTACAAGGTAGCACCTTCAGAAAACATGTAATTACTACTGAAGTAGAATTTTGCTGTTTGAACTGTCAGTCTTTCCACACCTTCCAGGGGACCAATATGAATTTCAAAGGTAAAACTAAGCACAGATATACTTTAAAAGACACCTTTTCAAGGTGTCTTCCTCCATTTTAAAGACTTGACAGAGCAGAATCCCATCTTGTTTCCTTTTCAAACTACCTGCAAGATACTTGCAAATTCTTGAAGCACAACAAAAGCCAATTTAGGTATAAATGCAACACATGCATAGTAGAAATAAAAAAAGGAATCCATTTTTAAAACTAATTATTAGACCAAGTACTCTGCAGCAGAGTTTCAACCCTCTATTAATTCAGCTCATTCTTTACCAATAGGAAAAATCAGCAGGATCAATGTGGAACTGTGCAAATAAATAAGAGCAATAATATAACTTCCAGAGGGTTCCAAGACTGTTGCCTCTCTCTTGCAAAGCAGCAGTCTACTCTGATCCTTTATGCTTTTGCCATTCATCTAAGGTTAGACGTCAGATGAAATTGTTAAATCAGAGCTGGGGATTTTGCCAGGCTTCCAAACCCAGGCGGTGAAAGGCCCCCTCTGTCCATTGCAGTTTCATGGGGACTGCAGACAGCAGATCTGAGACAGCCTTTCAGGTCTGTCTTTATCAGTCAAATCTCCTCTTGTGCTCTGGAGGGACTCCCTAGAGAGCCTTCAGCCCTCTGGCTGTGCGGGTGGGGGGGGGGGCTCAGCCATGTGCACCCCCAGCCAGCCAGACCCCCAGGCTGCCAAACTTTCCCTTCACACAGCCAGTTGGCTCTCAAGCAGCACTGGCCTCCCTCTGCTTGCAGGACTTCTTGTTCCTGCGTAAGTTTTGATGTATGGAAAAATAAGATACCTGTCAGGAGAAGAAATTAAGTCTCTCTCAGTTTTATTACATTCCTTCCATTTTATAGGTAGGCTGTTCCTTTCTTGTTTGCTTTGCAAAAGACATTATAATAATAATCAACCAGTGGAAGGAGTTTGCTTTTTATTCCTTTGGATGAACTGCCTTAGACAGACTGTGTCTGAAGTAGAAAAGATTAGTACTTTATTTACTAATATGCCACAGTCTCAGGGAGAGGGGGGGAGTAATCCCTCAAAAAGGGCTGTTTGTTATAAACCCCACCACAAGTAATCAATAGACCCCAAAAGAGCAAAGGCAGTGATGGAGCAAACCCTTAATGTGAACCAGATCGAATAACACGAACAATCAGCTTGATGGGTGAAGTAGTGACTTGGCAAATGTTCTGACGTTCCTTGCCATGGGATTTCCGGACAGTCATGGTGAAAGTAAGTAAACATGCTTCATCAGAAATAACATTAGCAACAGGCCCAACAGTAACACACAGCTGGGCTGCTCATTCAGAGCAGGGATTCCTTCCTTTACCTGATAGTAAATCATACCCTCCATCAGGTGCCACAAAGCAACTTGGATGTGAACTTTGTATCAAAAATGCACTTCCATTACAATACTTCTGAGCTGGAGGTGCAACAATGTGATGGCTAAGTTCACACTTCCTGGCAAAACCAAGAGGTTCCCTGAATGAATCCACATCCATTATGACTTGGGAAACAACCCAGGAGCTGGCACTTGCAGGTTTCCCAACTCATGCTCTTTCCATTGCACAAAGAAATTCTGTATTTCAGTTACAGCATTACCCAGGGCTTTCTGGGGAATTTTGAGCCAAATCAATTTCCTTACCTGGGAAAAAAAAAAATTAGGAGGGTTAAAACATGTAAAGAGTTTTAAACAGTGAAAATGCTAATTGTTATTCTCTATGTAGCAACTGAATCTTGATTTGTTTGTATTTCATTGAAGGAGCCCCTCCTATCCCTGGGGAGTGTGAACTGTGCAAAATGGAGAGAAGAAGAAAAGGGATGTTTCATTTTGTCAAGAGAGGGATTCAGTCTCCCTCCAGGAAAAGGAATATAACACATAAAATCACTTTATAAATCTTCAGCTCAAGAGCCACTAATCCAGGGCTCCCAATGTCTGCAAACTCAGATGATCTCTTAATGCGGAGCCCTTCTTTCTGATTAGCTGCAAAAAGATATGAGCTTTTTTGGTGACACCAAACTTGGGGGGAATTTGAGACAATCCCCTAGACCAGAAATCAACAGCAACAATTGTATACAAAGGTTGGGATTTTTGGACAAAACATCGGGGCCCATGGGGAACATTCCTGCATTAAAGTCAGTGTTTGATTCCAAAATTTGACATCTCCAAGATGCTCAGAGACATTTCAAGAAAACAAGACCATCACTCAAAGTGTGACAGGAGCTTCCAACTGTTACAACATCATCTCCAACAGGCATTAACACTGAGCTTTAAACATTGAGCACTGGGGTTTGATGCAGCTCCAGGAAAGTGCTTTGCTAAGCTTCGGAGAGGATGTGCTAAATTTGGAATGTTGTCCAAAGAGAAAACCAATTATATTCACCAGAAGTCCATCTAATGTTTTTCAGTGACCTTAAAGCAGGCAGATGTAACAAGGGATGGCAAATAGCCACTGACCTGAATTGTATTTCATCTCAGCTCCAAGGTTGCTTGTCAAATACAAATAGTGAGCTGTACTGAGAAGCCACATGGTGTTCAACACACAGCATAAGGCTGAAGGGAGCCTGAAGTATGGCTGAGGGACAACCTATTGCCTGATGCAGAAGGAGCTCCCAGCTGGTTTTGTGCTTCTCTGCTACTGAGAACTTGATCAAGAAAGCAAGCAATTCTGTGTTGCAGAAGACACAAAATTTGGCGAACAATTCTCTTGCACTTACTAGTATATTCTTATCTCTGCAACAAGCAGCTTCAGCATGCTCTTAGGGCATCAGCATTATCACCTAAATGCAAAATTTATCACTGAAAATGTACTTGAAATCACTCAAACTAGGATAGATTCCCACTGCCACTCAGTCTGTCCCCTGGCAAGACACTAATTCATGTCTATTGCTCTGGCTCATGTGTGTTCTGTTTATCCAGGTGCTTTCTGCACAGGTCCTGGTGTTGTAGATCCTTGTTTCAAACAATATCAACCATCATCACAAGCCAGATGTTCTTACAGCACCCTTGCTCTATCTGCTTCCCCACACCGATACTACACTGCAAACCAAGGCAGGGAGACATTCCAGATCAGAAGTGTCAAGCCAGCTCATTTTCAGATATATCCATTTTGCAATGCTAGATGCTGCTAAAAATAAAGGGGCACAGACCACCCCACTGCTGTTTACACACTGCAGAGCTGCACATCGGGGCTGTACAGCCAGCTGAATCTTCCAGGTGCAGCCAGTGACACCAACAGGAACACAGCGGCTCACCACAGTCACTGCATACAATTTCCTGACTTCTTTATTATGGAGCACCATTCAAAGCTTTTCTCTGGATAAGATGATCAAGAAATGTCCTTGCAGTGGTGTCCAAGTAGTTTCCAACACTCCTTTGAGGTAAACACAGCACTACCACGATTTGCAGATGAGACACAGGGACACTAACAATTTCCACTTATTCTAAGTGCTTGCCTTAAGACTTCAAGAATCCCAGCTTCAAGAATTCAGAGCATTATATAGCACTACTACCACAGCCTGTAACAGGCACTACCAGAGACTGGCTGTACTGGATGTGTGCAGCACAAACCCGTGTTATGTGCTGATGAAGCCATCAAGACTCAGCAGTTCTCGTAATCAGAGCTGTGCATTTCAAACAGAGTGCTGAACAGAGACTTGAAAAAATGACCTGTTCTGAAAATTATAGCTGAAATTACCTGGCAGTATCTCGTAATAATTCTGTCTACGGAGACAGAGAAACAGAATTCAGTCTCCAGAGCAAGACTGAACAGATCTGAGCATGACCTGATTTCTCCTGCAGCCTCATTCCCCACTCAAGACATTGCTCTTTAGATCACCTCATCACACTTGAATGCCAATGAGCAGTGTAAGGTCTTATGTTCACTCTAATGGACTTTATTCATATTCTCCAAAGAGAGTACTTTGTGGTTTGTTTCTTTATTATTTTAAAAGACTGAATTCAAAGAAGAGCAATTCCTGGTGTATTGACAATGTGCTGCCTCTTTCATGGTTCAAAGCAGCATTGGTACACATCAGGTTTGCATGAGGTAAGAGACTGGCAACTACAGCTGTTGTAGACTGCCATCCCTTTGGTAACTGATACCTACAGAGGAATAAAATATGTGTTTTAAGCAAACTCATGTGAAACCCATTGCTCAAGAGCACTGAGACTCCTGAAGCCCTGGTTACAACCCAGTGGATTATTTTGTCTAGTCATCTTTGCCCATTGTCCCTTGATGCTCAGATTTTCTTCCTTGTCGCTGTTGCCCCTCAGATCTTCCTTTTGACTTTATGCTTGGTCACTGGCTCTTTTTTCCAGTTCTTGATCCATTGGCTTAGCTCCCTCACTCCTTGGGCTAGCTTAAGATTTTATTTCACATTTGAGTCACCTTCAAGGTCAGTCTAAACCACCAGACTTCACTCTGGAACGGCTGAGCCCAGAGTGCCCATTCCTTTCTGCTGCCTCTGCCCTGGGGCAGCGATTATGTGAACTGCTTCAGCCGTGTATCAAAGTGACAAGTCTCACAGAAATTCACAGGGCTTTGATTTTGCCATGCTGGAGTCTCTTCTGGAAATTGGGCAAGGACTTCTAAATCATGTGAATGGTTTGGCCAGTTCTACCTTTCACTTTCACTGAAAAATGTGAGTCATTATTTCAGGCAGATGTTGGTGGATGATTCAGGCAGCAGATACACAGTTGCCAGCCACTGGGTTGAAGAAGCCCCAAAGAGAGTCGAAGAGATGATAAAGTTGAGCAAAACTGAGAGTTAATCCAAAGCTTGTAACTTGCACTCAGCTCCCCTGGGAACACACAACACCACACTGAGCAGTGGATTCCAAAATATTAAGAAACAAGCTAGCATGTAAGAAAAATAAGGATCTCCTGTTGAATTAAGGAGTTAGGTCATTAATGCTTGTTCATATTACATTACCCACACTTGAGAGACAAATAACTATCTGTTGCCTCACTAACCCACATATTTATTTGAACAAATATTTCCCAAGAAGTAGGAAGAGAGAATCATTTCAACAGAAAAGTTCTATATTATGGTCTTATCATAACAAGCCACTTCACAATATGCTGATGTGTATCGTATACAAGCATCCATTGTAAAAAGCTATTAAGTGTATCTCCTTTTACAGTGCTGACATGTTCATTCCTTCACAGAGGTCATTAGCTCACAAGGGGCCTCTCATTTCTCTATGCCTTACTAAGATTTTGCTGCATTTCAGAATCAAACCTTAGTATTAGCATTATTAATTCAGAGCGACATGGTCGGTGTCACATAAAGTCAATTTATACAGAAATCCTGCAATCATTCAGTTCAAATTTTATGCATAAAAAATCTACAGTCTCTGAATGGAAAGGATATAGTGCATGATTAGCTCAACTTCACATGCTTATGATTTTTAACAGAAGACTAACCTAAAAGGGAAAAAAATGCCCACTCCAAAACAAAACTACTTCTTTTCCTCTAGGCTGAAAACGCTGCTCAGCCGCCTGCTCACAGGTCAACCTGTAAACACAGTGTTGGATGTGAGCAGCGTGTGGAGGTGAATTGCTGTCTATATTTTGATCAAACAAGTCTGTGATTGCTACTGGAGCACCAGTATCACCCTCAGCCAGAAAGCACGGATGTGCCAGGCAGCAGTGCTGCTCCTCCTCCCCATTGCACTCCACTACCCCAGAGCTGTGCCAAGGGCAGAACACTATCCACCTGGGCCACATAAATCACCAGAAAAGTCAAAACCTCTGAAGAAGTAAAGCAAGGTTTGGGTGTAGACAGAGGCCAATGACCAGAGTGCCCTCATCTGCACACATGCTTATGGTTTTAACCATCTCTGTAATTGTCTCAAGTGCATGAAAGACTATTTGGTAGCATGTACTGTTGTCCGATGTATAAAAGTACTTCCATCTGCTCTTCAACCCAATGAGGTTTGAAACTTTGACACCCTAAACAGCTCGTGTCTGAGGCTGTAGAAATGTAAAAAGTAGTAAAGGAAAAGAAAATGGAATGCAGGAAGAGGGGAGACACAAGAGCAGCAGTACAGAGCCAGGGGAAGAGGAGCCTGAGAGCTGAAGGGGTGCGAGGTGGCCCTTGTCTGTGAAGCATAGTCAGCTCATGAGTGATACACAGCAGTTCACCTTCCAGTCTGTCCTGCTTCCTCTGCCTGGCAAGGTGCTGGTACAGCCTGTGCAGCCACATGAAATATTCAGAACAGCAGACATGGTCAGTGAACAGATCAGTCACAATGCAGAAGGTGTGCGGGAAAAAAAGTCCTGGCAGTTATGACTGCAGCTCAGGTGAGCTCAAGTGCTTCTTGTCTACTTTATCCTGCCCCCCTTAAAGGGCAGAGAAGTAATTTGCATGCAAACAGAGGACCTGAGCAGTAATTTGAAGGAAGAAAAAGATGCTGTCTTTACAGAGAGGAACTCTGCAAATGCAAAAAGAAATTTTAAAAAATCTGGATTATTCCAGGATCCAAAAAGCTGGAATAGTCATGTCCCTCAATGAATGTCAAAGTCTCAAGAATATTACATATTAGACATGGAACAGATCACCATCCGGAGCTTCCTTTAACAGTGACAGCATTATGGATGCCTTTTACTAATTCACCTTTACTTGGTTTAATTTTGAGTTACCAAAAAAACACTCTTAGGATCTACAACTTTCCTCTTCTTCTGTAGCAAACTGGTAACTGTCAGGAGTTGCTTCAGAAGCTCAGCATACCAAGCAGGATCATCCCAGCCTGAAAATCTGCCCAGACTGAATCCTTCCACCATCCTCAGGTGAAACCTCCATCATATTTAAGTACAAGAAAGGTAGATGAATGAGAAAAACTGGCACTCCAATTGAGGAAGCTGGAAGAGACTCTCAATGGCCTTATAATACCTGCTTCAAATGGTGACAGATTGCCCAAAATTGGCTCAGACTCTAGGGAAAGGTACAAGTCATTCCTTCAACTCAAACCCACAACCAGAAATACATAGTGATAAAAGTACAGCTTAAAGGCTAATCTCTGACTATGCCCCTGTGCAGCCCAAGTACACTTTATATACGTCATTATAGAACAAGTAAATCACACTCAAAGTATATTTGATTTTGGTAAAACAACTGTAAACCACACATTTAGAAACTTCCTCTATTCCTGATAACAGAAATCATTAAAGGAAAATCAAAAGCGAAACTCCAAACTGCTAGTTGCAGTTAGATGACAGGTATTCAGTCATGATTCAGTGGAAAAGAAATGGAGCTCTTGCTAGGGTCTCGATTAAGGAATACAGAACTCAAGGACAAAGGCCGCAAATTAAGCAGCTGTTGTATGTTATATACATTACAACTGTCTTGTTTTCATTATATAAATGCATTTGTCTTCAATTAAATTGTTGAACTTTTGTTGAAAAGAGAGTACTGTTTTCAGCTGCCCTCTCCATGCAATTTTACTCTGAGGTTTTCAGATCTCTTCATCATAGCAGTAGTCAACAACCAATTCCTTGAAGTCCATTATCAGTTCTCCTACAGCGTAATTGCATTTCTCTTCTATGAAGAGGTGTACAAAAAGGGTTTGTTCTCTCTCCTCCTCTGTGTCTTGCCTTAGTTTGTAAGTGCTGAGTGTTTTATTGAGCACCTGGAAGATTTTCAGTGCTATAAAAACAAATGTCTCTTTGTAAAAATCTGACTCTCAAAATAAAAGCAACAGAGAGTGTTCAGTATTTTGAAATTAGTCAAGTACTCAGTAACAAACATATGAATTCCAACATTTTAAAATTACATTTGAGATGCAGAAAGATTTTTTTATACATATTGCTCCAAATACAAGAAAGATGCTTGCATAAGACTCTGGAACGGTAAATTGTCCATAAGGGATAAGGAACATCTCTGTGTGGTTCTCGGAGAGAAGAAATAAGCTGTAGCAGCCTGCTGGTCACAGAGATGGGAACAGACCATGAGAAACCATGACACGAGCCTCAAAGTCCAAGAATGGGGTATCAACCTGCTCCTAAGCAGCTTAAACCCTCTGCTTTAGTGGATATCTTTCCATGATTTGTCTTTCTTGAGGCTCGGACATCACTCTGGTATCTAGTACACCTATAAACCAGAAGGAGACTTGAAGGTAAAAAAACAGTAGAGGAAAACAAGTGAAGACAGCAGCAGCTCCATAATACCTAAAAGCAGCAGAGATTACCTTAGGAAGGTGAGTGACAGAGCTGATGTGAGACCTTTAATCTGAGTTTCTCTTCCCTGAGGTGACAGACCATCACAGTTCCTTCTCTCCTTCTTATCTCTAGTTTTTCACTGGACAGAAACCTAAGTGACTCAAACTAGCAAAACAATAATGCTTTGTCAATAACTTCCATGACTGCCATATCAACATAAAAAGTTGGACTCAAATAGCTCCAAAACTCCTCAGAAACCTTAGGCCCACATATGCTTCAACTCCTGTATGGGAGATGAGCTATGAAAAGATCAAAGACTTTTTTATAGTGCCAAAGTTTAAGGCATTAAAAAACTGGAAACATTTAGCAAAATAAATGGCTAGAAGCTCAGCAGAGCCAGTGGTGTACGCTTAAACAGGTCCATGACTGCTTCCACACATGCTGTAGTTGAGTGCTGAAGGAAAACCGTGGCCCCTTTCCGTGATCTCACGATGTCCCGTTGGGTCCCACGCTGAAGCCACACCCCAGCAGACACCCCAGGGACTGGCATGAGGGTTCCACCTCCCATAACAAACAGAGGGTTACTGATGTGAATTCAAATAGCTTTTAAATCATGAGCCAGTCTCAGTTATCCCTCCTTTTCCTGCAAAGGTGAGGAATGGATAACTTCCAGAAGCTTCTTTTGCCCTGGAAGTATGGTTTTGAAAACGGGAAGAATCAATCAGGCCTTGAAATGTGCTTTTATTTGTAATGTGCTTTCAAACTCTTTCCTTCTTTTTAGGGAATATTTTAATTTAGAAGTTTCATCAGTTACTTATACTTTACAGTATGATTTATTTATAAAATACAGGAACACTTAGAAAATTAAAAGTACATTTTCAGAATGAAATGCTTCATATTAACACCCTTGTGAAATTGAATTCTGTGATAAAAGTAAAATAAAACAAACTAGAATAACAATAGTAAATTTTAAAAGAATAAAAGTAATTATTAAAACTCTATTTGACTTTAAATGACCTTTGGAATAATTTTTGAAGTGAGGTTTCTTTTGTCCTTTATTGTTGAGACCATTTTTTTTTTTAAACAGCAAAGAAAAAATAACTGCCAGTCACGTAAGCTCATCTCACTCCAGCCTTCCAAAATTTCCAAAATGAATCTGATTCAAAACAATCACTCAACAAACTCACAACAAAACTAAGACTCCCAAAGAGGCACAGATGTGAAAACTTGAATTCTCCCTATTGTATTGTTTTCTCAGAGCAAAGTCACAAGGAGCAGCAGAGCCAAATGAATTGGCTGCTGCTGCCAATGAGGGTTTTGTTCCTGCTCACGCCTCCCTCCCTCTTCCCACTCCACCCTTGGCTCCACAAGCCGGGCATCAGCCTTATTGCCTACTCTGTCTCTGCCTGAAAGTTTCAGATCCCTAACACTGCAAGAATTACCTACATTTTATTCACAGGTTAGAGAGTTGTATTGGGCCACAGAAAAGTCCAGTGAGCAAAAAAATCCCACATGGGACTGTGGGGTCAGGAGCTGCAGGGAGAAAAACAGCTCTTTGCTCAGCAGGGACAAGCTGTCAGATCAGCCCAAAGCATGCCCACACAGACTCACTTTCACTCTGAAATTAAGAATATCCAGCTAAATATGCTTTCAGTTGTTCTGCCACTTTATGATGGTTACCACATCCTAAGCACTATACTAGCTGAAGTATTTTTCAATAAAATACAAAGTCTTTCAAATTAAATCCTGACTCATCTACAAAGATTACTAACATTGCAGATTTATTAGGACAAAAATAATAATAAAACAAAACCTTGGAATGGTATTTAGAAAAACTATATTTATGGACTGTCATAATGACTGTTCTGACTATGGAATAATGCAGATTTTAAATATTAGCTGCCATTACTTAATTCTTATGCATATACTCATATATAATTGCCATTTAACATTATAAAATCAAGAAGTAAACATACCTTTTAAAAAATATATTTTAATGCAATATAAAAATTTACACACACAAAAGTAATTAAATCTCATCTAAAACATTTCTACTTACCTTGTGTATTTTAAGAGTCCCTGTGTAATACTGATGCTCCATTAAAAACTGGGTTCTTAAGTTTCTGTGAATGAAGGTACAAAAGGAACTAAAAATAATGACATGACTAAAAATTTCTCATATTAGAATTTACAAAAATTGTATTTCTATGAATATGAAATTAACTAAAACTAAACAGCATTTATATTCCCAAAAGCTAAACAGTGTAAGACACCTTGTTATCATTGATACGTGTCCTAATGCCAGCTGGAGTGCTTTAGGGGACAGCACAGTTTATGATACAAAGACATTACAAGATCACCCAAGAACTCAGTGAAGTTGCACCCTGCTGTCCCTCCCTCCACCAGCACCAGGACAGATTGACAGGGCCTGGTAGTGACTGACCAAAGCTGAAACACGTGCTTACCTGAACACCTAAAGAGAGAAGCCATATCCTCATTAGATACCTGAGCATGCCTATAAATCTGGGAGATCCAGTAGTTAATTTGTGGACATTTTATTCTATAATTTTACTGAGAAATAAAGAAAAAAACCCCAAGATAAATTAAAAGTCTGCATTAAAAACACATAAAGGTATTTTAATATTGCATATTTGCCCTATACTTATGAGTATTGTAATGCTTATATTGAACAAAATCGAGGAATTCATGTTAAAAACTGAGACATCAAAATAAATTCTCCAGATTTTGACTGTTTTGCGCATTTTCAACAACATACTAATTTCTGCTTGATATGTGTAATGCACATTATTCCAGTATTTGGATGATACTCCACTTAAATAAGACGTTTTTCCTTGTGTTTAAAGTTAAGTGCACTATCATCATCATGGCTTGCCTTCGCGAATGAAGATTTGGGAAGGGCTCTCCCCACGTGGCTGTGCCGTTCCAGCCTGCGCAGTGGATTTTTCAGGCGAGGCACAGCGTGCGCAGAACTGGCCCCACCTTTAACTCCTCAGGTTCATCTGCCAGAGCCGAGCGAGCTTGGACGGTGACAGTGAAGTTCTCGGGACTAGAACCTACAGCCCCCGGTATTCTCATGAGGTCTCCCATCCAGGTACTAACCGGGACTGACCCTGCTTAGCTTAGGAGATCTGACGGGATCGGGTGTCAGGGTTGCATTTAACTGCCTAATAGAGCAGAAGTTTTAACTGAAAACCAGAAGCCAGACCAAAAGCAACTCATACGTTACAAGCAACCAAGGTGGAGAGGAAAAAGAGCTGAATCCATCACCCGAATACCAAATTTTAACTTGAATCGATGTCAAGGTTACAAACTTTGAATAATCATCAGTTTTTCAGCAGAAGAAAAGCCCAGTCTAAACAGCGATTGATGAGATCTTTGGCAGGCAAAGACCTCCAGGGAGTCACCACAGCAACTTCACTGACAAAAAGGGAAGATCAAAGAAACCACTCTGCACTGTGGCAGGGTGAAGCATCCCATAAACATCCCCTCCAGACGTTTCCCAATCTGCTGCTGAAAAGCCTACAAGAAATGAGTTTTCACATCATCATTAGATGCCTGCTGGAATGTTTTTAATCTTAACATTCAACATTTTTTCTTGTGAATAAAGCTAATCCCTCCCTTCCCACAGGAAATATCAAGAACAACTGATAAACACTTTTGTTGTAGCAATATTTTAGGTATGAGAAGAGTAAGTTCCTTTGTCAGACTTCTTTTATTCTAGACCAGGAATACTCAGTTCCCTTTATTTATTTTCCTATAATCAATGTTATCTCCTGTTTTCATTTGCCCACCTGTTTCTTAAAATGTGTTGCTCCAAATCACTAGCACTTGATAGAATAATTACTTTCACACCTTACATAAAAAATTCCTGTTAATCCTTAAATGAGTGCTCCTTTTGCAATAGTATCATTGCTCACTTCTGTGCAACCAGATGCTTTTTTTTCTCACTACACCTTATAAGATGGGAAGAATGGTTTGTTCTCATGCGCTTCATTTTCCTCGGAGTTCAGTATTTCACATTCACTCCTACTCAATTTCAGTTTGCTGCTTTTCAGTGCAATCTGCTGAATGATTCTGACTTCTGAGCACATCTATCCCTTTGTGAACATTGCATGTTGCACCACCTGCAGACCTCAAACTCTGTATTCCATAAGACATATTAATGGATACTCTGAACCAGGAACATGACATAACCTCAGAAACTGCACTGGAAAAAGCTTTTTTAGATTTCCCTCCCCCGCTTCCAATTTTCTGTTGGCAGTATCTTTGCCATATTTCCTTAGCATATATTCAATAGTTAGCTTAAAGTCATACAGCAAAACATATACTGGCAGAACTCCTGTTACAGCTCTGCCTCAGTTCTGTGTCTGTATCACTGAACATTAAGTATTCCCTCAGCCTAAGAGCGCAATTCCATGTCTCCAAACGTAGAAATGACACCAGCCTAAATTATCCATGACCTCACTTTTAACACATAAATGCATCTGCCTTCACTCTCCCAAACAATGCCAGCTTTCATTGCTTATTAGCCCAGGTCTCCCACAAACACTCTTGGCACTGTTACATCACTCCCTAGCCAAGGGAAAAAACACCTCAAAGTATTTCCATTGAGCTATTATTCTTACTATATCCTCCCAGCCTCTCCCTGTGCCACAGTTCATGACACTCACATGATTGCTCACTGCCTCACAAGGGGTGCTAAGCTGAGCTGCACACATGGTTAGTCTGGCCAAAACACACTCAGTACCTCATTCTGCCCATGCTTAGGTGTTCCTCTTGCAGCTTTAGCTCACCTAAGCTGTGAGAGCTTGCAGTGGTTGCTAAAAGGGAACAAAACCAAGATGGGCTTCCCTGGATGTGGCATAGCAGCAGATGGGGAGAGGCTGCGATACTCCCAAGGTCCATCACATCTGAATCCAGCCCAAACATACCTTAACATGTGTTCCAAGTGCAATGATTAGCACAATATCCATGCAGTATTAAAGGGATATGGTGTTTGAATAATAAAACAAGTATATGCATATTACAAAATATCGGAGCCTATCATTTTTCCATTCTACAGATAACTCATTGTTACAAAAACTACAGGATTCAACAGCAGGTATAGAATATAAAAGTATTTATTAACTTTCATGAAACAGAATATGGCTTAAAAAAAATCCTCAAGTCCCTCTTGAACTTTCTGTCCCTGCTCTAAGAAGCAGAATCAGTCACTCATGGAAATTTGGGAAAATTTAAAAAAAAAAACCAACAAAAACAAATACAAACCATCTTACAGAATGCTATGTGAATTCTGGGCAACCAAAGTCAACTAGTGCATGGAAATAAAGCACTGCCTCTACATACATATAAAGAAAGCAGATAAAAAGTGGCAGAGATTATTTTTCTCTATTACTAAAACATCTAAAAAAATTAAGTTTTTAAATAAAACATTTCCTAGGTGTAAGTAGTACACTGCATAAAACACAGCTAAAGAAATTTAAATGTAGTCATCATTTCAAGTCCCAGATCCTAGTTTAATCTACTAATCTCCAGTGGATTCAGGAGCTGATCATATAGAATGTTTCCAAGTAAACTACCCCTCAGCAGGAAGAAATACATACATGTCAGTATTTTAAGTTTTTCTTTTTTTTTTTTTAAATTTTAGCAAAACCACCTTTCAAAAACATATTCTATTGTCAAGCTTGAATAAAAAATTCTGCTTCTGTCAAAATAATTCACAAACTTTATTGGATTTTTAAAAGCCTGATTACAGGACAAAACATGCATTAAGCATTTTGCTAAAATTCCAAAAACAAATGCAGAATTTCATCATATTCAAAGGCTCATGTCCATAATAAATATCATCAGCTTAAAAGCAGTTTGGAATTTTTCAAGAGTTTTAGTATCTGAAAAATGCAAATGTTATATATACTCTTCTTTTAAAAGTCTGACAATACTTTGCAATGGTTAAAGCAAGAAACAGCTCAGCTGAAGACTACAGAAAATCCCTGTCTTCTGAGGAGGTCTACATTTAGTTATACAATACTGCTCTGGAAACAGCCCGTCACCAAAGGACTGGCAATTGGCTTCTGCTTAAAACACTCTGCCTCTAACATTCTTCAAAGGATTAAACCATAATTGATTCTGGCAATACACATGGTCAGCGTGATGTGCAGGGGGTTGCCAGTGGACATGGGGCCCTTACATAAAGGGCCATTTTCTTTGTTTAAAATGGAAAAAAGAGTGGGAGGTGTGGAGAACAGTGAAATACAAAATGAGTCAGAATCACAAACCATATTTTTTGAATCAGATTTCAACAACCACATATGCAAATAGAAGGCTTCAAAGGTGGCAGAGGTTCTGAATTGCTAAGGCAATTCCTGTATTCATAGTTCCATAAAAAAAGATATAAGCTATAGTTATATACATCCTTCTAAGCACTCCGAGACTATTGCAAGTTGAACTCCAGAGCAGCCATCAATATCAGTCTGAAAGTGACGGGGAACGGATTGATCGTGCACTGGCTGGACTGTTAGAGAAAGCAAAGGGATCCTTTTCCTTTTCTTTAGTATCATGTTTATGTTTATGCTTATGCTTATGCTTGTGTTTTTTCTTCTTTTTCTTGTGCTCATGGTGGTGATGGTGGTGGTGGTCACTATGTTTTGAGGAGTTTGATTCTTTACTAAACACGGAGAGTGGAGCTGCTGAGACAGGGTGCATGTTTATTTCTCCTGAAGATTGTTCTTTACCTGAAGGAATGGATATAGTGGGATTAGTAAATGTTTAACTTGCATTGTTTCCAAGAGTAAGAAATTCTGAAATATTAGATAAAGTCTACATTATCATTTACACACGCAAACACAGAATCTGTTATGATATTTGTATTGTTAGCTTTTTGGGGTTTTTAGAAGAGGCTCGGAATATGCCATTAAAGTTCCCATACTACCGGCAGTTTTTACAGAGGTTGTCCTTCCCTCCTCAACAGAAGAAAAGTATTGCAGACAATTAGGAACTGCAAAGAGCTAAGAAACTGCAAGTTGTATCAGCTTCCTGAAATTAATTTTAAAGCAGAGTAGGAAGGCCACTAAACTCTGAATAATGCAAATATAACTGCTTGTAAAAATTCTGATATAAAGTACAAGACTGGCATACATTAAAGTGCAGTTTTGAGATGTGAACCCTTTTTAGTCAGGAGCTAAAGCTCCCTGCAAGAATATACAAACCTTTTGATAGTAAACAGAAGAATGAAAGCACTTTTTCTACAAATTGTATCTTAAAACCAATTTAGCCTATTTGAAAGATTATACAGTTTTTTTCTTAAACAAAACCAAGTGCCAATACAGACAATTACCCAATCTTTGTCAGTAGATATTTAACAAATACACTGGAACTACTTATATACTGAGCAAACCAGCTACCTGAACCTGGGGAAAGAAAATATGATACATGACATCTCAATCCGGGAATTACTTTCTCATTCTCTCTTTGGCTTATTTGATATTTTAGTATTTCACACAGACTGCAATAGCTTCAACAGCAGGGATTAAAGAGCACTAATATAGGAAGGCTCAGATTCCTTTATGCAGAATTGGAATCAAATCACTCACATTGCAAGAATGTGCTTTAAAAACCACATAAATGTAGAAAAGCACTATCAGAGTTTTGAAGGCAACTACTCCCCTAAGTTTTAAATAAAGTGGATTTTCTTCACAGTTACTTTAAATATTTGGGGTTTCTCCTCACCTTTCCAAATTTTTGGTGAAAATTTCCCCATTAAGTAACAAGGAATTATGTAATACACTTCGTAACTATCTTTTCCTGTATATTTGAAAACACATTTATTTTCCAGTACATCTTTTTGTTTGGCTGGTTGGTTTTGTAACTCTAAAGGCAAGAATAATCAGTCTATGGTAATGATTCCTGGAAGTCTGAAGAGCTGCCTGTAGTATGACAAACAAGTATTGAGAAAAAGTTCTTTCTAGCCTTACCTGAAAGATTAAGGACTGATTCAATCAAGCACAGAAAGTTTCTAGATGGCACTGCTATTCTGGGTTTTGTTTGTTTGTTTTTAAATATGTCTGGACAAAACAAAATCTACATCTGTATGAAGTGTTTCAAAGTCAAATTAGAAACACGAAATATTTTTACAGTGAGGATAATCAATTACTTACTATGGGGCATGGTGGAATCTCTGTTGCTTCAAGTTTTAAAGAGCAAAATGATCTTTCTAGAAATATGTTTGGTCTTAACCACAAGACGTGAATATGGTGCAATACAAAATTCTGCTGAGATTATGAAGGAGGCTAGTCTAGGGCACAATAGTTTCCTATAAACTTAAAATCCCTAATAGGCAAGTATTTAATTAAGTTTAATAAGTTTTGATTCTTATTTGATCAAAACTATGCAGCACTAAGTTTACGTCATCAAAGCAAAGACTTATGGTTATGTATCTTATGGCACATCAAAGATACACACACCAATTCCAATTCCAACCTCCACTTGCTGACTTCAATGCATAGTTTCTACCATTATTTTACATTGTTATCTGCAGCCATTCCTGACAATGCAGACAGCATGCAAGTATATGGCATTAGATAGGAAAGGACACAAGATGGCTTCACAGTGTAACTATTTCTGATTACATTTTTTCTTTTAAGGAATTCCTACCTATCCCCGTAACCTGAGCTCATTCATCTAAGGAAAAAGGAGCACGTCTGACTCAGGCCACTAGACAAGGAAAGGGTGGAGGCTGTATCTCACAAAACCAAAGCAGGCAGTATTTGACACCATTAAAATGTGCTACAGTAGTTAAAGGTGAACTGTGGCAGTGACACAAGCAGAGCTCCAATAACACAGAAACAAGAGTCATGGCAAAAAGCCTGAAGACCACTGGTCAGTGCTCATCCACAGAAAATGTACAAAAGATTACCCAAAATACAGAGAACATTCTGGTATGTTCTCAAGCTACAGGCGCAAGATACATTAAAATATACAAGGCAAACACAAGTCAACTTAAAAGAAAAGAAAAAAACCCACACACGACACAAACTCTTAAAACTTCACAGCTGCATTAGTTCCAAATTGTGGAGTTATTTTTATATGGAAACTAAACCTGTAAGTCTAGACACTCCATTTGTAACAACTTCAAACCAAAGCTCAACCTCTAACTTTTAGAAATTTTAATCCAATAGAACTGGTATGAGGACTGTGGCTTAAGTCTGCAGGGATGATGTAACACTAGTGTAAAGCACTAGTGAAGACGAAGGATGCAACCCAACAGACCCTCCTGCCTCTGTTGCATGACCTGCAACTTGTGCAGATTTCCTGCAGTTTACTGAACTACCAGCTTGGCTAAGGCAAGTCTGTATTATCAACTCATTACTTACTTCAGATGGGTTATGAACAAAATCTATTAGTTAAAGCAGTTAAACACCATTGACTGGAGTAAGCTATGGAGCAAATACAACATTAGGTCAAACCAACAGGACTGAAGGGGTGGTGATGACCACCTAGAGATGCAGGAAGATCTTGAGGGAGAAATGGGATCCAACTGCAACTCAGGGGCTACTGACACTTGAGGAGACAGACAATATTGGTAATATGGCATAGACGTCAGTAAGAAATGAAAGAATCTCATTACAAAAATCTACTCTTACTGAGCAAGCACTAAGAGTAAACATACAATTTCTTCATAGAGGCAACCCTAGATGACTGGGATCTCTTCTTTTTTTTAAATGCAAAAATAATAGTATCCAGAAAAAAAATTCTCCTAGTGTTAAAGAATGCTTTGAAATCAGGAATCAAATACATTGACCCTGGCTGATGATGCCAAAAGATTGAGCACAAACTACCAAACTCATTTGTGTGTTAAAATGGACAGAACTATTAAAACTCTGTAAAATGTGGTACAGATTTGTATCCATAAAATTCACTGTTCAACTTCCGAACAGTTTTTTTCTTCCTTTTAAATAGTGTCCAGTTAAAGCCCATGCCAGAAACATGCCAAGCATGGTTGAGAAAAGCAAGGAAACAGAAATTGCTTTACGGGTCCATATCATCATCGTTGTTACCAATGGGGGTTGCAGGACTGCTGCAAGGAGGCACAGAGCACTCCCTCTTCCTGCAGGGAACCCACTTCTTCCTGGCAGAGGGAGCAGGACTGGAACCTGAGTTTCTCAAATCACAGAAACACACAATAAGTGGAGGGTGAGCCGAGGAGCCTGCTTCTGAAGTGGTTAGTAGCATTCCTTGGAAGAAAATGCACATATGTGTCCATTCAGTTGGATCTCCTTCTGTTTAGGATGAAGAGATTCCAACGTAATTATTGGCCTTGTGGTGTTCCAGCTAGCTGGGTAGGTGTTTAAAATTAGACAGGATTATAATCCCATGAGAGAAAGATCAGAAACTTTGTGTACAACTTGTCACAGGGACCAATACAAATGCCGTCGATGTCATGAGAGAGAATAAAATAGAAAACGTAGATCCCATAGCTTAGTTTTAGAATGAAAGGGATTTAGATCCTGATAAGCTTTAAAGTAACATTTTCTGTCATAAAACAAATTGCTGTCAGATAATTATAACATCCTGTTAAATTATTTAAGAAAGTTTCTTTTCTTTGCAAGACTTATGGGTACATTAACATTGAACTGTGTTGTTGGGTAGAGCTATTTTACTCTTATTTTGTTATTGAACCTTTACAATTTGAGAACATGTAACCTGAGACTTTAACATGCCAACAAGGTTATATAAGATCTTTCCTACTGTCTCTCCTGTGTTTCTGATTTCCTGTGAAGAGGGTGGGACACCTTTTACCTACACAGCTTCTGTTTCTTTGCATGGACAATCGATGTTAAACAGCTGGTTTATAGAGAATTTTTACAAATTGACACTTGTTTGAAATAACCCCATTTGCACCCTGATTTATTCAAACATCAGAGAGGGAGAAACCAAGCTCACAAATCATAGCACAGGCTGAGGCCTATGGGTCCAGTGTGTTGCCTGAGCACAGGCTGGTGCTCCAGAACCTGACATCAACCAGCTCTGGGAAGAAGGGGCATCAGCACAAGTGCTTAATGTTTCTGCCCCAGAACCCAAAGAAAGCCTACCAGTGAGAAAAATAATGCACTGTCTTTGCCTAGCAGTTGAACTGAACCTCTGGCTAGCATTTTCTCTAAAGAGAGAACACTTAAAAACTAGCAAAGATTGTAAGAACTGTTTCAAAATTATCCTGTTTTTCCTTATTTCTTCTTTTCTTTTTACCATTACCCTGGAAACACATGACACACTGTTTTTTATTTTCTTGCCTTGTTTATGCATCTGTTGAGACATCAAAAAAGCAAAAAGTTACCAAGCATAAATGATTTCAAGTTTCCAGAATGCAAGTGTCTTGTAATTTGTCTACAGAATCAGAATTTTCAAATTACATATCTCTGAAAAAGGTTATCCATTTTGTCTCTAGGAAAGTGCTCTTTTAAGGTCCATGGGACAAAACTTAATTTGAGGGTAAGAAGTAAAGGTCTAGTTGAAAAAAAAAAAAGTTTCCTGAGGTTGTGCTAAGCAAATCAGTTAATTTGGCTCCAACATAAACATTTTAACTAGTTCCAATTTACAGATTCATTTGGTTTCATTTTTTTAGTGGGATTTATAACTAGATAGAAAATTCCTCATACCTACACCAAAGGTATAACTAAAGCATTGAATAAACAAGCTGGTGATTTAACTAAAATATACTTTCAACTGGTAATCATTTTATAAATTTCTTCAATGACTTTCATTTAACAACTATATTGCCTTGTAGTTACATTACAATAAAATCCTAACTGTGGTGTTATTTTTACTGCCTTTAATATTCTAGAATATTCTAGTGAAATCACTCTTTTATAAAAAAAAGAACATTTATGCCTATGACAGTTTCAGGTAGTTCACTCAAGAATTTGCTATCATCCATCTTCTAGGTTTGAGAGTGCTCAGAGACAGGCACAGATACAGTGTTACATTGTTTTCATTTAAACCTGTAGTTGACACAGCAGCCACACATTGATGCAATTCTCACTTATGTTGTCACTACCTGTAGTGCTTGTGTTTCTATTAAAGCTGCTTTCTTTAGGATAAAGCACAGGAAAACACCCTTCCCTGTGAAGTGTACAATTAACCACACACTGTTTCAGAGAGGCAAAATTAGCTATAGAACCTCCAAGCCTATCAGTTACCAGCTTGAAAACAGTTATAGCTTGAGTAAGAACGTCAAGATATGTGTAACAGATACTGTCAAACAGATACTATATTAATATTATGTGTTATTAAAATGTATTCTAATGGAACAATTTTAACAACTTTTTCATCCTTAGAAAGTAATGCAAAAATTCATCATTGTCAGTGGTGTTCTCATATCCAAGAACTGTTCATTTATGTATTTGTCTGTGTGCTGATGTTTCCATAGGCCTTTTTGGCAGAGAGCCAATAATGGCTGAACTTTGATGTACTGGTACACTTAGAGCTAACTCAGGGAATTGTAGAGCTGCAGAGGACGGGGCTTTTTGCATAGTTCAGACTGAATTTCTATTTACTTACTACTGCATCCACACTCAAAATGCAATGACTTGCACCTCGGGCTCAGATCTCCTGTTGGAAAGGTACTCTTTAAATACAATAACTACAGTAGTTTACCCTCACTCTACTGAGGCATGTGCAGCATGTCTAATTTCAAATAATTCCAGAAAAAAGTCAATCCAGATAAATCATAATCTCCTGAAAGTGCAGACAGTAACTGTGATAAACAAGATCACAATCCAATCAACATGTATGTATGTGGCCCAGACCTCCAAAGTTTCATGTACATCTATATAGCAAACCGAGCGACCTACAATGTCAGCAGTAGAAACTTCCAATTTGAATATCCTAGAAAACAGCTAAAGGATTAACAGAATGGCCAAAGAATTTATTTGATCTGAGTTTGAATGCTCAGGATGTGTCCTCAAAGCCGATTGCCTCTGAATGTGATCAGAAAAAGGACTGCCAATGTACACAGAGAACATTGCTGTTTTTTCTTTCCTTTGTAGAAATAGAGGAAAGAGAGAATTGGATACTGCTTTTTATCAACTTTTGAACCATCAAAACTAGTGGGGAAAATTCAAGTGTTTATCAGTGATGAGTCATAACGCCATGCAACTTCACTCGTAGATCGTGCAGCCTTACAGCCAGGCATTTATTTTGGAAGCAGAATAGACCAGGCCAATCAATAACCACTGACAGACACAGCAAAACCTTTTAGAAGTTACTTCTGATGTATTGCACTTTCAGATTAGTGAAATACTGAAGTAAAGAAGAGTATCTTTATATGATTTCACTGAAGTCAAGAACACATGACAAGTCACCTGACAGTCTTAGAGTTCAAATCTGTTGCTCACACAAAATCTGATCTTGAAATTGTTTTGATCTTAAGAGTAGGGAGCATTCCTACTATTCTTGATGATTTTGTAGCAAATAAAATCTGTTCTCACATTAGAAATGTGACCTTGCACAGCTTTGGAGGCTCAAAGAAGGCTACCAAGTTTCTGGTCCTTAGGGCTGATGAGTAATCAGCACAACAGCATTCTTCGGACAGTTCACAACAGCTGTTCTGTTGGTTTTAATAATTTCTTGAAAAAATTATAAGATTGCCATATAAATATCAGAGACCACAGTACTATTATCATAGTCAGGATGCTTCACTAGGATTTAAAGTATTTATTTTCTGTAAGAACCAGGAAAGGTGCTGTAATTATAGCACTGAAACCTGTATTCCAGCAATAGTTGTATTATAAGACTTATTTTATTGTCTCAATCCTAACCTTTCACATCCATAGGCAGAAACACACAATAAAAAAATCCCATGAACTTTTAAAGGAAAAGAACATTTCCCTGGCTTTACAGGGGTTACATCAACTTGAACAAATCCAAATTATCATTTAGTGTGGGGAGTGTTAAAAAAAAAGACAACAACTCAACAAAAAACTACAGATACGGCAGGACTTAGACCCAACATGAACTTCCTCCTGGCAGCTGCTGTGTTTGGCTGATGACCTAACACTTCATGTGACATGTGGGGACATAACCCACAGCTGTGGGAGGAAAACTGCATAAGGACCAAGAGCTCGCTCCTTCCAAGTACGAGTCACAGAGCTGAGGCAGATACAAAATCTTACAGAGTTATTAACAAGATGCTGAGACCATTTCAGAACCTGTTGTCAACCTATTTCACAATAATCGCTCACTGAAACGCACCCATCCTCCATCATTGTTGCAAAAGGGCCTCAGGAAATATTATCTGCAATTCCTTTGTAAAACAGAACACTCCTTTGTGTGCAAAATTTTATTTATGTATGCTTTTATTTTTCCCTATCTGTCTCTTTTCAAAAGTATACCATTTCCTAATGACTGAACTATCTTTATTTACTCAGTCTAAAATTCATACACCTCTGCTTCTAAGAAAAATGCCATGAATAAGAAACAGGTGAAATTTTAGAAGCAAAGAATATGTGAAGTTGAACTGTTTCTAGCTGTACAAATAAAAAAAAAAGAATAAAGTAATCTGAAGTGCTTCAAAATAATGCTTTTCAAAGGCTTATTATTTAAAATTAATTCTGCTGCAAACCCTGGCATTTGTCTCATTTATTACCTAGGAAAGAAAATTTATTCCAGTGTGCTGAATGTCTAAACAGCCGAGGTGAGAAGGTCACTCAGCACACAAGTGAAACTCAAAGTAGCTTGTGTCTGCTGTAGGTCTACAAAAGCACCAGTCAACTGGCCATCACTCCGACTGTTGGTCAGACTTTACCCTTTCTGACCTCTACTGAAAACGTAATCTGACACAGTCCTGGCGCACAGAGCTGGCGCACAGAGTGTCCCGTAAGTCCTATTTGTGAAGCATTTGGCAGAGTTTTGTTTATGACTTTATATTCCATAGAGCGTGTAAATCTAGTAAAAACCTTGTTGCAAAATATCATGTAAGAGTTATTAATACTAATACTCTGTGGATTAGCTTTGCACTTGCCTGCCCTGGATGCATCATTCTTTGCCATAACAGAAAATGAGAAGCTTGTCCATAGCACTGAGAATAAAATTCAAAGCAGCTCTGAGGTTTAAAGTAAAGGCCATGCAGATAAAGATTCCTGAGTTCATGAGAATAACCTATATGCAGGCTACCCCTTTGCTCTGTTGAAATAAGGCAAAAAGTTGTGAGTTTTGCTTCTCTACATCTCTAACAGCAAAGCTGTCCTGGTGGAACTGGCTGTACACAGGCACATGTCATTAACTGAAGGCCATCTGGAATCCAGAAACCAGACCTCCCTGCGTTTTAATGTCCCCATATGAACTTAATTGCTGAGCAGTGACAGCAGTTACCTTTTATTTTAAAATAAATAAATTAAAAAGAAACAAACAAACCCCCTTAGTGGCTAGAGCATCTGCCAAGGAAGTAAAAAAGTTACGTCCTAGGCCCTGATGGAATATGAGCCTACAGCTTCTGCGCTGCTGGCCAGCACCAAGGCACCAGCCTCAGCAGGAGTGTCAGAGTAGGACCATCCACCAGCCCTTCTTTTAAATGGGGCCACTAAATTGCCAGGTCACAGAGAAAGCAGATGAGGTCACCTGTCAGCATAGCTCAGGACCTAGGGCACTCAAGATGGAACCAACATTCCAAATCCTGCTGCTAAGGTTTACTTCTGTTTTACATTAGGCAGGTACTGGATAAAAACAGAAAAACAAGGAAGAGAGTAATTACTATGAATTCTAAAGCCAAAATCTTCACTTTTACACAATGCAGTACTGCAACCTTAAAACCTTGTTCTGGATCTGTACTGAAGATCTCTCAGAATGCTTGGTACATCATCACGTTACCTCAGCTTAGTTCCACTGGGACATTATGGAACTAAACTTCAGAAATGTCATCACAATATTTTAAGAAAATGAGACTAACCACTGAATTTCTTTGCTAGTGACAGATAAGCAAAGAAGGTGAAAGTTCATCAATGAAGTTCAGGCTGCCTCAAGGTTTCTAAGAAACACAATGCTTTGAGAAAAATTTTGTCAAGTATTCTATGAAAAAAAAGACAGTAAGACAAGTAGTAGAAGAATGGAAGTGCTTGAAATGACAACATTTTACTCACAGATGCAATCTTTTCAACTTTGAAAAGCCCTTTTAAGTATCTTTGAGACTTGTATGTTTTTTAAGTACTAATATTAAGTTATAAATTATTAATATTTGAGATTTTTTTTACCTGAAGAGTCTTGTTACTTTTAATTCTCAAAATTGTTACTTTTTAAATTACACCTACAGCAAAAGAATATTGAGCTCATTGCTTACAGGTTTCTAGTTCAACTTTGTGTTCTTTTATTCATTCCTTACCTTTCCACTTTTATAAGCATGATATATACTTGTCTTACTTAGATATGTGTAAAAATACACATGTATACAGTTATCTATACATATACAGGTAGGTAAAGAAATGTTTTCATGCACCCTTTATACACTTCCTGGAATTTAGATAACATTTAACACTTACCAACACTATATGTATGGAAATGAGCAGTAGCAAAACACACTCCATAACTGAAATAGTTAAAAAAAAAATCATACAGTCATTTTGCCAATAAAGTTATTCATACCTGGTGTGGATGGTCTCTCCAGCATATTCAAATGATGGTAGATAAAGGCTTGACTGTCGTGAACTGTGTCCATATCAATTTCCTCCTCCTCTTGAGAGTTTGAGAACTAAGATACCAGGAGAAAAGATAAGCAGATGCTAATAATTCATAAAAACAACACTAAATAGAACTTAAAATATTTTATTTTTGAGGTGAACTGGGGGTGAGAGGGAAAGGAAGTGATATCTACCACTGCAAAGGAATAAAAGCTCGGTAAAATTAAAAAGGGCCAGTGACTCTTCTTCTTTCTAATTTACTGTGAAGCTGTGTGAACAAGAGCATCATCTGTCAACTTTAGTTCTTGCCAGCCAATGCAGAACCTGATAGGAAATGATTTTGCCAAAGTAAGCGTAACAGCTGCTGTGCACATATACACAGCATGTCTTTTGTTTGAACACAGCTTCAAGGGAAGTCAGCAGACCCCACTGCTGTTATTCTGAACACCCTACATATTGTGCAAGTTGTATTTCCATTTCTTACTCTGATTTTGAGTTTGACTTTACTGTCTTCATTCTTCTCTAGTATTTGCCCTGGCTCCAATGGAGACCCGAGTGGCATATCAGCCTTCCTCTTCACCCCCTGCTGATGACCAGAAATGCTGGATGCTGTTTCCTTAATAAGGTGATCATCCTCCTGAAGCAGCATTAAAAGACCAAAATTAGAAGATAGCAAGATCCATGTTTCAGAGAAAGAGACCTGATAGCTGAAAAATCTTCTGAGTGAAGTGGGTGATTTGCACAAAGTTTTCACTGTAGTTCTGGGAAAAAGTATTTTCTAAAACCCTGTATGGATTTGTGCCAACCATTCCTACAAACATAGTTTCTTTTTACTTCTATCCCTGCTCCCTCTGCATATCTAGCATTGGCATCTTTTCTGTTGCTTCTCACAATCATGGTACTGTTGGTGTGCAACAACATTTGCTGCCTCTGAATAGCCTTTCTATAAATCTGTGCCTCATAGACTCTCCTCAGGCCAAATCTCAGTTGAAAAACTATGATAGCCTCTGATCTACATATGTTTTTTAGCTAAATCTTCTTTTAGCTAGTTTTAAAAGCTAACACTTACTTTATTGAGTACAAATCATAATGTGTACTTATAACTTGTTTTTTTTTAATTTTACAACAGTATTTACTAAAGAATCAAAGTATTTTGTAATTACTGCTTATATTATTAAAAAAAAACCCAAAACAAGGTCAAAGAAATATAAAATTAGGAGAGTCTAGAGAGTCTACTAAGTCATACATATAGTCATGAAAACAGGAGACAGGTGTTCCAAGAAGTTAAATGTACATAATATAGAAGGAAAAAGAAAGCATCCACAGAAGGAAACGTAATGAAAAGCTCACTAAAAACTAGATAAAAGGCACATATATCAGACTCTCAAGAGTGTATGCTGCTCCACTGAACTGCTCTTTCTCTGTCCTACAAAAGGCACTCTAACCCCACAAACTCTTGCCCTGAACAATTCAAAATCTATTTTGTGAAGTGGGTGACTTTTACCAATCTCAGCAAATTCAGTGTCACAAGTCTATCAGTACTGATTTTAACATATTTATGCTCTCATATTACGTCTATCTTAAAGAATCTAGTTAATCTGATAAATTCTATCATCTGTTTATTTCTTTTTTCCCCTTAAATACAAACTTCCTTTTTTTCTTCCCTGTTACTTAGCCCAATATACTGCTTTGTTGAAACACTTTTGGATAAACTTTGTCTAATATAAGAAGTAGTCTTTGTGATTTTTTTTTTTTACAAGGAAAATCAGTTCCCTCAATTTTGGGGTTGTTACAGTGAAAACGGTAACCTTAAAGTAAGGGGTAGCAGAATGGAGACAGAAGAAGATACGAGGGAAGAAGTGTAAATTGAGGCTTATACTAGAGCTGTGTTTTCACACTAGTCCAAGCCAGTGCTGCTGCTGAAAGAAGCAGCCTCTTCCTCACACAGTTGTGTCCTGAGGTGCCACAAGCATTTTTATAACTACATGATAAACCAGAGCAGGAACCTGAAATATCTGTTCATATAAAGGTACTGCTCAACCAGATCCTCCCCGGATCCAGCTCACTATGCAGCAACAACTACCATGATAGCACAAAGGAGAGGACAGTATAGGAAAAGAATACATAAGAGGAAATCTTCTGATAGTCTGGCTCTGAAAAAAAGTTTGGAATTTTCACTGAACTGCAATCTAAAATTCCACCAACAAAATGCCTCCTGCTATTTAATTCTAATGATTATGTGCAGCAAATTAGGACTTACTACATGCTCTGTAAATATGCAGGAGAGCTCTAATTATATCTGACTCTACCAGCATTTTCTCCCCCTGCTGGAAAGGGCCTGCAGGGTACTGTTAATTGGTACTCTCAGTATACTTTTCAATAAAAACTATTTAGACATTAACTATGGGACCAATAAAGTAACAGTAAACCATCCCATTCAAAAGGCTGGAAAGAGTTCCAAACACGCTAATCACATGTTCACATTCTCTTTCAGGATCTGCTCCTGAACAGTTTCAATCAAATGCAGTTTTTGAAACTATTAGGAAAAATCACTCATTAGTTCCATGTCTGTTGATTTTTTCCCTTCATAATTAAGTATGTCCAACAAAAATACTCAGTCTTGAAGCAGTGGCAGTTATTTTTAAGGAAAGTAAGAACTTATAAAAATCTATTTTGTAACTACACAAGGATTATGTGTTAGGACTGAAGACTCTGAACCCAGAAAGATATCAAGCTGAATGTATGCCATTTTTCAGTTGTTACAAATCCTTCAGAGCACAGTGTCAACAGTCAGATTCAAATGTTCAATGCGTTCAGTGTGTTAAAGTTCCAACTTTCACATCTCTTAAAGTTGCTTAAAAAGAGGTGTATCTATGTATTTTAAGATGCAACAAATTTACTGATAAAAGGTTTTGGTTTGGCAAATTGCATAACTTGCCTATAATAAGTACTCCTGGTCTAATAAAAAAGTTTTCATCACAGCATCAAACATTTCTGTGAATCACTTCATGTCTCATAAACAACACATAAAAAGTAAAATTTTGTAAGGAACAGAAATGATGCAACTAGAAAAAAAAGTAAAAAGCTTGCATATGCTACACAGTAGAGTTTAAAAATGTCAAAAAAGTCATGGTATATGCCAGCTTTTCAATTGGAGAGAATAAAGAGCAACAAGATAAAAAGGTAGCTTAGGCAAGGCATGAGAGGCTTGAACACAGTACAAAATTAAATCAGCAACCAAGGCAAGGACTTGGAGCCAAGTGAATGGGATGTATGCAGACAGTTTGTGCTTACGGTGTTTTGAAATCCTACTGACTGTCCGTGATTGGTTGTGCTGTTCACAGGTTCCTGAGTGTTTGCAACTGCTTCAGGGATAATCGTTGGGTTAAGTACAGCCTTCTTTTCTTTCAGATTAAGAACAAGTCCAAGCTCTGGTAATGGCAAACAAGAAGGCCTGCTGAGGCCAAAAAGTGTAAAATACAGGTCCACAGCACCACATCGTAATCTCCAGTCATGTGAAGTTCCTAAAATCCAAAAGAGACTGTTGTTAACACAGAAATACAATCTTCTCCTTTCCCACAAATGAAACAGTTTAAGTGATCTGCGCCCACCAAAGCATGACATTTTCTGTGCTTAAGATACATTTCTTCCTCCATTATTCCTGCTTCTTACTGGCTCTAGCTCACCTGCCACATCCTGTTTAAAAGGAAGGCTTTAAGTTGCTTGGGTTGTAAGTTAGACATGTTTAGTACAACAAGAGTGGGAAAGTAAATGCTATAGTAACAACAAATAGAAGAAAAATAACCACACCCATATGCTTTTATTTTTCAAATTGCATCTTAAGTTTTTCTGTTGGACAATTAAATAGAACATTTTGTTACCAAACTGCCTTCCCGTATCAATGGATTTGGTTGCATTTGCCCATGTATTCCACGGAGTGTAGCAGGAGCCTTAGGCATGGCTGAGCTCTATACACTCTGGAAACCGCACTTACAGAGAAATGTAGAAGCATGTACTTCACTGGATACCCACTACTTTCATCTGTATTCATACTGGAGATACTACACTAAGAAATGCTTTATTTTTTAAAAAATTATTTTTCACCGCAAAGTGTGTACTGCTTTTACATCTTCATACACAAATGGTCAAAGTACATTTGGCACCAATCACAACAGAACGACATCTGGCATCTGGTGCAGAGCTGCAGATACTACAGTGATTCTGGTGTTAACTCCGCCCAGCTCCCGACTGATCGCAAGTTTATTGAACATATTGTTCCCCAGGAGGAATTGAACTGTATCTGGTAAACAAGATACAGATGTGCCAACTGCCATATTAATGTGGCTGTGTAAGACTTCGCACAAAATAAAATTACAAGATCTATCCCTGTAAATAGTGTTTTTATGAGGCTAAATAGTGGTTTGAGCAAGCTTAGCTTACCCTTACCAGTTACAAATTACCAATTACACTTACCCAGTCACAAATGAAAGCAGCATAAATATAAATCTAGACATTTCTAACATTAAAACATTCCCTAGAGAATGACACATTCACAAATATTAACTTAAAAACTACTGCAACATTTTAACACCAAATAATTTGCTGTTTCTTAAACTACTACATTTAAAATGGCATGATGAATTCCCATTCAGTATCTCTTTCCTTTTCCAGTGGAACAGCTAAATTGAAATGTAATTGGTTGCCAAATTTCTTTGTAATCTTTGGAACTTGTGAGCATAATCAATTTAATGCAGATTAACACAGCAAAAAAGAAACGATTACATATATCAGTCTGAGTCTGTTTTCTATTGCATGTATGTTAAATAAATGTCACTCATGATTTGAGAATCATGCAGCTTTAAATCTGGCTACTAACTTGTCACACTTTAACAAACTTTTTTTTCAAGGCACCCTGGAATGCTACCGTTATCCCTTACAAAAAATAAATTGAAACATTATGTCATCTTGAGGTTTAGAAATTAAAGTCCTTAAAACTCCATGAATCATAATAAGAATGTATACCTTATTTGTTACTTGCAAAAAGAGGTAACAGTTGTAACACTGCACACACTCTTCTCTCACGAAAAAACAAAAACAAACTCTCTGATGGGAACATCAAAATTGTTTATTTTCTGTGCCTGACACTTGGCAAATCCTACGAAACTGAACTACTAGTAGTCTCCCCGCTTCAACCCCTGGAGTGTTGCAGTAAACTTTTAAACACTAAAAATAATGACACACAGAAAACAGAAAGCCTTCAATGACCTAAAAAGCTATATAAATGTTTATATGTAATCTATGTAGCAATGTGCCAGATGTTAAAGGGCAGTTTGTCAGGACTGGATAAAACTGCTTCAGTAATGAAAAGCAGGCCAATGGTAAAGATGCAAGCCCTTCTCTCATTAGGATCTTTCCTAATTATACAAGGGAAATTGAATCTTAGGTTTGTAATGCACTTCTAAAAGTCTCATTTAAATTATCTATACCAATGCTGTTGTCTCATGTTCTGTCAGAATTTAGAAAAAGATGACAAAGAAAGACCATCTAATCTAAAGCAAACTACAGAGAAAAAGGTAACACAGACACCATTATCTGTGGAAGTATTTGCTTTGAATATCTGGTTAAAAGAATTATTCTGTGCAAAAGTACATCAAAGCACACTGTATCAGTAGAGAAATGAGTGAAAAACAAGGTTTGGTACCCTGTGTCACTGAGAATGTTCTGGAAATACATATGTGATATTCAAATTCTGAGACTAAATTTTCATTTGCTAAGTATAGAAACTAAGAGAGCTCTTGGAATATTCTGAAGCAAGTCTCCAACACTTATTTCAAAAAACCTCACAATAAAAATCCAACACAACAACACAACAAACAAACAAAAAAACCCAACCTGAATTCATCAGTTTCCAAAGCTGATCCACCAAAGCTTCATTGCATAAAGGGGACTCCATGTTCTTGGTAAAAGGTGGATTCTTTGTCAGCATATCCAAAATCTTATGTCTGAAAGAAATAGAAAATACAATTATTATTAAAGCCAAAAGAAATACACTAAGAATACAAAGTCTGTTCAGCTTGGAATATTATTACCAACTTATTTAACTATAGGATTTCTTCCAAATTTTTAACCAATGTTTTATGTGTTTAGCTCTTCCTTCTGTCCACAATATGCACTGACACAGATTTACCATCAGCAATGTAACTTAGAGATAAAAAGTAGGGTGCAAAGCAGCAGGATGTTATTAGACACAAATGTTAACAGCAGCAGGCTACATTTTGCTCTTTTGTTTAGTAACAATCTTTTTTTGCACATTGACTTGGTAATGACAAAGAAGAAGCAACACTGGCAAATAAACTCCTTCCATACTGATACCAAAGAACTTTTGAAGAACTTTAAATGTTTATGACTGATACAAAATGGCTGGATCAAAACCAGTCACTTAAACATTTTCCTGGAAAGAAACACTGCCACCTCTTACATTACACTGGTGTATGAAGATTCTTCACTTACCATGTTTGCTTACAACATTTACATACTGAGCTGCAAGTAGATGCATTTTTCTACACTTTCTTTCTTCAAACTTGGCCTTGAAAACATTTTACAAATAATTCTTTATGCCTTTACTTATTATTTTAATGATTTTTCTCTGTATAGCCAGCTTTGCCCTTGCTGTCTTACACACTTGGGACAAGAAGACTCTTGCAGGGATTTTTTTATCTTTACCTTTTAGAAGAGGCTAACATATTGCACTCAATTGAAAATTAAAACTCCTTTTTAAAAGGATACAAAGTTCAATTAACTCTCCTTCCTAGACTGAAGCTAAACCTCCCTCTCATGAGTCTAACTGTATTGACTTTCATTAACCAAAATGACAGAAATAAAATGGACAACAATCTTGCAGCTATGATCTTTGTAAGCAATCACCTATAAAGACAGAGTAAAAGTAATATTATTTATCTTTGAAACTCAGTATTTTAATGGTGGTCGTAAGAACAAAGTATTGGGAAAAAACAGTTACTATGAACCTTGGTGGTCATAGCTTTACAAGGGACAGATTAAAGTATCCAATCACTCATGTGAAAACAAAGTTGAAACAGGCAATATTAGAAATTACACCGTATTTTCACATGATCCTTTCACCCCATCTACAGTCTAACAATTGCTTTACACTCCTTGCTGTCCAAATATTGTGTGCACTGTCTCAACCTCTGTCCTTTCTAAATATCACAAAGTCTTTTTTGCCATATGCAACATCAGATTTATATACTTTATTTACATGGAGGAATTAACTTCTAAGTTCAGACTTCTGCCACACGGGTAGTATGTAACAGACAAAAATAATATAATGCAGAATAAAAACAGAATATACTAACTCTTGAGATATGAACTTTTGAAACATCAAAACATGTTTCAATTAACATAAAATAACAAGAAGGAAAAATAGTTTTGTGAAGAAGTATTAAAAGCAGTTAAGCACCTGGTCTATTCTAGTGATTTAAGGCCAAGAATTTACTTAGTAGTTTCAGCATTAATAAAAATACTGTCATCTCTTTATTAACTTACTAACCTTATGTAGGGTACAGGATCACTCTGAACCATAGCAAGCAGCCACTGTAGTTCTTCATAGCTCCTATCAACTGCAAAGCCAAAGAAAATAAAATGGCTATAAATATATATAAGCTAGAAGGATTTTTAACAAGACAACCACAGGTTCCTGAATTAGCACACAAACAGCTTGAATCATTGCAACTAAAGAGGAATTTCATTAATTACAGTGCAAATTCAAAGCAAAAAGTGGTTTACTCTACACTGAAGTAGAAACATTAACAAAATTCCTACATGCCTCAACTGTTCAGCAACAACCAAGTTGATTATTTCCATTAGCACTGATTAGGAACAACGGAGTAAAGGATCATGTCAATATTATGCGCTTCCTAAAATGAACACATTCAAATATCCTTTCAACAATCAGAAGTATAAAAGAAGGGAATTGGGAATATACAATTCTCATACACTATAAATCTGTTAAAGATTATTATCTTTAAATAGGATAGAAAGAGGAATACTACAGGACTTATACAGAACCGCAGAGATACTTTCCTCAGTAGCCTTCATTAGTTTTTAAATACACTTTGCAACTAAAACGGATTTTGAAACCTATCAGCAGATGCTTCTAGAAAATTGCTGACACTGTTGGAAACAAAGCCAGCTTGTTAGCTTAAAATGTAAGTTACATTACAAAATTCCTTTGATTATCAGAGTAACATTGCAAAATAGGAAACAACACAGGACATCACCATCACTGATCACACAAAAAAGGAAATAATTTTCATCTCTTTTCCTCAGGTGTATAACTAAGATTATTACAACACTATTCTAATTTCTTCAAAGCAATGAAGAGGGTGTGTTAATCATTACTGTATAGACAGGTCTAAAAACATTTTTGTTGCTTTCCATTTTGTGGTCCTAACAACGTATTTCTTTCTTCCTTTAGCACACTGCATTTTTAGTTCTGACTATCTCGGTTCAACTGATTTCAGTTAGTTTTTGTTTTTTTAAACTGTAACTTCTTCAGTCCAACCAATTCTAATACCTATTATTCTCTTCTTGTTTCATTAACGTAAGCTGCTTTTAACACAAGAGGCATTTATTTGTAATATAAGAATCAGCACCTCAGTGCTATTACAAGTTTTAAAAACACTTTGGACAACTAGAATATAAGATCTCTTCCTGGGCTGGGAGAAGGCAAGTGCATTGTAATATTGCGGTTGAAGAGTCTTTTGCAGGCCATTTGCAAGTCAGCATTGCTCTCCCTACAATCCAAGCAAAACAAAACTGGTTACACTGGTGAGGTACTGATAAGCTCTGTTTAGAGGCAGGAAGTTAAACTCACTCTCTGCACCATTTAGAGCATGGCCACACGGTCCTGGATGATACCAGGGCAAATCTGTAGCCATACAGACCAGAACTACAAACTCAGATTTGCCTTGAACATCAGAGAAATCTTTGAAAAGCTATGCCTAGGAGGCATTTTAAGGGATTAGTGAACTGCCAGTACCCAGCTCCATGCACAGCTGCTTTTTCTGGCTTGGGACAGAAGGCAGCTACAACACTGCATACAGAAGTTGTTCTGCATGTATCAAAAATAATACTGTACTACCACACAGCACAGAATTGTAACATGGCAAACACCAGGTCACAATCATTAGCAAATTGCAGTGATTTTGACTGATAACTGTCCCAGTTCAGCAGAGGGGACCAGTTTATCACTGTGTGGGCGTGACCAAAGCTATGTATTCTACACCCTCTATTCATTTCCCAGGAACTGTTAACAATGGACCATTTGCAGCAGCTGCCCAGGGCCCACCTGACTCCTCAGGGTGTGAGCTGGGTGTGTGAGACAAGAGCTGTGATAACTCCCTTCCAGGAAGTTGTTAGCACCTCCACACCCAGCCTGAGGGGTCATGTCTGCCAATGGGCCATCAACAGTTCCAAATACCCCATGACTCACAGAGTGAGATCACCCATTGTGTAATTCCCTGCCCTGAGGGAGGTACTGGGTGGTCTCACCTGGACCTGAGGGGATGTAATCCTGGGGGTTTTGGGACTTGGAAAACCACTCGTTGGATCCAGAGGAGGACCAGAACCTCAACAGGAGGAGACCACCACTCTTAACCAGACTGCGGCCACCACTCTTCGCCAGACTGTAACCATCACCTGCACCAACAGGTTTCTCACTTCCTTTTACTTTGGACTTGGGGGAACCACGTGGGGTTCAGCACAAGGGCTACAAACACCTTTGTGTTTGTGCCCCAGGGTGCTGGCTTACACTTCTGGGTTTTGTGGGTTAAAAACAATTTCTCTTTGTGTCATTGCATTTATTGTAATATTGTCATTAAATTGTAACTCTGACCTATAATCTCTTTTGTGTTGGGTTTGTTTCTCCTGCTGGTTTACCTTTAAACCAGCACATAACACAGAAGATTTTAAAATGGTTTTTCATTAGAAAATGAGAAGTCTGGGAGATGAGCCTTTTAGGCTTACAGTACTGGATAACAAAACCAGGAAACACCATACTGTTGTGATTAAAAAATAAAATTTCTTTTTTTGCATTTTAAACTTGTTTCTGCTTGAAATAAAGTAAGTCTTCCCTGATATTTGCCTTATAGTGTAAACTAATGCTGCTAGGCTTCCAAAGCTTTGCTACTAATGCATTTAACCTGGTTTTCAATTTTATATACAACTATTAAACAATCTGAACAGCAATGACAAATTAAATCTGACCTTGGGCAGAAGAAATCTTATTAGCCAGAAGAACCGTGTACCAGCCTGGTTTGAAAGAGACCTCAAAAGATCACCTGGTCAAACTTTTAACAGGAAAGGGAGCCTAGATAAGATTATCCAGCACTCTGTCCAAGTGCATCTTGAAAACCTCCAGTGATGGGGACTCCACCACATCTCTGGGCGGGT
>JAWWEV010000083.1:138511516-138548932 GCA_035583235.1 Hafferia zeledoni
GGGCCCCGGACTGGTCTCACTGTAAAAAATTTTTTCTTGTACCAAGATGAAACCTCTCTTGGTGCAACCTGTACTTCTTCATCCTTCTCCTTTCCGTGTGGAGGAGAGAGAGATACTCCATCCACCTTGTAGCTGCCCTTTAAGTACTGAGTATTGCGATGAAGTCCCCCTGAGCCTTCTCTTCTCCAGGGACAAAAGACCTAACTCCTTCAGTCTTCCCTCACACAGCACATTCTCCAGCCCACCAATCCATCTTCATGGCCCCTCTTTGGACACTCCCAAGTCTGGCGACATCTTCTGTACTCAAGTGCACACTGAGTACAGTGTAGAGTGGGATGTTCACATCTCTGTCTCTGCCAGTACTACCTGTGCAGATGCAGCCCAAGGCCTGACTGGCTGCAGCAGCACACTGCTGACTCAGGGTTAGCTTGTTGTCCACCAGGACTCCCCAGGTCCTTTTCAATGCTGTTCCCCAGCCACAGATCCTGGCCTGTTCTGGGCTCTTTCTTATGTTGTCCCAGGTGCAGGACCTTGCACTTGTTAAACTTCATACAATTCTTGCTTGCCTGCTCTTCCAGCCTGTCCGTGTCCCTCTGTAAGATTTCTCTCCCTTCTGACATGTCTACCTCACCACTCACTTTGGTGCCATCAACAAATTTGGTGGGGCTGCTTTCAATGCTGTTGTCCACATAATTTCTGAAGGTGTTTCCTGAGGCACTTGTGACAGACTGCCAGCCTCAGTAAAAACCACAGATCACCATGCTCTGATTGTAGCCCATGACCTGATTTCCTCCCTATTACACTGACCACCCATCCTGTCTGTAGTGTGCCCGTTTGTCTAGAAGACAACTGTGGAGAAAGAAAAGATGTGTAGATTTTCATACTTCTGGTAGACACAGAAACAAGTGATTGCTTTCTGAAACAAAAATTGAGATTTTTTTCAAATTACAAGAGTTGATGTATCACTTCTCAATTACAGCATCTCTGAGATGCTAAACTTTAACATTCATGAAATTTGCTAATGGATATTTATTTAGAATACTTTGAGTTTATGTCTTTTAAGTATGCAACTGCTTTGTTATACACAAAAAACTACTAAGAGTCATACAACTCTCAGAACGTAACTTCAAAATGTTAATAAACCTTGCTCATTTCAAGCCAGTTTAGATCAACTGTCCAAGCCCTTATATGCTGACTCAAGCATTTTGCAAAGTTACCATGTCTCAAAAACCCCTCAGTACTAAGAGCAAAGAAAACAACTTATTCAGTTCCACAGAGAAATTATTTCTTTTCAAGTAACTTATAAAAGGCAGTGCCATTCCTACCCTGAGAGTTCCACCCAGAAAATACAGACTTTCCTTTTTATGGAAATTACAAAATCTGTCATCTTCCTTTACAGGAACTGTTAAAAGCCAGCTTTGGCAGAAGGAACAGGCATTTGATAGCTGCTGGTTTGCATCCAGTGTGAACTGGAAATCAGGTAACTGGGAACAATGAGAATCAGATCTCTGGGCAATAGATGGCCAATCATTTCTCCCTCCAAAGCCACGTTTAGGGCTCTGCAAGACAAGCACTGATAAGTTCTCTGTGGCTACTGTGCTCAGTGCTGGAAGGCTGTATTTGAGAAATGGCAGTGATGACTTGCTATACAGTAGGCTGTGTTGTGAATTGTAGTGACTTTATAGCAGATAGATATTTGCATCCACTACCTCTGCATCAGAGAAAAAGCTGCTGCCAAGGGGCAAGGCAGTTTGGTACAGTGGTATTCCAGTCTATCAATTTCAGCTCTCTCAGTGAGCTCAGTCAAAAACTGTGTTCAGCTCAATCACTGACTTCTGCAAGTAATCTGTTACTTTTTGACATTCTAGTTTCCTGTAGAATATTTCAAGCATCTTACCCTATTATCTTGCTTATACACTACTCTATTTGATCACCTGTTTTGAAGATGTACTCTATTACTTTGTAATACAAACACCTTCTTATCCAAGCCCTTTTTAACTATAAACAAGAACCAAAATAGGTCAAGTATTTAATGAGAAAACATCATTTCTCTCCGTTTGGCTTTCCAAAGGGTGGGATGAATTAGTGAGGAGATTATTCTAAAGGAGGAGAGCTGATGAGTAAGCTTTCCATTCCCCAGCAATCTTTCCACTAAATCTCTATGAAGGGAGGAATAAAGCAAGTAGCCTAACAGAGAGATGCACAGCACCAGCACAGTTCTGAATTCTAGCTATGTATCACTCACAGGGTTACCTGTATGTGTATGTGCAGTGGGTTATGGATACAGAATGCTTGGTGGATTACAGGATGGGGACTGAGAGTGATGCCCAGTGCACAATCTCCTTTGAAGTTATCAGCTTTTCTGTATGACAGCCTGGTTTCAGTCTCTAAGTGTATGCCTGAATTCCACCAGATGTGTTCACTCAAACATTCCAATTGCCTTAAAACCTCCCATTGCCTCTCTAGTTTGAGAAGCCTTTGGATAGAATGACAGAAGTAATGTAAAGTAATAGAGCCCTTTACAATAACAGCAAAAACTATTATTCACACAACTGGCAAGGGAAAATCTCCATTATCCTGAAAACAAAATTAAACCATGAAATCTGACACAGAATAATTAGAAATCTAGATTCACCAGTCTGCTCTCAGAGGAAGAATTGAAGGATTTGGTCACTTTGACACTTGACCTTCAAACACAAGAAGTGTTACAAATCTGCTGAACAGAGAAAGACTCACCCAAATAAATGAAAAAGACAATATAATACAAAATTAACTTTATGAAATGCAAATAATTGAAGCCATAATTTTTAACTGCCCCTAGAAAAGCTGTCAGGATTGAGTTTCAACTTCAAAGAGCATTTAAGAAACTACCCAGGGTTTTTTTCATGGACCTGGAGCAGTCAACTAAGACAAAGGCAATCTTAAAAGAATGTAAACATCTCACAAACACAAGCTATATATAAGGAATGGCAAAGCAGAATCAGTCAGAAAATCACTACAATCATCTAAGTTTCCAAAATTTCTAACAGAATCACAGACTATTCTGAGTTGGAAGGGACCCACAAGGATCGAGTCCAACTCTCAAGTCAGTGGCCCACACAGGGGATTGAACCCGTGACCTTGGCATTATTACAATCAAGTTTTAACCAACTGAGCTAATCTCAGGGTCCGTAAGATGCACATAAAAAAGCAAAATAAAGATATTAGCAAGAAGGTAAGGCAAATACAGGAATTTTGATTAGCAATTATGGCTGAAATCAGTTGAATCAAAGTCACTGAAAATGAAATGTTAAAATAAATTACCAAGCCCCCTTACCACTACTCACGGTGCTGCTGACTCATTATTTCAAAACTTAGGTATCTGATGCAATTTGCAAAACACTGAGAAACAATGCTCAGCACATCTTCATAAAACTTGCATTTGCTAGAACAAAGCATTACCAGAAATCTCAGCTTCTTATCAATATACCTGTAATCACAAAAACACTTCTAGTGGATATTATTTCGACCCAATACTAATGAGGTAAGCGTTACATTTGTCTGAGAATTGCTACAGTGTCAAAATACTTGGAAAAAAGTACCTTTTGTGTAATCAACAACAGCTTCCAATGCTGCTATTCGGACATCTATGAAGTGTCCGTATTCTGCATATGACTTGAAGAGGGCGGGATCACTTGGGACGTGACCATTCTTCTGAAGCACTCGAATAGCTTTTAAACAGCTAGACATGGTAGAAAAGACAATTTGCATCAGGTTTATGGAATACCAGCCAAGAAAAATAGAATTACTTTCTCCAAATCAAGTACCGCAACTTTTCTAGAGTTATGTTATCCACATTAACATGTTACAATTATTTTCACAGAATTAACACACAGCTCATGTTGCCTCTGAATTAGGCAGAAATACAAACAATATTCTCCAACATGTCACATCCATTGTTCAGTTTCAGCAGAGCTGCACTAATACAGCTCAGGTGACAGTGTGTGCTCTACAGTTATTGTTAAAAGGCTTTCATAAATGCTCTTCTTAAAGAGGCATAGGCATGACCAACTTATGACTGCTATTAAAAGTCTACATTGACAGAAATTAATGTTGAAAAGTAAAGCAATTGAGATAGACTTACACTATCAGCTTTGGAAAATTGGAAGGAATCTGACATTTAAAATGAAGACACAAGCTAAAATCTCAAAAGCTAACTACAAAAGGATACATAAAACCCAAGAAAAGCAGCATCATTAAACCCTACCTGACAGTAATGGTATGCCTGTAACTGGGAAGAAGCTTCTCCATATTTAGGAAACGGGTAATTTCCTCAAGAATAAGTCGCACATCAGGATTTAAGTTATCCAATGTTCGAACTTCATTGTTCACACTGACTGCAGGAGTTACAGAGTTGGCCAGGGCATCAATGAGCTCGGCACGATAGTAGTTGTCTGAAAACTAGATAAAAACAACATTAAGCACAAGCAAATATAACAATACATATTTTTTCAAAGCTTAAGCCCTGTTATGGAACAAGAACTTAAAACAAAACCCATGTGAAAACCTGAGCAAGAAAGCAAAACAGGAATAAATTGGTTCTGGAAATGGATTTGAGAGTCACTGAGCAAGCAGACATACTATCGATCATTAATCTTCACACTGTAATAAAGTATATTAATACACTGTTTTATTAAAATGGAAAGATCAGGCATTGAAAATCTTCCAGAGATGGAAAACAAATTACTATTTCTAAATGTGAGCATCTAAACCTACCCACCTACTTCTGTATTCACCAAGGTTAATGGGTGATTAGCACCTCAGAAAATCATACAGTTTATCCAGCCAGCAACTTCATAAGCTTCTGAAATGAACCAAGGAGCTCACTGCAGCTAAGATGGGAAAATCTTGCTTCTTCATTCACCCCTCTTACCTGGGCTAATAGTTGCACCCTTTCCACTATGCTGGCTTTTGCGCCTGTTGGTTGTGTTAGTAAGCAGCAAAAAGTACAAAAATAACATTTATTCAAAGCAGAAAGAAGTACTGGATTTGAAATATCAGTTACTTTAAACAAACACAGCATCTGCAGATCCAGTAGAAGATGTCAAATACGCGTGGAAGAGACACAAGGAAAAGTGAAGCCAGATCACCTCTTTAATGGTGGGGAGATGTTAGCACAACTCACCACTTTCTGTGGCTACTGATGCTTGCATTCATGTGTCTAACTCTACTTCTCCACCCTCCATCATCCTCTTATTTCAGTAAAAAGCAACAAGTGTCTTGTTACAGTATGTGTTTCTACATACAAGAAAAAAATGAGGCTTCAGATGCATCAGACTGGTTTCACTCAAATTCGGATACTTAATTAGGAAGATTATGCTAGGCTCCTAATAGTTCCACACTTCCTCTAGCTAGGGTGATGGAATTCTTTATCATCTCAGGATGTTAAAGGTCATCTAATAATTCTTCAAAAGTGGTCTGTGGGAAGGAACTTCAGACAGTACCATTTCCAAGTCAGATACTTCAGTTTAGTGATTGAGCAGTATTAACCTGGCCTTCATCTGTTATCTAACTAGATGAAGTTCTGAGAGCTAGAGCTGACATTCAGAACACAGAATCCCAGAGTCCTGTATATTGTTTAAAAAAGATTTTTTCCTTTCCTAGCACTTTCAAATACTATTCTCAAGCTGAAAAAAAACATGAATAAACCAGTGCTTAACTTTGCATGCTGTGTGTTAGCCTCATTCACATTTTCTCACAACACATGGGTCTTTTGAATGATAAAGAGTAAAGTATGTGTGCAAATGAAGACAGGCAGGTCCTTAGTAAGTCACCAAGCACACAGAGCTTTGAAACATCCAAAAAATGCCTCCACAGAAATGTCAGCTAGAGAACATACCGTAACATTTACCATTTAGTTTAGCATATCACTTTTTCATCAACTCTCTTAACCAGATATTTACAGTTGTGGCACAAAATCATGCAGTGTATTAACTAAGACTTTTTTCATTAAGAAAAAAAGCAATAGATTAAAATAAACATATTCTTTACCTTATTCTTCCTGTTATCATTATACTTGATCAAATCCAAAATAAACATTAAAACCTCCTTAGGACAGAGGTTGTGAACATCTCTCAGAAGGGCCATGGCAACAGGCATAGTCTGTGTAATAAAATTAATACTAGCATCATTCTTACGTCAGTGAAATGATAGTTACATCCTGAAAAGAGGTACATCCTGAAAGTCAGCAATTAATAAATTTACAATAGGAAATCCCTGAAAAGTTGCATTTAAATACCTTTGTAAAGTCATACCACATGCTATCTAGTTTTAAGATCAAATGAACTAAGTAGTTATTTCTCAATATTTAGTCATGGAGCAGACTGAAAAAGAAAAATGTATATCCAAGCACAGACTCTCCAGTCAAGACACTACTGAAAAAGTAACAAATTAAAATAGAAACTGATGATGGAATTAATTCTGAGACAGACATTGAATTTGGATGTTTTCATGTGAACGACTAAGCCTTCCATTACCATTGAGACATACAGATCCAACAGGGTCAGTGAAGCATGAAGAATTGTTAGCCAAACAGGTGTTACTCTGATCATCTATTTATTTTAGAATGAGCTAAGCAGATCTCTAGGATCCACTCAACACAGATTGAGGAGTCTTACTCCAGATCTGTAAACTTGCGACATCAGATTAAAAAGGGACAAAATTGTAAGATTTAGTGGTAAAGATTAAGCAATGACAAAAAAAAAAAAGCGAAAAATGCAAAAAAAAGGTCCAAGAAAGAGATGTGGGAAGAATAAAAAAACAGTTTTGGACAGAGTTAAAAAACAAAATTTGACTTTTCGCTATAATCAGTAATATGAAATCTATGAAATAAGAACTCAATCACTCAATAATTATAAAGTAAATCTTAAGAGAAAACCATTGTGATCAATTTTATTATCCACTATACTACCAAAATCTATAGGTTCCAGTAAAAAACCTGTGCTAACACCAAAATAAGCTGCAACAATACATGATGTTGACAACAGAAAGAAGAGAGCAAGAAGGATTATGCAATGCCTTGGACTAACAAGTCCACCAATTTAAGATTTATGAGATTTTACTTGCAGTATGGTATAATTGCTCCTAAAGAAAAAAGGCCATTGCTGAATTCACCTAAAATACAAAATGAATAGCTTCCTTATGGTGCTATATAAGAATGAGCTCAGAAATAATTACAAATAATTATTTTATGCACTCCGTTCTTCTGAAGAAACTGCTACTTTAACTTCAGCTACTCAGAAAAAATTGCTAATTTTTTAATTGTTTTTTTCCTATGATGGAACAAACAGAAGCCGTATGAGAAGAATTAGTTACTACATATTTTTATGAAGGGGTAAAGCAGGACTGTACTATCCATGTTCCTGTAATTGTCAATTGCAGAAACATTTTCATATTTTGACATTTTTTTCAAAACATTCATAAAATAAATTTTACCTTTTGCAGAAAGTAGCTTTGAAAGTTCATAAAGTTGTTGGTCTTCACAATGTTTGGACAAGTCTTACAACAAAACATCCGGGTGAAGAGTGACTTCATGGCTGGTGGTCCTGTCCATGTACTTACCATGGAATTTGCAATCTGAATAAGTAGGGGGAAGGGAAATCATATTAACATGACCACTGCAAGTTTAGTTTGGCTGCAGGAAAATACACCCATTTCCATAATCAGAAAGGATAATTGCCAAGAACATTTTCTCCTTTAAACAGATACTTATTTTCATTGGTGTACTATCTTATATTAGCTAAGTTTTCACTGTCACTCCCAATCTATCTTCTCTACATTAAAGGTAAATTTTATGAAAATTTTTCCACTTGGAAGATGTGTGCAACTACTTATCTTTCCATGATAAACTTCTGTTCTTAATTATTTTCTCTTTTATATATTTTAGATGAAAATTCTGTGTTCAGTAAGTCAAGTTTTCTGACTCTATGGAAGCCAGTGGTGGAGGAGCATTTTGCAGTACCAACTTCCCAAATTTACCCCCCAGTAACCTCAGCTGAGACTTTAAAAGAGGCCTCAGCCACCTTGAGAATAACAGACCACCCCTAAAGTGAAAGGCAAGGCAGTTCTCTCTAATTTTAATTGTAATTTACTAATAAAGACTGTGCACTGAGAACTATTGCTATAGTTTGCTTTGGGTCCACAAAGACAAAACTGCTTTTTGCACCTTGCCAGCATTCTGAGTGTCACACCTTTGCTGTAGGAAGCACTGAAAGCAGACAAGAACACCTGTGTCTGCTGATGGTTAATCTGCCTTGTGTGTGTGTGCACAAACAAATGGGACCAAAGCACCCGACAGTGTAGCAGGAACTTCCATTTATAGACCCACCACAAACTAAGAAAAAATCTGTTTTCACACAGAAAAAAATAAATTTGATGATTTCCTTCTAAATTATTTAGCTTGTTTCAAATGCTGTTACATACACAGTAAGTGAAAGAAAACCAAGAGGCTATCTCAATATGGGCAGCAAACCATTCCACCATGGCTCTGGTGTATGATGGATGCTTTATTACTGAAAACCATTTTCCCACTGTCAGGCTTAAAGGAGAGTTAGAGATGGAAAATACTGCAGTCAGACTCAATGTTCCCTTTGCAATAACTGAATTGTTTGAACTAAAGATGCAGGTAGAGCTTTTCTGTAAGCTAAAATTACTCTTCCTGCATAGGAAGCTTAATAACAAGACTTAGAAACTTAAATTTAATCCCATTATTTAGAAACCATAATGAATAACTTAAAATGGCAAATAGGAAATTTATGTAGCAGTATCAAATTAAACCCAATCCCCAAAATATCCAAGTTTATTATGTTTACAAGAGATTCACTATCTCAATATTAGGGTGTATGTTTTTAAATATTAACTTATTTTAAGCATTTCATTTAGCAAAATCTGCAGATGAACAACAGTATTTTCAAGTTCAATCAATAATAAATCAATCATCTTTTCAGTATTTTTTTGGTCTTACCATAAGTTCTGAGTCATTTGAATTTCTCCTCACTGATAGAATCTGATTTTTCCACTTATTCTGCAGATATGTTACACACTGAATTAAATGTATCTGCACATTCCCCAATTCAGTACAGCATAAAAAGTACACCAAGATTTAACTGTCATGCACAGCTATGAAACCCCTCAATGCTTGGGAGGGAAAAGTTTGTGATGGTAGGGTTCCTTTTTTAAACTTCATTGTACATCCCCAACACTGCAATGGATCCAAACTGGAAAATCAGCTTGCACACTCCCCGGAATTAATATTGTGACATTATTTGCTCCTTTCTCTGTGTTGGTTATTTGTTCTGAAGGTCTCTGCACTCTGTGTGTGTGTGTGTTTGTGCTTGTACACACATATCTCTTAATTTCTTTATCAATGAGGATTTAATATGTCACCTGGATACTCTATGACTGAGAGACTGAAGTGCTGTTTACCATGAAGAATATTGAGAAAGTGTAGTAAATTTAGTTTGATAATATCAGTTTCCTGTATAATTTCTCTGTATCAACAGGAGTACACATTTGACAACACTAACTAATCCAGAAAGAAACTACAAATCAACAAAAAAGAACCCTCCCTCCGAATAAACACAAAGGAGTTGGGGTTTTTTCAACAAAGAATACAAAACCAGAATATTTACAAGCTGAGAAAATCAAACACAGTTGATGACAACAGGAAGTTAACCTTACTAATGTCCTGATGCTGGAATCAGTAACAGAATGTATTACACTTTCCTCCTAGGTAATTACATAAACAGATCTACAACTGTTCTGCCATGCTCCTTCACCTTGATTCAATGTCACAGCCATACTTTTTGCTTGCCTTATAATCTTCTTTTCTGTAAGTCAACCACCTTATCCACAGACCCAAGATTTTCCATACAATTACAACTGAACAAAAACGGTAATGATCATTTGCAGCTCAATTGCCTAAGAATTCAAAGTAAAGACAGAAAAACTATTGCATTTAAATGTTGTAACAACTGTTCTTTTAATATTTATCTCTGAAATACATATTCTTAGATATTCCAAGTGAATTCATTCTGAAAAGTGCATATTTTAAGTCAGATACTGACAGCACCAATACCAGCACGTACACTGGCAGTACTACATCAGTGCTTCGTAATATTCAAATACTTTCTCAGAAACACTTCTTGGATTTTGATTTTCAAAATATGGCCAAAGGATTTACTTCTAGACAGGTACTGAATTATGCCCAAGAGGTACACAGCAGAAAGCAAGCTATAAGCCAATAATCTGAATTCTACAAATTGTCAATAAATACATCTTAATGTCCATAAAGGTATGTCACCAACATGCCACTTCAGAAATTCTTGTTCTTCTGTTCTTTCACTCTGTTTTACAGAGCTATCTAATTTCTAGGGTTAATGCTAATTTTGCAAATCACAGTGTCTACCAAAAAAAAAAAATTCCCTTTTCAAGGCAATTATTTAGCTTTTTAATATTTAATTGTAGCCCAACTCGAAGTTTATTTTGTGACCCTATTCACTCTGAAATGATACAGAGTAGCAATCTGAATTCACATTAGCAAAGACGAATTTCAGCACTTCAGAGTTCTCAACAGACTGGCCAAGGAACTCCCCTGTAAAATAATAAAAAATACACTTTGGTTCTGAAAAAAATTTAAACAGAAGTCTTTTATTTCTGCTACTTAATGAAATCTGGAAAAATCCCTTGTGGTTTTCATGTCTGACATCTCAATTTTGACAATTATGAAACCCTTCTGCAGTCTCCACTTACAGACTAAAATAATATAGCTTTCCTTTCACATCAGTCATGTTAAAAATACTTGGCAAATACATTTAGGAGGCTAAATATCAAGGCAGTTTAAGGACTGTGATGAGTTTTGACCCATTTTCCAAGATTTACAAAGTCCAGCGCATTTCGTCCCTTCCTGCCACCCACACCACCTCACCTTGGCAAGGCAGAAGCAGGCCAGCATCCTCACCCGGTAGAAACACTGCTCCTGTTCCAGTATATCAGTCAGTGCAAGACGGGATGCTGGAGTAGGGAACTTTTCCAATGCCAGAATGGCTTCTTCTTGTGCAACCACATCTCTCTCATATCGAAGCTGATACTGCCACATGAAATCAGACTGCTCAAATTCGACCTTCCTCAGTACTGACATATCGGGGTCTATTCTTATCCAGAGCAAGGGGGAATCAGCACTAAGGCAGACATGAAAAACATTATTAACTTACAAAATTTCAAGATTATAGAAATTTCAAAGATGTTCTAACTTGCTATGAGTCATTTGTAAAGTATTAAGATTCAAAGAGCCATAAAATAATCTAGGTTAGAGGGGACTTTTGAAAGTCTTGTGGTCCAATTTCCTACCTCTAGGATGGCAATTCTATATCCTACCACAGCAATCTGTTCAAACCTCTAATACATCAAACTGAACACACTGTTTTAGTATTTGTAACCTACAGATATCTGTTTGTGGTAAACTACTGTATAATCTCAGTGTATTTAATTCTACTTCCTCAGAAGCTGTAAGTGAGCAGCACTTATTAACTTTTAAAGGTTAAGACTACCAAAAAAAAAATCCAAGAAAGAAAATCTGGTGTTAAACACTGGTTTTAATCAATAGATGGGAAAGGGCTTTACAACCACAGACATAACATGAGGTTGAAAGCTGAAAAGGGTAACTGTGCAAATCATGATAAAAGTGAAAGTATCAACAGACAAGATTTAAGTTAAATTACAGGTAAAATGACTCAGTTGTATTCCATCCAAACAAGCATTTTATCCTTTAGTATTCACATAGCATCATAACTGCAGAAGTAAATTATGGGAGCAACAAGCACAAACTGTGCAATAAATTCTCTTACTTGTTTTTCCACATAAAAATTACAACAGAAAAATACAGACATGGAATTCAGAGAGAGTTTGGAATGATAAAAAGAGCATCACTATAAATATACTGTATATTTCTGTGTATGTTTGTAGAATATCTAGAATTACTGTCAAGATTACTATCTTGAGAAGAAAGGACAGTGAAAAAGTGTATACATGGGATTTAGAAGAATAAAGAAGAGTGTGTATTATCATATATATTTGGAGCAGAGGAGTCCAAACTGGACAACAGATTATATACCAGTTCAAAGGTCATTCTAAGGTCATTAAAGTCTCAGCTCAGTGTAACGCAGCAGTGACCTGAACATAACTGATAAAAAATTACCCACAAATATTTATGTTAATTATTCTTCAACGCAATTAAAAGACTATTCACATGTCAACTGCCACACAGAAATGACAGCAATAACTTGCTCAATGTAAATATCCCTTTTAAAATTTTTTCTCATCATATATTAGATGAGGTTAAATTTATGAGACTCTCCAACACTTTTGAGGAGATAAGCAATCTACCCCTCTTCAAAAAGACACCACTGGTTTTCAAGAGCAGATTATTTACTTCCCTCAGTCGGAAAACAAGGTACCAACACCTTCACTATTTTTGAGAGCACTACTGGCTCCAACTCAAGGAGGCCAAGGTGGGTATTTACATTAGGCAACAATTTGCTTCCAAAGACCTTAACAGTTCCAATTGAAACTAATGCCAGTGTGAACTTCAATATGAAGCACTTCATCACTACTTTTAATCTAAAAAGGATTCTTTCATAATTAAACACAGATTTCAGAAACTTGTCTTAGTGGCAGTTCAGTGGTCCTCATCAAGGTCCAACAAAAATTGCTTTTACTTTGTTTCAGGCAAATGCTTTTTTATTTTACCTATAAAATCAAATGAGAGGTATCATTGGAAATGTGTAAGAATCAAGTAATTTATCGTATCACCTTATCATGCCCAAGACTTTTTATAGAAACTGATTACAATGGTTAAACCACATTTTTTACACTTAGCCAGCATTTCCTCAGTTACAGAAGAAAAGTCTTAAAGAAGACATAAAAATGTGGCATCATCTTGAAATTTGCCAGACACATGATGAAGTACAACACTGTTATCCAATCCTCCCAAATGGCATGCTTGAAACAAGGGGAACAGAGCTCACACTCACACTGAGAATCTCCAACAAGCTAACTTACTCCATAGCAGAAAGGTCCATGTCCACCTCTTCTCCATTCATCAGCGGAATCTTTTTCTTCTTATTTCTATTAAAAGAGAGAAAATAGGGGGGAAAAAAGGGTATTACATACCAGACTGGTAAATATATGTTTACAAATAGAGCTTAAGCCCACAAAGTACTCTGTGTATTTCACCACACGAAAATATAATGCTCTCTCCAGCAAAAAATATTCACAAATTTGAGCTGTGCATCCATTTCTATAATTTTCACTCCCACCATTTCTACAATTACATATAAACACAGAACTCTGAGAAGCAGAATTCAAAGTTATTATCAAAATGCATTTAGAAAACTGAGAGAATCTACATGGTAAGCATGTCACTTTTCTTGCTCATTCAGTTTACTGAACAGTGCTGGCACTCTCAACATAAAACTATGCAAATGCTTCTTTCATGTATCTTCACTCGAGGCACTCCTCTTGCCTACAGTTGTATTCCCTCTAATTTGTGTTTCCCATTCAAAGGTATGTTCAATAACTTGATTCTTTAGTTTTCATTCAACTGATTCTCTATAAACAAGCTCTTTACAAAACCTTTCCAGAATTACTTAAGAATTGCATATAAAATGTAAGGTTTCTTGCAGTCCTTAAACACTAAGAAATTGTATTTTCTCCACTTAACATCACAGGTAAATCTTACTTATTTTAAGAAAACATAAACATCGAATTCAAAAAAGCATATATTTATGATCAAATGTATTGTAGGTTTTCATATATACGTACTAAAAAATACTAAAAATACTTGCAGTTTGTATTTTAGGTCTTACCTTCTGCTTTTAGAATGGCAAGGTATATCATGTTTAAGACTGTTTTCTTCAATTTGCAATGTATGGTTGAATGAGCCATCAAGTTCTTGCACTGTCACTTTAAGAGGACCCTTTAAGTTCACAAGATTTTAAAATTATTATTAAAATTATGCCTATTAATGTATACATCAGACTTGTACGTGTAGACAAAATGCGGAAAATGGGCCTTACCACGTATTTCTGAGTCCCAGGAGATGTATAGTCTTGTTTTATTTCCAATTCCAATACATTCCGTTTTCTATTAAATGCAAAGCTACCATAAAATTTTACCACTCCACTCTGATCCCTAATAAGCTGTATAGGAATTCTAGTGCACAGTGCAGTAGTATAAACAAACATAATTCTTTACACTTGCTTTATGCTTCTTTATTCCTAGAATTTCCCAACCCAAGAAAATCAGGAAATGAAATCACATATGCTCATTCATGAATTTTGAAAGATTTTTGAGGTTTTGGTGGGTTTTTGTTTGTTTTTTTTTCTTTAAACAGTTCTTTAATGTCCAATCATGTCTCTTATGGAGAAAAACTGAAGTACTATGAAAATTACCAGTTCTCTCCATCATATCCAGTGTCCTTGGCATGCTACAGAGAAAGTAATTGAGTAAGACTTCAGTAATTTCAATATGGTTTACTATTTATTTTAGTTAAATAAAACTAAAGAGGAAATGCAGACAATAGTTTCTGTTTTCTAGCCACACTCCACTTAACTCAATTATTTTATGGCAATTTTTCAAATTGGGTCATGTGAGCATTTGCGTGTGTGTGTGTGTGTGTGTGTGTGTGTGTGTGTGTGTGTGTGTGTGTGTGAGTTCACATAAACATGAGACTATAAAACAGGAATGATAAGAAGTAACAATCTCACTCTGCATTTTTTCCCAGGCAGAATTTTCTGAAGTCAACTCTTCCTGTGAATAATTTAATCATTAATTATCTGTATGAAAGCCATTACTACACCTCAATTATAGTAAAACTAAAACACTAAACTGAAGCATTTTAGTCTAAACGCACAGTCTCACAAGCCTCTGACAATATAAGACAAAAGTAAAGAAGGGAAATCTGTTCTTTCATGTCCTGACATTTAAGGGAGGGGATTGCAGATTCAAAGACATTTCTTATCGCACACAGATTCTTAACTTTTCTCTCAAAATGTGGCCATTTGGCCAGATACCTCACACTGGTTCTGTTCACAGAGGCTGCCTTCATAAAGCTCTGACTTTGACATCAGGTACAGTTTAAGACATTTTTAGTGGTTTCTTCAGCACAAGATTTAAACTCAGCATCAACACAGCCCTTGTTAATAGCAATGACACAGTGCTAGATAGTAAGACCTCCTTCTAAACACCATCAAGACCTGCTGAGTGTGATCTTACAGGGCAGAAAATCTACTGTCACAGGTGTAACAGTGTTTGAAGCACAGTAGGGAGGTTGCAACCATAGGATTAAATGCAAGTCACAGTTAGCGGGATAAACTTTGTGGTCAAAGTCCAGAGAACCAGAAAAATCCCCCAGTCTGAGAGTCACAATTCTTCCTTGCTTACAGAACAGATGTAGTTAAGACTCACCCTGCTCAGATAGTAATGCTGACATTTAGGTATAGCTGCAGTGGGAATATATGTACATATGTGTTTTCCTCAAGTATGGAAATGAGAATAATATGTATTTACACTTTATGAATACCTCTGATGCAAATAAAATGCTAACTTCCAATATTACTATACAAATATTAATTACAAAGTGCTTTTTAGTTAGATATTGAGATGCATGAACACTGTTAAGTCAGCTTAGATGAATAATTCCTAAATATAAATACATACTTTTGTTGTTTGTTAGAACAGTAAGGTATGTTTCTGCTGCAGTCACGTATGATTCCAGCCTGCAGCCACATTAAATAAACTAACAATTAAAGCTGTTAAATGAAGCAAATTCAAATCCACCCTCATATCAATCCAAACCAAGAAACTCAATTTCTTGCCTAATATCACTGAAATTTGAAGAGTCAACACAGAGATTTATTTCATCTGAAACTGCAGTATGAACACCAGCTACCAAGCCTTTAAACTGTATTGTAAACTATCAGTCTGTGCTTTAGATTACTTATTTCATGTTGATTTACTGGAAATCACATAATAAATGCACCAGACTATAGCATTTTCCATGTCAGACTTCAGCATATTTCTATGGGCAGTGTCCTCTGGAATCCCTTTCGTCTAATTTGGCCTTAAATTCCAGTAGAGTTCTTGTGCTTCTTTCAAAGTAAAACTTAAAATAATGAAATCCCTTCTAGTAAAGAACATGCAAAAAAAGTCATCATAGTCCAAAGGACTATGAAAAGACTGTGGACATGTGAGCCACATGTACATCCAATTCACACATTAATGTACTTAATTGTTTTATGCAAAGATATTTCATACCTTTCTTCACATTCCTTTAATAGTGCCAATTAAAAAACCAAATTCATTCTCCATATTAGCAATCCAGACCAAGAATAAAAAGGATACACCCACTGCTTTATTAAAGGTTGGATGTCTTTGCCTGAGACATTTGAGATAGACTTCAAAAACCCAGATGTGGAAACCAGCATCTGACTCCACATATGTGACTGGAACTTCTGAGATGAAGCAGTGCTGGCCAGACTCAACAACTTGTTGAAAACCTAAAATGATAAAAAGTTATTCCTTTCCCTAAATATTTCAATATAAAATAAGCTTTTATGTTTAGTTGAAGTTGAATTGCAATTAAAAGCCAACATATCACAAATTGTAATTTGCTGTCTCAAACGTGTCTTCCTCAAAGTTACATATGTACACATAAAATCCATTAAAAGTCCATCAACTTTCAAAAATTATCTACAGTAAAAGAGATCATTACTTCCTTTTTCAGAAATAAAACATTCATCAGGTTTTCTGCTGCATTTTCAACATGACAACTACTTACAATAGCTCTAGCACAACAACATACATGTTTACCTTAAAAAAAAACCAAGCCCCCTCAAGCCCAGAAATTGTTATGAAAATATCATTCTGTTTCTATCTGGGTGCTTGTAGCACCGTGTCTTCTTTCAGGTATGTCACGAAAGATACTTAGTAAAGAGGAGAAACAAGAGTTCTGCAGAAGTTTAGCACTTCAGAATAAAATTATAATCTTCTATTCAACTGCTTCTTCTAATATAAACATCTATGTTCCATCTAGCACTGATTGTTTTATACAGTGGTGAGAGCAGAAGCTGAATTCTCATTACTTTAGTTATTTATAATTTCACTAGATTAGCATACAGCAACACCAGTTAGGGTCAATAAAACAGGCTCTCAGTTTTAAAAACCAATCACAATAACCCAAAGCAATGAAATACCTTAAGATTAAAGAGAATATGCAATATATAAAAAATACTAAAGTATATGTAAGCATAATAGCTCACCTTATCCTGACACAAATGACCTACATCTAATATTTATTCAGTCCTGCTAAAACTGAAACTACAAATGTAATCCTATGATGATCTGTTTTGTTCTTCTCTAAAATTCGTTTAATAATCAGAAATGCAATTGAAGAAAAAAGGTTTTCTATATTCTGCAGAATCATTGAAATACCTACCTGTAACATGAACTCCATGCTAATTCTGTTCTCAATCAGCCTCATAACAAGGTGTGCTTTACACTGGAACATAGTGTAATATTCCCAGGACAGTGTATGAGGGTGTTTGATAGAAAAATGTAAATGTGATGCAGGGCTGAAAGAAAAACCAAAAGCAGCTCTCTATTTTGCATTTTATTGAACAAAACTTAAAATGTACCTAGCAACCAAGCTCAGAGCTGTACCAACAATTACTTAAGAATTCTTGTACTGCTTTAGTTATAAATTATGGCAAGCTTAAAATGACCCCTCACTTGTTCAGAGAGGTGACACAGTGTGTGTACCCGGCATCCAGCAAGTACCGACTGGAGACTAATGGCACATTATACCTTCTGTGTCGTTCTATAAAGGTAGTGGTAGCACCAGCAAACTGAGCAACTGGGACTTTCTGGAAATTACTCATAAATCAAAATTCTTCCTGCTCCACTTCCTTTTAAGAGACTGTATAGAGCAAGTAATTTGGATTTAAATAACTGCAGTTTTACAATTCACAGCAGACATTCATGCAATGATCCAATGAAATTGCTTTCTTTTTGTTTTAGTCAGTAACTATATCTTTCAATACTTTGGCAAACTTGGTATCTTCTGAATCAGGTAACATGCCAAGAAAGACTAGGCAGAGCATCATGTTCCAGCTACCCCACTGTTTCCATAATTTGAGCTATCTGTGGTGTTCCTTCACACATACCCTTCATGACTACATGCAAAATATTTTAAATGGTTTAAGTTCATTCCGTATCAGAAGACAAACAAAATGGTGAAACTCTGAAACACTAAAAACCAGAACCGATTTCTGGATAGATTTAGTGGCTATACAGCAGTAAAGCACCAAAAGACTTAATTTTGATGATCTTTGAAATGAATTTTCTCTGCCAAGTTTTACATTTCAGAACACAAGTATTCTGACCTACAATCCAGTTTAAAAGTAGGAAAATACCTGTGATACATAATGCTCAGGAAAAATAAGACTTTTTTTGCCTCCTTTCAAGGAGGCTACTTCTCTTAAATCAGAAGTAGAAATAACTAAAAGTCTGACTTAATTTTACTGATGAACTAAGCCTGTGGCAACTCTATGTTGTTGTGCTAGCCTTTTTCTTTCAGTTTTTTTCTCACAGGACATTTGAATTTTCCATGAATGAATAACGAACACCTGAAGAAACTGTGCCAACACCATGTCAGGCCAAATTCTTAAGAAGTGGAAAACCAGACTTAGTTTATGCTAGTTGGTGGTTAACTAGAAATTGTCCATTGCAACACTGAAATGCCAGCTACTTAAAATTTCTGGGCTCAAAACTGGATGCTTCCCCTGTGATTCTCACTTACAGATATCCTAACTCAACCATTTCCAGATGAACCATACACCAGAACTGCCCAAAGACTTTAGAAGACACTGCAATACAGAATGAAATGATTTATAGATTGTAGCAACCAAAGGCAAGTGCTGTAAATCTGATCTTTCCTGCCAGCTACCTCAGGAAGAGACTGCTCTCCCAGAACCTTCAAAGACCTACTGAACAAACCATTTTAACTTCAACCAATCTTTCCATGCAGTTGAAAGACATATTGCAGCAAATATGCTACCACTTAGCTCCTTATCTGCAGCCCTTAAGCTTTCAGGGGATGGCAAGAACCAAGGCAGTTGCAGTACCTTAATAATTTTTCCATCTTTCTATTTACTGGGAGACTCCCTTTACTTTGCTCATGAATATCTGTTTAAAATTTTTAAGAAGATACAAAAAGAAATTTCTAAATTTAAGCAAGTACTACCCTTCTTAGGTACAGTAATTATATGAAAAAGAAGTATCTAGGTTTACTCCTTGCTATTTCTAGTTGATAAGCAATTGCTGAAGTTCTCATCACAATTCTCCTGTTATTTTGGATACTTCTCTATTCTGAGGTAGGGAAGGTTTAGCAACCATGACAGAATTGAAATTCAAGGAGGTTGTGGCTCAGACATTATATAATAATTTGGTCTCAGTATAAAAACTTTATCCAGCTTCAAATAATACAGCTGATTGACTCTGGTAAAATTCTTTTCTTGCAAATTACAACCAAGCCAGGACTTACATTCTTGGCCTTCTTAACTTTACTAAGTGTTGATTGATTTTGGTACTAGTTACACTATTTAACTGCAAAACAAACTGAGACAACTTTACAATTGACAGTTATATTCTGTAGTTCATTCAATATTAGTACAGTTCTTCAGACAATATTTTTCTTCAATCATTGTACTTCTAAAATGTTTATTGAACTGGCACCAAATGAGAATTAAAATTAGCAACATGGACCTGGAACCTTTGTCAAAGTGCACAGTGAACCAACTCTTCCATGGAAATTTATAATGCTCATGCTCTTGAATACACTCTAGGCATTCAGTATAAACCTGTTAGTAAGGTTCCTTCACATGAAATACTTTCTTCAAGTTTTTAACTAAAAATTGAATAGAACCAAAGTCTGAGAGAGAACACAAAATGAAAATGTAACACACAAAGCTTTGTTCTGAAGCTTTCATCTATACAGCAGTTAACCTGCAGTTTCCTTTCCTTCATTTTCCCAAGCTCTGGAATTTTCTCTTTTAGAACAAATGCACTGGAGAGCAGTGTTTGTGTTACACAAGATATAACAGGAAGAACCCATGAAACATGTGTTTTGCATAGAAATTAATTCATTTGTCTGAAAAAAGGTGGGCTTTTTCCCCTTGATGATTTATTACCATATTCTACCTCTAATTTAGTTGAAACATATTATTAATCAATACCAATTTTCTTCATATTGTTATTAGTTGGAAATGCATAGAATATGTTGGAGAAAAATGTTCTAGACATGTTACGAAAATACTTCCCCTATATACAAATCATATCCCAGAGTCAGGAACATATACTTGATTTACATACAATTGCAATCTACAAGGAACAGCAAGTTATAATTTATATTTAAGTGATGTTGTGGTTATTACTAACAAGCTGTGATACAATGAAGTAGTAAAATAACTGTAGAAATACAGTGTGTCCAATGACATCACACAGAGGAAACACACATTGAAGAGCATCAGGACAGGATTTTGTCAATTATTTGTGACCAACTCTAGGATAAATACAGAGAAATTAATAAAATTAACAGTTACAAAGTGACTTTTATTTTAGTGAATTTTTAAACATGTGCCCCTTATCTTTAGTTTCACTTGATCCTATTACTGTGAATTGAGTTTCTCTATATAGATGAATATGCTGCTGAATTGTAATGCTGCCAATTAAAGAGTCTGCCAAGACCTAATTCCCCATATTTTCTTAAAATAAAGACATCAGAGCAACAGCATGCCATAAAATGACTGTTGCTAACTGTAATTTGCTTTTCAGAAGTGCATGTAACAAAAACACCCAGGTAGTTGGTCTGCATAAAGAATCGGACAGCAGAGTAAATAAGATCCATCATGAGCAGACAAGCAAAACTGAGTAACAGCTTGGCATGCACACACTTACTCAAGCTGCATCTATGACTGTCAACAGCCAGAAAACATGGTCATTGCTGAGGGCTCACCTGGCTGCAACACTAGCCAACATGTCCTATTTCTGACTTCAGAAAACACACCATTCAGAATTTAAATGGGTGATTTTCATAATTCATTCAGTTCTAAATCCAGAGTTCTAATTTTAAATGAACAAAATCTGGATTTGCATACAATCAAATACAAGAGAACCACTGTTACAGACAACTTTGGTTGCATTTTCACAACACAGGGGCTTCTGCTGTAGTAAAAACTAGAAATTCCCATATTGGCCCACTCTACCTCACAGGTTTGCACATGCTGCTCATGAGTTTCCAAAGAGCAACTCCTTGTGAGGCTATTTCCTAATCAGATCAATTTATGCAATGAAAGTAAAACCCAGCAAAACCTTGTAATTAAAACCCAGATAAACCACTGATCTGACAACCAGTAATATTCATCTACCTCCAGTGGTTTGTACTACTCAGTGGGTAACACTGCAGTACTACAACAGAGGTAAGGGAAAGAATTTTAAACAACAAATACTGAAGCTACAGTTACTGGGAAAATACAAACCCAGCCAGTTCACATTGGAAACCAATGGTTCTTTACAGTACACTGATCTAACACATTTTTCCCCCCCAAACATATTAAGACATTTCAGCATAAAATTAGAGGTTGATATCTGAGAGTAGAAAGAGAAAAGAGCAATGAAATAGAAGGCTGATGATACTGCAAACCCCCTGAAAACTACTAACTACTCCAGAAAAAGCTCAGGTCAAAATTCTGGCACCATATTCTCTCTTATCCTTTTACTAAAAATCATTTTCGTAACAGCATTAAAAACATTCATTGTAATTAATTCCCTTTGAGATTTAAAGTGAATGAAAAATAAAACCACAGTTATTACAATATACTCAGGATGTACTTTATGAGACTGGTAATATATGCCTTGGGCAGCTCAAGATCTTCAGCCTTTGGCCTTGTGCTACACAACACACCCAAGGCATATATTAATGGCCCCATAAAAACATACCCTGCAATTACTTGTGGCTTAAATAAACATACTTGTCTTTCTCTTTTCCTCCTCCGAATATTGGATGCAGTAAAACTCCACCAGTCTTCAGTTCGTATGCCACTATTTTATCTAACTCCTAAGAAGAACAACATACATAAGCAAGCATATTTTCAAGAGCAGAGAAATTATTTAAAGAAGACAGGAATGCTTTTAATATCATTGTTCAAGCCATACCTCCTAATTAAGCTTATTTACAAAAAGAAAGAATATTTTAAAACCAGGGATGTTCCTTACATGACAAACAATAATAAAACAGTAGAAAAAAGCAGTTAATACTTGCTTTGAGTCTGGACAGTGGGTCAACCCACAACAATACTGAACTACATTGTAACTAAAGAGTATTATTATTCAACAAATAAGTTGTCTGACCGAAAGAAATAAAGGTGATCATTTCCTTGCAGTGGAAAGCCTCAGTACATGCACACAAACATACATATATGTATGTATGTTTATAATATATGTAAAATAAATATTTAAAATATTAATAAACATATATGTCTGGCCCAAGCTTGGCACTGGAACATGACTCCGAATTTGTGTGATGTTGTGCCCATATTAACAAGCACACTTTAAAATAGGACATTCGCATGGGCTCATGTCATCCAACAGTCACCATGTGTGAACTGCTGTCTGTCTGCAACCCAATGTTACCTACAGATTTTCCAAATGTTGAAATGTCTTGATATTTACACATTCATATGAATTTACACACTTTGGCAATACGTTCAAAGAAGGGCAGGCAGAACTGGAGGCTGTGACAGTAGCACCTCTCAGTTCTATAAGGACCCCGTTAGCAACTTGTGGGGAACAACACGAGTAACTGGTATCTAAAAGCAACTTCTGCTTTTGCAACACGCAGAGAAGTCTTAGAATAGACCTTCACCCAGTTCTGCTGTTCTCTGCAGAATCCACACCTTCAGCACAGACAGCACACAGCTGGTAAGCTGAATGAGCATCAGGAAGATAAGGACATGGTAGTGGGTCCCCATGTGAGTCAGGGATGCAAATGGAGCTCATGGGGTTGGGAATTTACTTTTTTGGAACAGGGAGAGTAAGAAAATGTAATGAGAGGAGGAAGATACACATCCTTCTGTGAAAGAGTGTTACTGGCAAAGAACGAGGAGTCACTGCTGTTGTCACTAAAAGGTATCTGTCTTAGAGCTATTATATTTGGAAACGTAAGCTCTAGATAGAAATTTTTTTTCCAAGAAAAGAAATCCCTTTAACAGGGATTTTTTACTGTTTCATTATTTCATTTAGCACTTCAGTGATATAAAAAGGTACCTGATCCACTCTCTTGATCCAAGCTGATACTGGAACTATAAGAATGGTATAACAAGTTCACCAAATACATATCCTTATGAATCCTATATTCAATGTATTCAAAAAGTAACATATTTTTTAACTTTTGTTTTGGGGTAAAAGTCCAAAGAAAAAAAGGAAAACTAATTGCACAGAGAGCCAATGAAAATTATTATTGATTGTTCATATTGAGTCACAAAAATTTATTTTGGTTCCTATGTTTGGTGTTTTTCCTTGTAGAAAATGGTAAAAATATTTCAGCTCTAAGTTTTGACACTACTAAACACGTCTTTAGCTTGCAATGCAAAACTGCTTTATATTCTGGTTTTATACTGTATCTCCTTTGTTGCTAAACGTCTGAAAGGCATAGAAAATGCTACCATTACAATGTTACCTGTTTGATCCAGTGGCGATACTCATTAACACCAAAGGTTTTTTTCATCCAAAGGCCATAAATGTAACCAGAGATTCCCTTCAGCACCCATTCATCTGACCTATAATACGAAAGAAATATGAATTATATCACTTCAGAAGACGTTTTCTAGGGGATGGTGTTTTTGACCAGCTCAAAAATAGTCACAAATTTCAACAGATTATATAACTTCTCCAAGTCAATAGGAGTCTGATGAGCTGTGAACCAATTTATGGATCTTGGCACCTGGATGGGACCAATGAAACTGAAAAGTCAGTGAAAACTGAACTTTTACCACAGAAATCCAGATTAAAATATAAACCCAAACTATTTTAGCTGAAATAGTAATAATAAATGTGTGCAAATGGACACTAAAGCTAAGGCAACTGCTAATCTATATGATCCTAATTTCTTAACAACATCTCAATGCAATGCAGAAGATTTGGACAGCAAGTAAACAAAATACCTATTTCACAATTTGGTGGACATCCATTTAAACACATCTTCTGTGAGTTACATTCTAAGACAGAAAACTAAGGACAAAAACTACAACATGACCATAAACTAGAATTGTAAACAGAAGAATGATACACAGGGCAAAATGAAGTGAATAAAATAGGAATATATAAAAAGGGAATCATTACAAAAGAGCAAAAACTTGTCTTCACCATGGAAGTAGGCTAGCAATGAGGAAGAGAGCAAGAGAAATGATAACAGAATGAACATCTATTTAAGAATATGTTGATTTCCTTTTTTTAAGACAAGGATACTGTGGGACATACACTTTTGCCATGAAAAAAAGGAATGGGCTACTTGTCCCCAGTGCGTAAAGTGTATGCAAAAGGCTTTGAAATAAATACTGATCATAACTGCAAGAGCCAGTTGGGAAGATTTTCTGAGCAATGAAGATGTAGCCACCTTAGCAGGAATTTTCCTGTTTGACACTAATTTCTGCATTGCTCTCCCTGAACAATTTCTTAACTTATTAGTTCTGTGTTCTGTAAGTACTTCCTATGCAAGCTACACTTCTTCATTCAGAATATCTGAAAAATATTTACTGATGATGTAAAAGAGTCTCCCTTCTAAAATTTTCAGATGCCAAAGCACACTACAACATTCAGGAAGACATATTCAATCTCAGGCTTTGGAACTTTTATCTCTCCCATTCTCCTTTCAAATAACAAAAAATACTAATGGATTTTCATTTATTGAGCTGGTTTTATTAATTTTTTTCTTGCTTTCTTCTATAATTACTGTTTCACTTATTTTGCTGATAAAATGCAATATGTAAATTAAAATTTTAGCTTTCAAGCTTTTTCCCGTTTTCCAGAGAATTCTGTGGTAAAACACTTACCAGGACATTCTGGATATGAAACATCCAAAGAATTGCTGGGCCAGAGCCTGTGCTAAGCACCTCCTTGTCAGTGGAGTTTCATCTATAATCATTGCGCTGTGCAAGAGGTTTGTGCTGAACCCCCATAAAAAGAAAATAACACAACATGAGCACCAACTCCAAAGAAACACAGGACAATTTGCTTTAAAAGCCAAAACATATAAAACCATTCATTCACTGTTTTCCCAGTGAGATAGCAACACCTTTTTTTTAATAAGCTTAAACCAGGCAGATCTCCTGCTATTATCGTCTATATACAACTCTCTGTGTAGAACCTAAGTAGTGTAACTCATGGAACTCTCTTAGATTCCTGATACCCTACTTCAGCTGAAGAAAAGTAAAAAACAATACAACTTCTGCACTTAATTTGAGACTAAATATTTCATGCATGACATTTCTCATTCAGAGGGAAAATCAGTGCCAGTTTTTTCTTAAAGCAAATACAAATCCAACATCTTCATAACAGATAAAAATGGAAATGGTGCTAAAAGCCTGTAATGCCAACAAAAATAAGCCTTTTCAAACAAGCCCAAAATTCTCGGCCTGTGGTGTAATTTTCTCAATACTAACCTGAAAATACTCATGGATGCATAAGCAGCTACTTCAACATAAGCTTCATCTATAAAAACAGTCTTGAAACAGGAGTATGGATAGCGGCAGGTAAGAATCTCCTCATAAAATTCAAACACCTCATGAAGGTATGATGTGGTATGTTTGAGCAATGGGAGAAGTTGTGGTAAGCAAAAATGAGTCACCTACAAAGGAAAATTGTTACAAGGTCTACAAATCTATTTAAATACATAAATATCCAGCGTATTACATAACAGGGAAAAAACCCAACTCTAACTAAATTCGCCCCATAAATTCAGACATAAACAGAGTTACTCTCCTTCAAAGGCTTTATTTTGGAGATAAATTTAAATACAGGCATGACTGGACAAGCTTTATCATATAAGTGTACTGATGGAGGTTGATCAAGACATACCCATACTTGACCAATATATACTAGCTGCAACATAAAAAGTGAGCAATTCTTTTAACAAAAAAAAAAAAGGAGCCCCTCCTATGATGAAGATTATTACCTCATGCATGTATGGATCAACAAGGATCTCAAAAGGTCCTATTGCCAAGGAGATGTTAGAAGCTGCAGTTGGAATAGTCAGCATGTAATGAAAAGTCTTCTTTCTCATATCATGGGTGTAAACAGTTTCCACCAAATCTCCGTTTGAAACAGCCACCATTGCAGCATCCACAGTATACTCAAGTTTCCAGGTACACAACTCAGAATATGAATCAACACAAGGAAACCAAAATCTAGGAAAGTTAGGATTAGGGGGAAAATGGTTAATAATTATACTCAACAATTATACTCTTTTTCACATGTGATTTTTCTCTCAAGGTCCAAACTATTCCTAAATACTTTTAGAATATGTGAATATTGAGATACTGTTTCCCACAATACATTAACTTTATAAAGCTTTACAATTGCCATTACCTCATGCTGAGCTATAAAAACCAGACATCCTAATTACTAGTCATTAGATACTACTTCACATCAATAAGCTTCTTTCAAGGACAAATTAAGTTTTAGAATTTTTCAAACTTAAGAATATTCAAAGAAATTATTTGTATTTCCTACACTTTGAGATTAAACAGGAAGCACAGTCTAACATTCAAAGACAGTTTTTTTACCTCGTAGAATTTTGATAACCACATGAAAAGACATGAGCTCCTCTTTCTGCCATGTTGCCCTCCATGTTGGGTACCACAAAATGAAGGCCTCCTTTTGGCTGGTCCAGAGAAAAGTTTATATGCACCTTCAGGACTTTTAACTCTGCAGCACAAAGACCAAAACTGGAGTAAATATATAGAACTTACATGAAAGTTATTTCAGAATAATAATTCAGTTTGGGATTCTTGGATTATGTGTTTATGTCATTCTCACAGACTTCTGGGTCCACTTAAGAAGTACAACACAAAAGCTTAAAATCTGAGTCCTCCTAAGCATAATTTATAGGATATGAATTTACAGGAACCTTTATCAATTAATAAAAATTGCAATTTGAGCTACATTTCATCTTTGAATTCCCCAACAGTAAAGCATCTTTATCCACTGATTGTACCCTAACCATGACCTCTTTTGTACCTTGCTGAAATAAATTTCTACAAAAACTGCATGTAGCAGGCACATTCTTAAAAGAGATATTATTGTCATTTGCAGTTGCTTAAAACCTCTTGTTATAGTTAATGCTTTTCCTGTAACTTAAGTGTCTTTGCTTTGGTTCAGTTTCACAGAAATCTCACCTATGAAGAGACTGGCAAGAAAAGAAATTCAGGGATACGTGGAATTTTATCCCACAAGTCTCACTATATTTTGGCATTCAAACTTTGAAAAGTGAAATTGTACATATTTGAATATTTTCCTTTCTAGGCTTGCAAGGAAGGCAACAGGAACTTACACAAAAATTAAAATCAACAAAATGTCTTTCCCATTAAGGTGCATCTGACATCACTGTGTGAGCCAGTTTTATGATCCAGTTGTTATGATTGTCTCACAGGTCTCATAAATCCATGGGGAAAACTGATTAAACCATGTAAGAAAATTGTACAAGAAACTAGTAAGACCCGTGTCAGAAAATAATCAACACTGGGGAGTAATTTATTAAAACAGTTATTTACTGCAGGATTTAGTATGCCAGTTTATAGTCTACTTTCACTACCAAATCAATTTTAAAATTGACCATTCTTCAAAGTGAGATGGGATAAAATTAATATAGCTTTGTATAAAGATTGATACAGCTATATCCTTATAAATTATTTTCTTTGTTGGATCATATACATTGTAAGTAGATTCAAAATTCCAATTTAGCATCCAATATACTCCATTATTTCCACTTCCTCAAGTATTCTTTCTGGGGTCATCAGCACCCAGAGTATAGTTGTAAAGACTGTTAAGAAGCTGTGCAACCATTTCTCCATATTACCAAGAAGTGTGAAGGCATTTTTTCAGACTTGAAGTGAAAAGATACAGGTGATGAAAAAGGAAACAGTAACCATAATTTCATAAAAATAATGTAACAGCACTTCATTTATTGGGTGGTCCCGTGGTGTAAAGGAGAGCACTCTGGACTCTCAGTCCCAAGGACCTGAGTTTGAGTCTCAGTGGGCAGTGAGAGTCTCAGTGACCGTCCCCTGGCAGTTCAATCCCTCCCTGCCATCCCATCCTGTCAGATCTCGGATGCTCAGCAGGGTCAGCCCCAGTCAGTACCAGGTGCTGTGACAGTCCCAAGGACTTCACTGTCACTGTCCAAGCTCGCTCGGCCGTGGTAGATGGACCTTAGGACTTAAACGGTGGGGCCAGTTCTGCACACGCTGTGCCTCACCTAAAAAAATCCACTGCACAGGCTGGAAGGGCCCACCCACGTGGGGAGAGAGAGCCCTGCCCAAATCCTTGTTTGCAAAGTCTGGCCATACATACATATGTACTTCATTTATTTAAATCTGCTATCTTTCTATGCAAACTTGTAGCTAACAACTCTATGGCATCTTAAATTGAACTTTCAGTACGGTCTCTTTACCATCAACATGTTTCCACAGCTCCGAGGGAACCTTAATGCAGAGTTCTCCATTTCCAGCATCTGGGTCCACAGCAGTGACTGCAGCAGCATAGGCATTGGAAAAATAGTTGAGATTCCTCCTGTCAGAAATACCTAGTTAATTCTTGAACTGCTTTTGTGCTGAACCAGAAAAAACAACTTTGGCAGTTACACAATTTCTATAGTAACTTTCAAGGTGCGTGTTCAACCACATGTTTAGTTTCGTTTTTAAAGGAGCAGAAGAGAAAAGAAGTAAAGTTTAGATTTTAACAACCAGAACTTAAAACGTGGCCCTTGCAGAAGTGATCTGTGATTAAAATGACTTAAGCAGCAATAATCTCCAATAAATTAAGTGAGAAATGCTCACTGTTACTATCTTGCCAGTAAGAGTAATATTTACATTTACTGGACTAGAAATTAAAAATTCTGGGTTTTTTTATTTCAGATTGAGTTTGTAGCATTTTTCTAAAGATCTCTTGAACATCTGCTTCCTCATATATTGCAGTTTTACTCTTATGTTGCTTTTTAAAATGTAGTAAGCTTGTACCTTGGCAATGGAATTTTTCCACCCTTAGCTTGGTGAATAGCAATAGGGGTTTTTTACGTATTTCTAAATATCACATAAAATATGACATGTTAGAGTTTTGACCTTAACACACAGAGAAACGTGTTATACTTTTGAGTCCCTAGAAATATTTTCGTTTTTTAAAATGTTACCATAATTTGTTTAAGATGCAGAAACAAATTCTTGCAATCAGGTTTGAGCAACTATGTATCAACTGCTAATTACCTGCTAATTTAATTCCAAAGTCACACTATTACTTCTATTATGACTTAGATTAAGTGTTTTCTACTGAAAATGAGCATATGTCTGCTATTAAAATGCTTATGAACAGGATGTTAATATTTACTGTGCTTATGTTTAGATACTGGAGGATGACCAGTCAAGTTCAAAAATAACCCAGCTTTTACAGCTTTATGCAATAGCTTTTATACTTTTCCAAAATGGATTTTTAAACTGTGTCAAGCATGGGAGCAACATCTTTCTTAATTCTAATCCTCCAGCACACAAAGTTGTTGAAAAGCTTGCACAACTCTCTACATGAAAGGAAATTGAATTACTTATCATCTTTTCCCCACAATTTAAGTACCACTGATGAATCTAAACACTGGAGGCAGAGACACAACCAAGCATAAAGCCACTACAGAATCACAGAACCTCAGAACAGTTTGGGTGTGAAGGAACTTTTAAAGGTCATTTAGTCCAAACCCCCTGAAATGGGTAGGGACATCTTGCCCAAGATGAGGTTGCTCAGAACTCTGTCCAATCAGATTTCAATGTTTCCAGGCATGGGTCATTTACCACCTCCGTGGGAAACTAGTTCCGGGGTTTCACTGCCCTCACAGTAAAACAGTTCTTCCTTATATCTAGCCTAAATCTACCCTCTTTTTGTTTATCCTGTGGCAACAGGCCCTACTAAAAAGTCTGCCCCGTCCTTCTTATAAGCCTCCTTTAAGTATTGAAAGGTTGCAATAAGATCTTCCCCTGTGTTCGCCAGGCTGAACAACCCCAACCCTCTCAGCCTTTCACACAGACAGGGACTCCATGCCTTTGATCATCTCTATGGCCCTCCTCTGGACCTGCTCCTGCAGGCCCGTGTCTTCCTGTGCTGAGGACCTCAGAGCTGGATGCAGCACTCCAGGTGAGGTCTCACCAGAGTGGAGGGAAGAGGCAGAATCCCCTTCCTCGACCTGCTGCCCACATGCCCGTGAGGAAGCCCAGGGCACCATCAGCCTTTTGCGCTGCACGTGCACACTGGCGGCTCATGTTGAGCCTCCCATGCACCAGAACTCCAAAGTCCTTCTCCACAGGGCTGCTTGCAATCCCTTCATTCCCAGCCTGTACTGATACTGGGTGTTGCCCTGAACCAGGTGTAGGATTACTATACCACAATGGAGTGCATTAACTTTTGGCTGGGGACTCCATCTTCCATGGAATCTGAAGTCCACATAAAGCAGACATGATCTCATTTCAGGATTTTGCTTTCATCTAACCATTTTCTATTCACCACCCACAGAGGAAATAACCTGAATCACAGGACCTTCCTTGGAAGAAAGTGTAATTAACTTTGCCAACGTCATTCTGTAGGTCTAGGTATGTCAAACACCATGCTTAATATTCTGTCTTCCACACATAAAAAACTTTGCTAAAACACTGAAATACATTGAGAACATATTTTCATGTAGTTCTTCATCTTTTTGCAATAATACTGCACAAATTCCCTGGCACCACTTCCAGGACCAAGAATGTTCAGGAGCAGTAAACTTGTCTACTTTGCTTGGAAGCTTCTAAAGATCAGACATGAATAGTAAATGGGATCGTTTGAGCATAGGAACACCCAAATCTCAAATTTTAATACCTTTTTGTTTTCCTTTTTCACAGCTGGAGTGTACCTAAAGATAGATCAGGATCTAATACCAACAAGTTTTAAAAGCAAAAGATTGAATTTGTACACTGGAATATACTGTAACTTCAGCTATGGCTCCAGAACTATTCAAACCTACTTAAACTCCAGCTGATGTGCTGTCTCCTAGTCTCAGTCTCACGCTCCTACTCCCTCACTCACTAAGAACGCTCTGGTCATCTGACCCTGTGGGGATGCAGCTGAAAGTGCCGAAAGGAAAAAAAGTCCTTTTTTTTTTTTTTCAGACAGCTTTCAGTTGGTTTACCTCCCTGATCTGTCACAGAGAGGGGTCAAAGAATCCCACTAGCCAATGTTGCTTTAACCTTCAAATGGCACCCGAGAAAGGCAAACAAATACCACTGGAAAAACTGTATTTAAAAAAAGAGTGCATGACTAAAAACTACCTTAGTAATTAAAAAAAAAAAACTAGCAACAGAAAACAACAGTAACATTCTGTTAGATTGTATAATCTGAAAGTTTTCAATTTTAATTTAAATTGGTTCTGAAAACTGACTATTTTTGATAGGGGAGCCCTTTCCAATACATTTGTTCCAAGTTTGAGGATTGCAATGAGTTTGTGGCTACACTTTAAACATCTGTGAGTTTACAGACAGGAAAAGGTTATGATTTTACAGCAAAAAAGGTAGACTTCACAGAGCTTAACATTTTATGGAAAAGAGTCTATTCTGATATTTCTATTTTTGTGAAATGTTCCAGTTCAAATGGGTGATTCATTTTAAAAGGAATCCATTAAAGGCTTAGTACCATAGATTAATTTTTTTTTTGTAGGTTGAACTATTCTCCATAAACTGGATATGGTCATTTTAACAAAAACAGAGCACATGCCAAAAGTGACAGGCCAAGGAAGAATGCTAAATTTACCAAATTCTAAGTGTAGATTGACAATTAAAAACAAATATGCATTAGTTTCTTTTTCTGGCAGAGATACATTTTATTATTAGAATTCACCCCAAACACTGTTAATTACAGTCCAAATGCATGCAGCTTTACTGACTGCAAAGAAGTGATCCTCCAGAGGCTTATTTTTTAAAGCTACTAATTGATTACAAGTAACTCTATGTCAATTTTCCACAGCATTTCTCACTACTAGATGCACCAGTGCTACACATATATGTGCAAAACATATAGTCAATAAACTACTGTCTTCTTACAGTACTTAGCATCAACCTGGCAAAATAAGTTCTTTGATCTACATGCAATTCATTATTCTTCATTATCTGTAACTCATTTACTATTTTAATTTACTTCCCAGGCAGAATGAGCACTTGATATTGGAGTGTAATGACAAAGTATACACTATATATAGCATATTTTAAATATATAGTATATACATATACAGGTAATTTATAAATAAGGCAATGATTTGAATCTTTGGCACACTGAAAAACCTAATTTTCATTCCTGCCCAGGATTAAAGGCATTGTTCTCCTGTTTTTCAACAGTTCTCTACATCTTTGTGCCGTGGTTTAGGAACAGCATTCTCTAATTCAGTGTTCCCACTGAAACACTTCAAGCCATTCACCACTCAGTCACTCCCTGCTTCCTCTGCCCCTTCCCCTATGGTGAGCTAAAGAGGAGAATCAGAGGCACAAGAGGTAAAGAACTCAGGTTGAGATAAGAACTATTTACCGGAAACAGCCATAAAGTAAGACAAGGAACAGCAACAATAAAAACAACAGAGTGTACAGGACAAGAGGTGAACGATTCACACATCAATGCTCATCCTGCAGAAAACCTCCGAAAACACCCAACTGCTCCTTCTGTCACGCACCACCCAATGCAGCAGCGAGCCCTTCCCCAGCCCCTGGAAAATGACTGAGGTGGTACAGAACAACCTCCAGGTCCCAGGCATATCCCCTCCCAGCTACTGCAAAAGTTAACCCTGTCCTGGCCAGAATGAGGACATGATCCACCCCTTAATCTATACCATCAGTGTCGTGCCCAAATCCTGCACCTACTATATGTGTATGTGCATACACATATACATACATACATATATATATATAGATACACGTGTACACATATATATGTACAAGCACGGGTATCATTTCCACAGTCAATGGCCACCCCTCCAAAATGTCTGTTGAGTTCATTTAGTCCATGACTGTGGGTTCTATCTGTCCCAAATGTCTTACAGGGCAGGAGTGCTGGTGTGCTGCTGGCTGGTTGCAAGGTGCATGAGAGGCTCACAACCGGTCAATCTGAAGGAGATACTAATTTTCCATGGTAGTTATGGCATACAGTGGCAGGGTCAATGACCAACCAATATTATACAATTCAACATTACAGACTGTAGCCCAACTCTTGGGTACGTATGGCCTTGACATACTTTCACAGCCAACTTCTCTACCCGGTCAGCGATGTGTTGGCACAACTCAGCAGCCCAAATGGGTTTCCTTCTGTACTGCCAATTAGCCTTTTTCCCTCAGCCCAGCCACTCCCACAGAGCATTTGCTACCATCCAGGAGTCACTGCAGATGTAGAGCACTGGTCATTTCTCTTGTTCAGCAATGTCTAAAGCCAGTTGGACAGCCTTCAGCTCTGCAACCTGACTTGATCCACCTTGCCTCGCAATAGCTTCTGCAACTCGCCACATAGGACTCCATATGGCAGCTTTCCATTTTTCATGTAGACCTACCACACAGCAAGATTAAAGTGAGGGTGCCCCTTTTAATTTCCTGGTAGCTGATTATATGGTCAGGCCTCCTCAGTATGTGTCATCTTTTCCTCATCCTCCTGTGATGGTAGTCTGAAATTTTCACCTTTGGGTCAGCTTGTGATGGACTCCAAGATCCCTGGGCAATTGGGATTTTGAGCTCACTGTGTCACCAGAGCACTCTTACTCCGCGTAGCATCAGTGGCATGATGCATGGAAAGGACTATCCCTTTGAACATCCAGGCCAGCACTGGCAGGTCAGAGTGCCAGGAGCTGTGCTTCAGTGCCAATTGCTTCTGAAGCAGCTCAAACCCATTCATAAGCTGCTAGTATCTCTTTTTCAATTGGTGTATAATGGGCCTCAGATCCTTTATATCCCCAATCCCAGAACCTCAGGGGTAGTCCTCAAGTTTCCTCAGGTACTTTTTGCCAGAAACTCCAGGAAGGGCCATTCTCCCTGTCTGCAGTGTAGATCACGTTCTTTACATCCTGTACTGTACTGACTGGCCTAAGGGCAACTACACAAACAATCTCCTGTTTAATTTGTTCAAAAGCTTGCTGTTGTTCAGGGCCCTACTTAAAACTGTTCTTCTTCTGGGTCACTTGATAGAGAGGGTTTACAATCTCATTGTAATCTGGAATACGCATTCTCCAAAAACCCACTGTTCTTACGAAGCCTGAGTTTCCTTCTTACCGGTCAGTGAGGACATAGATGCTTTATGCAGCGTTGTGAGGAAGGGAAACGGTTCCCACCTGTCCTCCAGAGCTGGGGAGCACTGAGACAGAGATGTTTTCAGTCTGGAGGCGAGGGATGAAAAGTTTATTGCAAAATTCCAGGGGCTTTTATGGGTTCCCCAGGAGGAAGGGACTGGAACTGGAACTGAATTGGGTAAGGGCTTGGGTGGAAGGGTGTTGCTTAGGTCTGGGTTAGTGAAAGGGGAAATGGGAGAAGCACAGCCAACAGAAACTCAGTGACTGGGGATAGATGGGTGAGATAGCCAATAGGGCTAGCATAGGAGTGGGGCTGGCTGTGTGGGTGTAGCAACATGGCACTGACCAGGAAGGCTGCCGTGTGCAGGGACTTCCCGGCACAGAGCCACTCTGGCTCCATCCCACTGGGCAGCAGCCCCAGCTTGCCTGGGACCAGTGGGGGCCACCGCAGCAGTGCAGGGTGGGGGCCAGGGGCTCTCCCCTGAGCAGGGCCGCAGCAGCCAGGGAGAAACAATGGCTGCCGGGTGGGGGTCCCCTGGGCGGGGCCATACCTGGCCAGGGGGGAAACAATGCTGGTGCTTATGACTCATCTGGAGAACAAAAGCCTCCAGGGAACACAGGGGAAGACAGGGTGGGGGGTGGCAACCCAGCAGGAAGGTGATAACGAGCAGGGAGAAGTGATACAGAAAACTTGCTTAACTACAAATAAAACACATAATTTTAAAACTCCAACAACAAGTCTGTCATGTACGTGGCTAGGAGAATTCAAGGTGTCTCCCAGCGCTGTCCTCCTTGGAGGTCCACACCAGAGTTTGCTCTTTCCATAACTCACAGTCTGGTCTGTTTCCCACAGATGCTGTCTTGTTAACCATGTCCATTGGAATCTGACAATATTGACCTTGCCATTTTACTCCCAAAAACCGCATTTTCTGGGCAGGTCCCTTTACTTTACTTCGTTTTATGGCAAAACCAGCTTTCAGGAGGATTTGGATTCTCTTCCCTTTCTCAAAAACTTCCTCTGCTGTGTTAACCCATATGAGGATGTCATCAATGTACTACAAGTGTTCTGGAGCCTCACCCTTTTTCAGAGCAGTCTGGATCAGTCCATGGGAAATAGTGATTCCATCCCTAGTGCAGTCCATTCCAGGTGTACTACACTGCCCTCCAGGTAAAGGCAAACCATTGTCTGTGCTCTGCTGCAAAAGGAATGGAAAAGAACGCCCTGGCCATATTGATGGTGGCAGTACTTTGCTGTCTTGGACTCCAGTTTGTACTGAAGTTCCAGTATGTCTGGCACAGTCGCACTCAGTGGTGGTGTGACTTCGTTCAGGCCACAATAGTCCCCTGTCAGTCTCCACTCTCCACTGGACTTATGTACTGGCCATATATGACTGTTTTTAAAGAGTGGGTGAGTCTTGCTGACCACTCTATGGCTCTCCAGTTCATGCATCATCTCATGGATGGGGTCAGAGAGTCCCGGTTGGTGCAGTGTTGTCAACGGTGCACTATTGTGGTAGCAGGTGGTACCTGCTGTACTTTGACCCTCAGCAGTCCCACAGTAGAAGGGTCCTCTGAGAGATCAAGTAAGATACTCAGCTCTCTTCCTCTGTGCTAAGATAATCTATGCCAAGAATGCACTGGGCCTCTAGGCCAGTCATGATGGGGTGTTTTTGACATTTGTTCCCAGTCAGGCTCACTTCAGCTTCCAAAACAGTCAGCTGTTGGAACCTCCCTATCACCCCAAAAGTAAAGATGGATTCTGCCCCTACATATCTTCATGGCATCAGAGTACATTGTGAGTACATTGTGCACTGGCATCAACTTTTTACAGTTTCAAAAGCTTTCATGGAATTTTTTGTCTCTTGCCAACACAGCAATTTGAGGGCTGGTGGCGAGAGCAAAGTGGCTGTTTGGAAACTTAACTTTTTCACTACCTGTGGGAGCTGAGCTAGCTAGTTAGATCCCAGCCAACTGTCTACAGCCTACACAAGAGAGTGGCTGATAGCCCCTGCATGCCAGTGTAATTGCTTGGGGACATGGTGCAGGGGGAGGAGGTTTTTTCTTTTTTTTGGTTTTTTTTTTTGGGCACTTAACTTCTGCCCTGGCTTGGGAAGTGGTCAGAGAGAGGTTTTCCCACGCTCATTTTTGCCAGTGCCCCACGCTTCTGGTCTCATCATCTTGGGTGCCAGGCCACTGCCTTGCTGGGCTCGCAGCAGCACTGGAAGGGGTCCCAGCTCACTCCTGACTCCACACATCTTGCACTGTTTCCTCTGAGGATGGCCACAACCGCCTGGATTTGCCCCAGACTCTCTGGGGGCCAGCGCCATCTGCAGAGGAGTTTCTAATCCCCCAACACTTTTAGAAAGACGGTGAGAGGGTCCTTGCACTGCCCACAGGAAAGGTTCCAGCCCATCCCTGTGGCTGCCATTCCCACGCGAGCTTTAGAACCAGCAACGCTCCCTCGGCTGTGCCTTTGCCCTGCCAGAGCCCGGCAGCGCCCCCTGCTGGCTGTGAGTGAGTCCCTGCAGCCCGAGTGTCCCGAGGCGCGACTGCGCCCCCTGCTGGTTGTAAATACACCTGCACAGAAGGGCAAAAGTTGGACTCAATTGTTTGAAAGTTTTGGTTATGGTGTTGTTGCATGTTTTGGTTTTGTTAGATAGATAGATAGATAGATAGATAGATAGATAGATAGATAGATAGATAGATAGATAGATAGATAGATAGATAGA
>JAWWEV010000083.1:138549032-138568923 GCA_035583235.1 Hafferia zeledoni
ATAGATAGATAGATAGATAGATAGATAGATAGATAGATAGATAGATAGATAGATAGATAGATAGATAGATAGATTAGTACAGAACTGTTATTTCTCTTTTCTACATTTTGTGCCTGAAGCCTCTGAATTTCAAAATAATAATAGTAACTTGGAGAGGGTAGTTTGCTTTTCTTTCTACCCTAGGAAAGCTCCCACCCTCTCTTAGCAGACATTTTGTCTTGTTAAACCTAAACACAATTAAATCCTTTTACTCTTGTGGATCTGATGTGCCCACCCATTAGATCCATACAGTCCAATAATCCAACTGCCCTTTTCCTCCATGTGGCTGGAGGGAGGGCCCCTTTAGTCCTGGTCATAGTAGTCATTGCTCAGTTCTAAGTATGAACTGGAGGTGCCTTCAAGAGGATAAAATGTAACATCAGCCCTTCTCTTCCGAGGACTTGCCTACTGGAAACTGGACTGGCATTTAGCCTTGAAGAATTTCCTGCAGTGGTTCTTCCTCTCAACTCACGTGCTCATGCTGCCAGGGGAAAGGTGGTTTTCCATTCCCCTTCCTCACAATCTCTCTGTGGTCATGCATGCAAAACCATGTGAGTTACCTCGTGATGTGTACCCTCTCTCTTGAGCAGCAGGGCACTTGCTCCCCATAGCAGAGACTTTGGTCCATACTGGCAGGGCATAGGACCTTTTCTCTCTAACTTGCTAGAGACTTCTGAGGCTGTCTACAGTCTTGGACTGTCTCTTCATAGCTGAGGTCCAGGTTGGTAGGGAGGAAAAAAGATGATTTTCATATTGTCAGTAGTCACCTGAAACACCATTTGTTCTCCTTTCATTGACATTAATGCCAACGAGTTGGCATACAAAGATGGCGCACAACAATGGTGTGCTCCATACAAACTTCTGCCACGTGGATTGGGTACACTGGACCTTATCTGAATCTACAGGGCACTGCCTGTTACTTGAATTCTTATAGATTCCCTCCAGCACAGGTAATTCTCTTAGATACTGTATGCCTTTCTCCATGGTGTTCCACCTGCTCGGGTGCACTATTACATCATCCTTGAGAACGCCCTTCCCTCACGTTTGACAGGAGCTGCCTCCAGAGGCTGAGAGTTTCTGGCCTCTTCCCAATCTCTTTGTCAATGCCCACATTCCAGGCACAGGCATCTCAGTTGCTTGGCTTCACTACCATCTAGTTTCCTATCATGGGCCACGATATGCACTGGAGCAGTCAGGTCACCAGAGGCTCACCCAACTTGCAGCTAAAATCTTTTCTCACAGCTTACAGTTCAGCCAGGGATAGGGATCAGGTGATCATCTCTGGCCCTGCCTCTTCCTCCTGTTTTGGGTAAAAAAAGCAGGGGAAAAATCATCCTCCCCTGGTCTCCCCATAGACTGGTTACAGTTATTAATAGACTCCCAAAGGTAGCACTGAAGGTAAGGACAGAAGAGCAACACTGAATGCACATCCCAAACGACATTTACATTGCCCTTGATGTCATCATTTCCTAAGCTGATATCACACAGTACATCAACAGAGCAATCCTGATCCCTCTCCCTGCCCTGAAAATGAACACCATGTTGGGCATGTAGTGCATATACAAAAACATATACAGGGTACAGACCAAGCAACATTTTTACCAATGGCTCTGTATCTAATACAACAAATGCTTAGAGAAATTTGTTTCCAATTCACTCTGCACATATCTGTTGTTATCTCAACCCTTCATGCCCTACATCAGGCACCAAATAAGGCTGTTGTGGTTTAGGAATGGTATTTCCCAACTCAGTGTTTCCACTAAAACACTCCAAACCATGTGCCACTCAATCACTTCCTCCTTCCCCTGCAGCAGGATGGAGAGGAGAATTGGAAGCACAAAAGGTACAGATTCCAGGCTGAGATGAAATTATTTACTGGAAACAGCAATGAGATAAGAAAATGAACAGTAACAGCAATAATACAAGTGACAGAGGCTACAAGTAAAAGGCAAACAATTCACACAGAAATACACATGTGGACACAAACACTCCAACAACAGACAATACCCAACTGCTTCCTCTGCCACACCGCACTGATCTCGCTGGGAGCCCTTTCCTCATCCCCAAAAAATGATGTGAGGTGCTATAGAAAACCTCCAGGGCCCAGCCATGACCGCTCCTGGCTACCGCAAAAATTAACCCTGCCCTGGCTGGAACGAGGACACTTCATTTCTTTCTAATGAAGTCTATCATGAATTTACAATTAGACAAGCATCATGTCAGTGGAAATGAAGGCTACTTACTGCAGTAAAGTGACACATGCTTAGTCCACCAGAATTTTTTCTGTTTTGTGCACAGACTAAAGGCTTGATCACTGACTTCTCAGAAGAAGGAATATTGCAAGACATTCGTGCTCTGAAAACTACCTACCACATTGCTCTCTCTCACAGCTTACTGCTGCTTGTAACTAAAGCAACAGTGAAGTCAGAGGACATAAAAACCTCTTTATATTTTTAATGTTTAAAAATTACAGGCTTCAAGCTAAAAAAAAAGGTGAATGTACATGTAATGCACAGGAAAGCATTATACACACATCAGCTGGCTATGCAAAAACACAGCTTCCCTTACACAGAAGTAACAATAAAATGAAATAGCTTCTCAGCACCACATCCCAGTTATCCCATAAACATGAAGCACATAACCAGGCACCAGCAGGATCATCGCAAACTTCACTTACCACAGATCAAACTATTCCATCAAAACTCTGAACTTCTGCTGCACTCATTTAACAGTTTACAATCTCACCCATAAGATTAAGACAAACCAGATCTCCCTTGCCAGTTTTGCATAAATAGGGCTGAGATACAAGCAGTTGTCTCAGTATTCAAAATATACACTGTGGGATTATAGCCCAGAAAAAGCAAATTTACTTCCCCTATACTGACAGAATCAAGAAAGCAACAATTTACAAGGAAAAGAAGGAAGATGAGTAGGATAGACAGCTGTAACACGCAACAGCAGCCCTAAAGCATGACCCAGTGAGACATTCCCCAACACTGTTTGCAGTCTTCAAAGGATTTCAAACTCTCCCTCAAAAGCACAAACAAAATGGGGTTCTCTGCCACCTTCTGTATACGTAGGAAAGCAGTGTGAATTGTTTCATACCTTATGGCATTACTCAGGTGTTTGCTCAGTCAGGGAGGAGATGATTGTGTTACCTGAGTTCATCCACCTATTCTGATATGAAAAAGCATGTTGTCCTGATGCCTCCAAAGGAAATTACAAGACAGAAATCTGACTTTATTTCTAGATAAACTTTTAAGAGTTCATTCACTTGTTACATGAAACTATGGTTTGGGATTGATGGATAAACTGGCAGTGGCATCAAAGCTGCAAATACATCTAATGCACTAATTAACAGTTTCTAACATTTCCTAAAAATTTTACCAATTTTTAATTACCTCTTTAGTAAGCGTTTTTCTGATATTCAAAAGTGACAATATACAAGACTTAAAAAAATTGTTTCACCTTTTGCAACACTGAAAATGTGACATTACAGAGACCATGTGTCAATGATTTTTGCATCAATAGATGATAAAATCTGAAAGTATTATTTGAACTGAAAACAAGTTGACTATTTAAATTCAGAACACAGAAGTGATCTCATCCAAGAAGTAGCAAAAAATATCCTGAAATAATTTCAGTTGGTGCTGCTTGTATTGCTTGTATTTCACAGATAAAGCTCTTTTTAATCTTGAAGTTCTTAACCCTTTTTAAATTATGTTTTCTTGCACGCCATAATTTGCACAACATAAACAATGAACCATTTCTCTTAACTTTCACCTCCTGTCAGCAAACAAAACCTCTCAAGTCAGAGATGCTGTAGCAAGTCTTCTAATCTTTACTCCATACAGAATTTTCCATTTTTAGTGGCATTCTGATTCTAAATAAGAGAGTAAGAAGATTTTAAATTATTTTAACTTTGATAAAAAGGTAGGAGAGGGTTCATTAAACTGACAACTTTTCTATGTACTTATGCCCAAGATTAGATATTAGGAAAAAATTTCTTCACAGAAAGGGACTTGTACAGACTGTCCAGGGAAGTGGTGGAGTCACCACTCCTGAAAGTGTTCAACAAATGTGTGGACATGGCACTTCAAGACATGATTTAATCATGAACGTGGTGGTGGTGCTGGGTTGATGGTTGGACTTGATCATCTTAGAGGTCTTTTCCAACTTTAACACTTCTGTGACTTTATGTATTCTTTCAGAAAACCCACTGATGACATTTTTTGGAGATCCTAATTATAGGAAGTTTTTAGGTTTCTAGCATTTCTATGTGCAATCTTGCCTAAAGAGGAGAGATGTTATGTTTAATTGCCCAACTGTGAGCAGGTATTTCAATGGAAAAACACACATTTCATCTAACACTTTGTAACCCATATTGCCTTTGACTTCTGAGATACAGAAAGAGGCACACAGTTTTTCTTCTTGTGAATATTTGGTGACCTCTGTCTTTCATAACTATGAATAACATAGGAGTTATGAAACATAGAGATTTTCTATTAAGTTTTAATAGTCTGAACAAAAACCCCTCACTTTCTCCACAAAATTACAGAATTATCTCTCCTGATTCCTATCTTAACATAGTGGATCACTCATTCTGATTATTTTAAATGCTCCTCCTTTCTCACATCTTCCAGAAGTTATGTAGGATTCCAGTTATTACAGAATCACAGAATGGCAGAGGCTGGAAGCTCTGGAGTCATCTGGCTAAATCCTCAGCTCAAGCAGGGCCACCTACAGACAGTTGCTCAGGGGTATGTCCAGATGACTTGTGAGTATTTCCAAGCACGGAGACTCTAAAATCTCTCTGGGTAAATTGTGCCGGGGCTCAGTCATCTTCACAGTAAAAAAGTGTCTCCTGATGTCCAGAGGGAACCTCCTGTGTTTCAGTTTGTTTCCATTATCTCTGGTACTGTCAGTGGATACATGTTAAAATATGTGAAATTCTATCAGAATACAGGAAAATGCTTTTTGCTGTGAGGGTCACCAACACTGGAGGAGGATGCCTGGAGAGACTGCAGAGATTTCATCCTTGAAGATACTCAAAATCCAACTGGACAAAGCCCTGTGCAACCTGCTGTAGCTGCCCCTGCATGAGAAGGTGAGTTGGACTAGGTGATCTCAGTAAGTCTCTTCTAACCTAAAGGAGTCTGTGATTTCATATCAGCTGCTGTTAAATATGTACAATGCTGTCACCACAAGTTCTTTAACAATTCAGCAAATTGTAAATTAAATCAAGCTGGTCAAAAGAAGGTGCAAGAATATGAACATAAGTTTCAGTAAATCAAAAGAGAATACTTGGGGAAATATTTGCCCATTATGCTTCTCTTACCAAAAATCAAACAGATATAAGATTTTTTAATGAAGTCCCTTCCCATAATAGTTCCCCAAAACATGTGGGATGCCTCATATTTTTAAACTTACTTTTCAATATCAGATGGTGAATAAATGTAAAACTTTTCCTTTCAAATTTCAAACTGAGTTCAGGTAGCATTCTAGGACTTATACTCTTATCTACAACAATAAATAATGAGAGCTTGATTCCATAGGAAAGACCAAAAGCTTTACTGTCTAGCACTTCGTAAGTTTAGAATCCCTGCAATGAGGATTCTGAATTTTTGACATACCAAGCAATAGCAACAACAACAAAAATATCACAAAAGTCACAACAAAACAGAATTATAGAATTAATAGACTCGAGTGGTTCAGTATAAGGACTCAAAGAAAATTTCATCACTCTGATAACCAGCTCAGTGCCCCATATAAATTAACACTGTATTTGCAAACTGAATTATTGAAGCTCTTGTATAAGTGGTGAATAAAGGACTACAGAGTGTCTGTCACAAACAAACAGTTCAAATCCAAGGACTTTTTCCCTATAAAGTACTTTAAAAAAAGTTTTTGATACTTTTACAAAACAATACAAAGATATGTTAGTAATAGAAATTCTAAAGAAGAATAATGTAAGAGGCGAAATTGCCAGAATACTTCTCCCAAGTTAAGTCACCATATCAAAAGTCACCACTGGGAAATTACAAGGTAAAACTTGATAGTAAAAGAAAATAGATCATGCTTAAGAACAACAGGAAACACCACACCTGCATTGTTTTAAACACCACTTACTGCTTTGACTCATGGTGACAAACCTCCAGCGTTGGATCGTTATAGATGAAAGCTGCTTCTAAATCGTTGACTCTCACTCTGTAAATCCGGCACTGTTTGCTATTCAGCTTAATTCTGTTCAGGTTTGCAACTGTGGGAAATATTGTCAGTTCCACATAACCCTATGAAAACACAAATCAAAACTTTCTGTAAAATCTTTATCAACTCACAAAACAGGGAGATATAGAAGAATTCTTATTAACACAATTCAAAGAAAATAACTGGTATAAAGATTATATTTAAAAAGGAAACTACTTTGCCCTTTTAGAGGTCTAGATATTCTTTCATGCTCTTTAACAGGTGAATTTTCCCAGCTGTGAAATAAAACAAGACAAAGCAAAAAACTAAACATGACTGACAATCACCCTTGTTTCACTGAACTAACCCATCTCTATTGACTAGATTTCAAGTTATGAGCATCACTAGGTTTTTCATCACTATGATTTAGCTTCTGATATCTGAGCTTGAGACAATGACTTTTAAAACCTAAGCAGAATCCATTTAAGCAGATATCTAAATTCACAAAGACCCTCCGTGACTTCAGCCCTGAGTTTCTTTAAAGCCCCAGTGAAGGCACAGATAGGCCAGAAAACTCTATAAGCCTCTCCCTAACATCAACTAACACTGTGCAAAAATCAGTTTTGAACTGCAACTTGCTCTGTAAAATTATTTGCAATGCAGAGGCCTTCATTTAGAAAGCTTTTTCTTAAGGAGATTAAAGTGTTCACAATTAGAAGGTATTTTATTTGATTCATGTCAACGAATGACAGACTTATGAAAGGCATCAGATTAGAAAGTATAACATACAAAGAAACTGAACAACCTAATAAGCCTGTGTGTGCAGTTGTTTCCTCTCAAAGCATGAAGAAACCCCAGATGTTTAATTTCTACTTTCACATTTTATTAAAAAATACTTACTACAACAGACTTCCTCTGAAAATTTATGTTGTTGATACAAACTACCTGGTGAGTTGTACTGGAAAAAAAAATTAAAACAAGTAAGGTTTTGCACAAATATCAGCATTTAAAATACTTTAACCAAATTTTAAAAAGTAAGAGAGCTATACAGGATATAGGTACTTATAGGTAAGTACGGCATATAGAATATACTTATATAAGAAGAATTACTAGCTGTTTAAATCTCTCACATGGTTTAAACCAAATAATGAATACAAGTTGCACACAAGGTCAGGAAAGTTCTAACAAAATCAAACCAGTATGAATATTAGTAATACAAGAAGATAACAACATTGTTTTTGAATATTACTTATCTGTATGTAAAAATAAAACAGTACTAATGGCATAGTGTGAAGGTCTAACACTGCAGTGATGTGCAGTATCAGAAATTACATCTAGCCATAATATTTGCAATGAGAGACCTGTGGATAATTTACCATGTGAGTTGACTCTCATATGCACTTTATGTAGGCAGGTATTATATGTTAAAAGATATAGTATGTGCTTTTACAATTACCAAGCCATAAGAATTTATTATTTGAAATACTGGTTATATATTAATCAAGACTGGTATTATGGCAGTGAAATTCACGACTCAAGATACAACCTCGTAACAATTCAACTTTTATGCCACATCACACATTACATGCACATACTCATATACCCTGTGGATTAAAAAGTGACATTGCTTCAATTGAGATAAAGTGATAAAAATCCTACAAGAGAATGGCACCTAAAGGTGGATTCAGACATTATCTACATTTAATTGTATGTAAGAATGAGTCTATTTAGAAATACATTTGTGTTACACATTTATAATGAATTCAAGGAGGTATGAAGAGAAAGATACAAAGATCAACTGAAATCAATCACTAACTGCTTTGCAGCTTGGTTACAACCAAAATAGTGAACGTGTAAAAGTTAAAATTTGTTTAACAAGTTGCTTGCTGCAAAGGCAAGCATTTTTTTATATAAAAGGGTGTGAGACAGCAGTAAGAATGGAACATGGTAGTATGGTCTGTAGGACTGACACTGCATGGAGAAATCGCCAAGGTTTGAAGAGCACAATGTAAATACCCTCCAAAGATGAGTCTGCATGGTTGACAGACTCGCTGCCCCAAGAGTGAGTCCACTGGCACAACAGAACATACACCTGCAACACACGTTTTCTGAAAGCAAGCACACAAGCAAGAGCTAGAGCTACACCCTTCTCCGGTAAATCACTACTGATCGGCCTGTGGCCTGTTTCAGTGTGCACTGGTTTCAAGCATAGCAACTTTAAAAAAATGGATACTTATAATTTATATGGTCTCGGGCTCTCAAATCCTTTGTCTCCTTTCTTCCTATTCATCCTGAACCGCAGCACTAAACACACGCTGCTGACCGTCAGACTGGCATCATCATCATCATCCTCGCTCAACGGGTTCTTCGATTTTTCCCCGAGTCACGTCGTATTTGATCACTCATCTCCTCAGCGGATCCGTGACCCCCAGCAGTCAGGAATCTTCAGCTCGGGTGAGCAGCATCGTTACACCTACAACAATCAGTGCGTGTACATAGACCTCCCGGAGTGCACAGGCAGCCCCTCAGTCCGCAGCGGGTACGGTACCAGTCCAGAGGCGCTTCCTCTCCGCAGGAACTACGGACAGCGACCGGCTCAGCGGGCGGCGGAGGCGGGAGGCTCGGAATCGGGACGCCCGGGCAGGCAGCCGGCTGGGGCAGCGCAGAGCCGGGAGAAGCGGGGCGGGGGTCGGGCGGGCCGGGCCCGGGGCAGGGTGGGCCCCGCGGGTCTCCCTCAGCAGCGCGGCCCCTCCGCGGCCGCCGCCATCTTGCCCGTCACCTCCGACCCCGGCAGGTGAGAGGTCACGGCCCGGCTCACGGAGCTTTACCCCTTTCGGGCTGGAAGTGTCTTTTGAAGTGTTGCTTTTTACACAAGGGCGGCGCAGCAACGACAGCGGCAGCCACAGGAAACGGAGGGGGATAAAATAAAAAAGAGAAAGAAGGAAATTCCCCCCGCCGCGTGACCCCCGAGCCGCACAAGGCGCCGAGCCGCGTCCCCGCACGCAGGCGCGCAGAGGCTGCGGTCGCGCAGGCGCACGCGCTCCCCGGGCGGGGCCTGGGCGCGCGGGAAGCGCGGGAGGGGCGGGGAGGCGGCGGGAACGCGGGATCGGCATCCATCGGGAATGAGAACCATTTATTTCAGGAACACGGCCGCGATCACGGCACACACACACAGAAGAGCCTCTCTCTCCACTTCCCACCTCTGCCTCTACTTACAGTATCAGGAGGGCACGAGATACGTTTCTTCATCACAAAGATTTGTTCTAGTGTAAGTTAAGTTTTAATTCATCTGTTTTCCTCAAATGTTTGCGCATCAAGGAAGCCGATGGAGTTCTGAAAGCATCATTTTTGCTGAGTCTCACACATCAGAAGCACTGCGACACAGCACTTATGCATGAAATGCTAATTGTTTCGCAAACAAAGCCCAGTGTAGAAACACACCGGGACCACAAACTGCAGAATTGTCAATTGTGTTGTGTACATCAACTAAGGAACCTTCTGTGATGCAGAGGAAAGAACTGCGGAGGCTTTTACACTGATCTCGGAGAGGGAACGTTCAGGTGCTAGTGGAAGCTCAAAGCTGCTGGGAGCAGGCAGGGACCGAGGCAGTGCTGCCCGGCAAGGAGACACTGCAAGTCTCACAGCTGGTCAAACACCACACCCGGCACCAGCAGCGGAGCACAAGGAACTGACCTTGCATCGCTGGGCAACAATAAACAGAGCTTAGGAAGTAATTTTTATTCAGCTTTTTATCTGTAACAAAATTCCAAGTATGCACACATCCATCTTAAGAGTTTGATTTACAGTTTCTTCCCCACTCACCCTACAGCTGGAATGTTGGCAGTTCCATTTTTCATGTTTGATGCAGCAAATGCTTTTTATATCAAATAATCTAAAACTGCTGAGTTTAAAAAATAAATCTCAAAACTGTCTAACATTAAGCTCTGGTTCACTGACACGCAAACAACCTTTTTTAATGATTACAAGATTTCAATCTTGGGTACACCAGAACAGTATCATAAAAACATCCTGTTTCATTGCTCTACACAAAATAATATTCCAGTTTAAGTTTTTAAGGCACAATTTCTTTATACAGTTTTTTGTCATAACAAAGTTTTAAAAAAAATAATTGCACTACAAAGTTTTGTGAGTTCTCTTTAAAAAAACACAGGTAGTCTTCTGTAAAGCATTAGTTTTCCCTCAGCTATATTTTAATGACAGCTTATAAGAAGCTCATAACATAATGTCCACTACTATCTCTTATATTCACACTTCACTGCAATTTGGGTTTTTTTGTAGTATTTATAAGGTCATTCTGCCAAGTGTTAACATGTCAAGAGCTTGTGCTAATGGTATTCCCAGACATGACCACAAAAAGAACCACCTTTCAAAATTAAGACTAGTCTCAATCAGAAATGTTTTGTTCATGAGCTCCTGAAGGTCTATTCAAAATGTCAACACTGCAACAACATAATCAAAGAATGGTCACTAATGGCCAAAAGACTAAACATTTCCTTTTCAAATCAATTCAATTGACTGAATTATTATCAAGTTGATTTTAAATATTTGTGTCAAACTTCAGCTTCTGGATAGACAAATAAACTGTATTCAGTAAGTTGCTTGACTTCTGGCTTAAACTAGACACAAAGGAAAAAGAATTTGGTGGGCAAAGGAAAGTGAACTGAACTATAGTTCCTCAGAAGATGCAAACGCATCACACTCTCTACCTTAGCTGAGCAGAAAACAGTGCTCATGCAAGAAGCTTAGCTGCTTAAACTCCAGTACACTGTGTAATGTTGGTTGGCAACTCCTTTCCCCAGAAGGCAGCCAACAAGCAATGCCTGCCGTTACTCTGTTGAGCATTCTCAGTTCTTAAAACAATACTTGTTATGAGATGGGTCTTCTGGAATTATAAACTTTAACACCATTCAGCGTTGAGGAGCGAGCATACTTTGTCAGAAGGGCACCAACAGTCTGCTTCTCTGCACACAGGTCTCTGGAGAAAATAAAGCAGATGACATTGGCATTAGAGATACTCTCACACAAAATGAATCCATGAAATACTTTTAATCATAGCAATAAACTGGATTAGGATATTAGAAGAAAAATTAATTTCTCTGTCACATAATGCTTTATATTACAAAGTTTAGAACTTTGTCTGACATTTAAGGAATAGGTAAAACTGTATTACTTGATTCAGAAACAAGGATTTTGGTTTTCAGGGGGAATTGGTTCTCACAAGAGTTTTCAATCTAGCTAAACAATTAAGCTTTCAATTATTCAGTTCTATTACAGTAAATGTAGAGCCACTCACAAAGGGTTAATGAAGTTACTTCTGGGTTTTTACAGGTATCTGCTCACATGTAGCACAGCTGGGCATTCCAGACAGTGAGGCAGTGTAAGTTTTAACCACCAAAGGAACAAAGGACACAGTACAGGAAGCACTGTGGCTCTATAGTTCTTGTGTGGTAGATCTGGAGACTGATTATTAACATCAGGAGGTTTAGCTTATGAGTTACATCTGCTTTATTCAAATAACAGTGAGTTATCACCTGTTTAAACCCACTAGGATCAGCTTTTTACAGACATTTAAATCCAACAAATAGAGCTACAGATCCCAGAGGTGAGTATCCTATTCACACGAAATTCATACTCGTTTAAAATACAAAGTATGGTATTTGGTCAATGATAGCTCATCAAAAGCCAGTTGTGCAAAAAAGGGAAGATTTTAACATTAATTATATTTAATAAAAAGAAACATATCCTCACTGTATATAAGGGGTAATATCCACTTCTGTCCAATTTTCCCGTATGCCAAATAAGCTGTTGAATCTTTCCTGATTGTCTTCAGGTAAGTCTTCTACTTTTAGCAGAGAGATGGTCTCTGGTCTTGAGCTTTTATCCACAAGAGCCAAACCCTGTAGAGCAGCATCAGAGAGAAAATATTCAGTAAAGACAAAAAAAAACTTCCTTCTTTCTGACAGTATTCCATACAAGCTGCTCTTTGCACATCCAAAGCCTTCTAGAATTGCACTACCAGAGGCAAAGTGAAGAAGAATGATAAAGGCCCTATTTTACAGCCAGTATTTATAATTTCCTTTATGACAAGAAGGAACGGGGAATCCATCGAGTTCCAACATCTCTGTGCCTCCTTTGAGCAAAAGGATTCCCACAGTGCTTCCTACTCTACTTACTGTCACTACAAGCTGCTCAACAACAGCTTCAGCTTCTGTTCTAGTTATATTTACCAGTAAAAACTGTACAGCTGCAACTTTTCTTCAAACAGTGAAACATGTTGGAGTTACAGAAACATGAATTATGATTCCAGACTACTGGTGCTCATAGAGGATATCATAAAATGTACTTTAACTAAAAGCTGACAGAAACAACACACTCAACACCCAGTAACAGATAAAATCGATGTTTGATACAAGTCAGTTACAGCCAATTCACTAAAGAATCCATACTTCTTTATGTGTTTACCTTAAGCTGATCAAGCCTTGTTGTCATTCCTTCAGGGACACTTTGTTGCCAGACTTCTTGAAACTCTGCTAGATTGAACTTAACTGCATTTTGCAAAAGCATTTGTGCGATAGCTCTGCATATTTTATCTTCATGCATTTCAAAGTAAACCTCCCCTGCTGAGAAACAAAAAATAGGTTACCTTGGGTTCTTGCTTTTTGATAGAAGAACAGACAACAGCCTTGTATTTCCATTCCGTTCTACAATCTGCTTTAAACCAAGTATCCTCTTTTTTATCTTTCCCTCAGGAAGTAATCTGACTTGGTATTACTTTGGATAAATGATACTATCTTCTCATTCTCAAGAACAAATTATGCAGAATAGAGAAGCACTGTCCCAGCTACAGTATTAATTCATATCAATAAATGTATTTGCCCTCCATCTTTTCCCCTTTCACAGTACACTGTTTATCCTACAGCTTTCATTCCTATTTCTGAATGCCCTGTATGAAAGCATTTGCTGTCTGTGGTTGAATAATTAACAAAACTTTCACTTCTTCAATCACCCTTCTGAGATGATGAAGGGAATAATGAGACTTTTATTTTCTCTCACAATGATTTGGCTAAAATTCTCTGAACAAATCAGGCATAAACACTTCCTTCCACTTTTTCAGTCACCTGGACTTCCTGTAACTCAGACTTGCTCCTTGTGCAACTTGTGCAACCTGTTTAAATACATGAAGACGAAAGCCTGTTGTCACTCCAACTACCTTCCTATGTCCTTTAAGGTTTAGTGCAACTCCTACTTCAGCCAAAGGTGGGATGAAAGCAACTGTAGGGAAGAATTCAGACAGATAAAGGCACTGCAATGTTTTGTCTGTGTGAGATGGGCAATGGAAATTTAATCCATAAAATCAGTGGATCTTGTGGTGCAGTTCAAAGGATGAAAGGCCTACTTCAGGCAAGCTCAATTCATGCCACTGACTATTCACAACAGCATTATTAATTCTTAAATATCTGAGACCTCCCAGGGTATTCAAAGAGAGATGCCACCTCAATTTGACTAGTGATCTGTCTTTAGTCACAAAACTATGGCTTGTAGACGTCTAATAAATCACTTCCAGTCCCTCTGCTAGTTCCCAATTTTTCCGTATTAGCTTGTACAGTTTAATAGTCCCTTTTCATATGAAACTTCCTTTAACAATTGGAGTGATTGTTAGCTCAGTTTGCTCCCTTTTACTGGCACTGTAGCAAACAGATTTGTTTGGGCCATCCTCACAAAATCTGGATTTCCTCTTTAATAACTATTTCCTTTATGCAAAGTTAAACTATGCAAGCTCTCCCAAACTTACCATCATCAACGTATTTCCTCCCATAGCTTAAAAGAATGTGTTCTATCATCTCTCTGAAAAAAAAAATCAGAAATCAAGTCTTAACACTGCTCATTAGGACGTTACAGAAACAGTTACCAAGGAAAAGGTGAAGGAACAGGTATAGGGGGAAAAAATAAATCAAAGAGAACAGAAGAGAACATCTTCATGGGTGAAATGGAGAAGCTGATAAAAAAATTAGAAGTAAAAAAGAACAACAGGGGACAGAAAAAACAGATGGGAGTTAATTCAGCCTGTCAATGCCGAAGGTCTCTTCCACTTTCCAGTTATAAGTAGCAAAGACTAAAATGTACACAGAGAATAAGGAAAAGAGACACTTGCAATATCACTTCTTTCCAATGAGAAAGAATTGTATCAAAAATTGTGGGCAGCAGGATCAGGGCAGGGATCATCCCCCTGTACTTGGCACTGGTGAGGACACACCTCAAATCCCGTGTCTCACTACAAGGACATTGAGGGGCTGGAGTGTGTCCAGAGAAGGGCAATGGAGCTGGGGAAGGGTCTGGAGCACAAGTCTGAGCACAAGAGGCTGAGGGAGCTGGGGGTGTTCAGCCTGGAAAAAAGGAGGCTCAGGGGAGACCTTTTCCTCTCTACAACTCCCTGAAAGGAGGTTGTAACCAGGTGACAGAAGAAGAGGAAATAGCCTGAGGTTGTACCAAGGGAGGTTTACATTCGATATAAGAAAAATTTCTTCATGGAAAGGGTTATCAAGCACTGGAACTGGCTGCCCAGGGATATGCTGGAGTCACCATTCCTCTAGGAATTTAAAAGAAGTGTAGATGTGCCACTTACGACATGATTAAGTGGTCGATTTGGCAGTGCTGAGTTAACAGCTGGACTCAATGATCCTAATGTTTTTTACCAGCCTAAATGATTCTATGATGTAAGTCAAAGATGTGGCAGCTAATTATCCCTCACTGAATAGTAGGCATTTTTCTAGAACTCTGGCATAAAATTATAGCCCCACTGCAGATACTAAAGCAAGATCCCTTTTTGAGCTAAGGACAAATAAATGGCAAATGCTACATATTGTAAACTTAAGACTTTGTTTGTATGGCAATCGTGAATTACTTCATAACTTCCACTCTTACATTCTGAAATCAGTATTACACCAGAAAACACTCCCCCATCTCAGATAGTATGCAACAGGTAAACTACACATTTTTGGCCAGCTATAGCTTCAGAACAAGCATTTGAAGATGGTCAGCAATTTACAGCTTAAGTACATGCTACCTCCATCATTTGCAATTCAGCAGTAATGTTTCCACTATTGAATCAATGAAAGTATTACCAACAGACAGCAAAATCAGTTTACTAATCCCATCTGTCTACACCAATAACACCCTTGTATATTTTTAGAGACAAAGAAAATGTATCATTAACACTGCAGTAACTGGAATCTAGATTTGCAAGACTGTAATTCTAATAAACAGTTAATAATTATTGTAATTAGTAGTAGTTAATAATGAAAGTAGGCAATTTTAAGTACTAAAAATAATTGCTTACCTTGGCTCTAGAGATCCAAGTTCTTCCAGGCAGGTACGTAGAGGAACCTTACTTAAAGACCAGGACTCTGAGTCTATCAGCTGAGTCACATGATTCAAGAGTTTCATTTCATAGTCAAATTCCAGAATTCTCCAATATCCTGCCAAGCAGAAGACCACAAAACACTGTTAGGAGGAAAACATTAACACCTTAATTCTATTCCCATTATGGTACTTTACAGGAGTTTGGACATTTAGACCAGACCTGCACAAAATACAGCAGCCACATTCTGTCTTTTCTGGGATTAAAACTGAGAAAAAGAATAGTAAGAGCAAATGTAAAGGAGAATGAAATTTAATCATTCATAACTTCATGTAGATTAACTGCCACAGACACAAAGACACTACAAATCCTAACCCAAGATGAATTAGACTTGGAGAAACTAATAATTAGTTCAGGCACAGAACTGCATGAACAGAACTGGCTGCACTTGCTCTGCAAAGTGACAGCTCAGGTCCACACAAGTCCATAAAAATCCAGATGTGAGAAAGCACATCTGTCGTACAATGGTGCTGTGCAGGTCTCACTGGCAAGGGAAGTCACCTCTGACATCTTCACTTACATAATGGGATTGTACAGAGATGACAGAGCAGAACTATTCCCTGTGGTGCACAGTGATGGATGTGAGGAAACAAGGGAAATCCCAGCTGCTTACTAGAATTATTTTCCCCCTGTAAATAGTCGAACACTGGAGCACCCTGATAGAGGGCATGAAATCTCCATCCTTGGAAATGCCAAGGCTCTGAGCAGCCAGGTCCAAGCTGGTGCTGTTCTAAAGCAGGAATTTGGACCCAATAACCTCCAGAGCTCAGTTCTGCCCTGTATCAGTTCATGACCCAAGGACTGCTGTCACTTGGTGTCGGTTTGGGCATGAGTAGGAGCTGTTCCAAGGTGAGGCACTTGCTGCAGATTTGCCTCACATAGTAGGAAGACACTGAGATAAACCCAGTCTGGGAGGAAAAAAAGGATTAGGAAAAGGCTGAGATGACCTACGGATCACCCGTTTTTGCCTCTAGAACTCCAGAAAGCAGTACCCACTCATTCATGCAGAGGGCAACCAGCCAAAAATATTCATGTTATGGGTGGAATACTCTGATGCCAGTGTTTGTAGCAACAAAGAAGGAATTCCCTGGGAAGAGAGACTGGCAGTGCCTGTTTTGCTGTATCCTTTTGATCAGCTTCACAGCAGTGGAGGACATAGAACTATGGAAGCAGATCTTAAAACTTTGAAGTAACTTGCACCTTCAAAGATGAGGTTGTGGAATAGGCCTTAAAAGAAGGAGACATGTATTTTGGGGACAATAGCAGGGTTATTTCCTCATGAGCAGTAACATTCTTTAGAGAAGAATACCTTCAATTTTGCAGGCATCTATAGCCTCCAATTGGTGGAGTATTTCTTCTTCACTTGCTTGAATCAGACTTAACAAATCTTCTGTTGTATACTGCAACGAGGGGAAAAAAGAAGGAAATAAAAACAGATTATTCTTAGTCCTTCTTTGCTTCAGAGAGCATGCTAAATGCGTTCTAAGCTATAATGAAAGAAAGATTTAAGACAGATGTTTTTTCTCCAGACTCTGAATTTTCTAAGGTTTGCCACACTCCTTGAAACTTTTCTTGTAACTTACAACATTTTCTCAAAGGGTTATTTAATATGAAAACCAGTCTAACTACAGGAAGGTCTGTGTGTCAGGAATAAGCAATATACCTGTATTCCCAGGATGTCAAACTAGCACAAGCAGACATTGTAAGTATCCCAACAAGAATGAAAAGTGAATGTGTTCTGGCTTTCCTAAAGTCACATATATTAATCCGTGAGATTCAAACAACAACCAAAGCAAAATCACTTATCACTTTTGGATAGAAGTCAGAACCCCAACTTTGTACCTCCACCGAGGGAACAGTTATGTGTTGTGTTTTGATGTCTGCTATCCAATTAGCAGATGTGCAGCACAGACCCAGCCACAACACATACAGCTCCTCGCAGAACAGTTACATGGTGAGATGGGAAGGTACTGTGGACACTGCAGTAAAGACATGGTAGGAACAGTCAGTATCATGAGCAGTGAAGCAAATGGAAGAAATACCAGACCACAATCCACTGGAAACAGGGCTTCATCAATTCCTTTATTCACCTTACAGCCTGTTTAATCAACTCTAATACTGAAGTTCTGTTGATTATAGCTTACTAATATTTCCTATCAGAAAGAAATGCATTGGATCAAGTACTTGACATCTGTTATACTACAGAAACACAAATGGAATAAACCAACACTAAGTTTGGAACGCTCACATATTTAAAAAGCATTTTACGCCATTCCTACTAGACAGTTTGTTGAAATATCATCAGGCCAAGCTCCCATCAGTATGTCAACAAGGGACAATCATATTCTATAGTAAAGAAACACTGCCAGCAATTGAGAGCAAAAATTCCCCAGATCAGTGTGTGTTGGTAAGTTGGATGCTGCCATTCGGGAGCCTTGCACAGGAGTCCTTGGCATTTGTCCCTGCTTTGGTCCTGGCTAGCACTCCAAACAGCTTGTTTTGAAGGCACCACTACTCTCAGCTCTGATGCTTTTATCATCTGCATCATCCGTGCAGCCATACAATGGAATGGACTGACTTGCATCACGGCCACACCAGCAATTTCCAGATAACAGTTTTAATATGTTTCTTATCCTAATTCTTATGAGATGTCTGTGATCATCTGAGTATGCCTTGTCCTTTCACTGTAAAATTCAGTACTAGCCTATTTATATGTTTTCCTGTAGTTTACTAAATCACATCACTATGCAACAGGCTTCCTTATGAATGGCTCTTTTGCTGGGGTTCTCTGTGTATAATATAGTCCTGGAAACTTACATGAGAAACTTACAGTAAGCCACCAAAAGAAAGGAATTTGTTTTCAAACATTAAAGGTCGTTGGGCCTGGTTAGTACTTGGTGGGAGATCTCCTGGGAATACCGGGGCGGTAGGTTCTAGGACTTCCCAAGCTCGCTCGGCCATGGCAGATGAACTTTAGGAGTTAAAGGTGGGGCCAGTTTCACGCAGGCTGAGCCTCAACCAAAAAATCCACTGCGCAGGCTCAAAGGACATACCCATGTGGGGAGAGCCCTTCCCAAAAAGCCTTGCCATGATGATGATGATGATGATGACTGGTTGCCAGCACATGATAAATATTAAATGTAAGCAAACAACACAGTTGAAATCTTTACTACACACATATTGTTTGGGATTTCAGTCAGAATTAGTCCCATATGAAAGAGCTTTCCTCTGGACAGCTTTCAGATTCATTTAGAGTTCCATCAGTGGCAAGGTAAGATTTGTCTACATGTATCAGACATACCTTGCTGCTCTCCAGCAAGCTCACAGGGGAAATACATTCTCCTTTAAAATAAATGGTGACCCGTCCTAAAGTAGGCACTAATGTTTGGGAGACACTGACATATTTTCATAAAATTCATACAGTATTATGAATAAATATTAATGCATTTGACGTTTGTTGTGTTGCTAGCCTTTGTCAATGCTTATAATTTCTGAAAAATTTAAGCCCTTGTACCTCTCCCATCCCTTACTTTGCTCTATGTCCCTCTATACCTAGACCAGAGTAGGCGGCAAAGGCAATTCTGGGGGCAAGATTATGAAACTGATCAGAGATCAGACTGATAATCCTCCTGGAGGAGAAAGGCACCATGTCTCGCTGAGGGAGAAAAGTAACATCTACCTTTGCACATCGATGGCTTGTTGGTGTCAGCTTCAACCAAGCCACAGCAAAAAATACTTTGGAGCAACCATTTCTGGTTTTGAAGTCAAAAGGAAAACCAACCAAACTAACAAAACATCAGAATTTTTATCAGCCTTTTATCTCAGATCATGTGCTGCACAGTCCAGATCTCTTCACTGCTTCTTAGACCCTAAACTGAATTTCCTGGAATCACGAAAGGGCAGCAAAACAGGATTTCATTCGTGTTTTCCCTTCTTGTAATGTCAGTCTTATTCTTTGTCTTATCCTTGTCATTCTCCTTAACTCATTACTTCTCCTTGTCATCATAAATTACTGATTGGCAAGTGATTTGCACATGGGTGTGCTCTGGTCTCACACATAATGTCACACATGGCAGACCCAAAGAAGGAAAGTTTGCATTATACCTTCGTAGTCATATAACTCTCAAGGAACTCAGAAAAGGTCCCGAAGACTGTCTTCCAAGAAACTTCCCATATGAAGAGGGAAATCCTTAGTTTCTTTCTGTGTCCTTCCTTTTCCTCTTTTTA
>JAWWEV010000083.1:138569023-138627321 GCA_035583235.1 Hafferia zeledoni
ACTGTCTTCCAAGAAACTTCCCATATGAAGAGGGAAATCCTTAGTTTCTTTCTGTGTCCTTCCTTTTCCTCTTTTTACTAATAGAAAGGTTGCTTCCCTGTACTCCGTTGAAGTGCTAACAATTAACAGCTTGTTTAGAAGACAAGTGTTAAAAAATTAAGTCCAAGGAGCACTGTGAATCATGTGAGGAAAGGCACTTTTCTGGTTAAAAATGTATCTTCACTTTAATTTGCTCATTACCAATTACAAGAAAGCAATTTACTTAGCTAATTCACCTTTGAAAATGTCAAAGCCTGGTCTTTCCGATTATCAGGCCCTTCATATGGATTTTCCATTAAAAGCTTCCTCAGTTTCTTCAGTTTTGGTCGACATCTCCTTAATTCCCAATAGTTATTGGAGAAACCAGCAATCTACAAGAAAAAACAGTGACTCTTAAAAACATTTTAATACAGCATCTGGATTCAAAGCTGCCAACTGAAAATTATCAGCAGAAAGTGTCACTGCGAACAAAAATCTGTTAAGAGGGTAACTACTTTAGAGACAAAACAATCATTTTAATGTTTTCCATAAAAAAAATTACCACAGGCCATGAAGAATAAAAATCCACTGCTGATTGATAAAAATATGTTCATAGTGCCTAAGACAAAGGCAACAACTCACCTCTGCATGCAAGTGAAAGGAAATCATCACAGGATATATTCCTGCACAATCCCCTCAACACTGCTTTTTGTCTTAACAGTAATTATTTTACTGACATAAAACCTGTCCTGTATTATCCTCTACCTATCTTTCCCACTTCTTCCCATGCTTGGGATATACTTCATGGTCTTTTTATGCCTTAATGAACCATCATATCCCTAGGCTCAACTAAAGCAGACAGTGAGCAGAGAGACAGTAAGTAAGCTACACTTGCCCACAGCTGACAAGACACCTCTGCTCCTTACCCTGATTCAACACACAAATTAAAAGCTTGCAACGGGAAGCTCAGCTGTCACTGATTCAACAACACTAACCTACCAAAGCTTTACTTTCAGAGTAGTCCTGAGGAGTTTCATGGGGTACATCTTGGACCTCCTGGAAGATTCTTTGAAGAGGACAAGCTATTGGAGGCCTTTCAGCAAAGTTTTTGGTATTTACCAAATGCACAGAAACGGGAACAGAATGGCAGAGGCAGAACAGGCTCCAGCTTTGTGACTCCTGATCCAACCACTAGTCCCTTGTAAAAAAAGCTTTCATGAAAAAGCCTCTAGATAGTATTTTAAAATACCTTAAGTGCTTCACCAGAGTACTTGGGTATTTTTAGAAGTTATCGGTTAAAAAAAAAGCTAAAACTTTAAAATAATGTTGCATTTAAATCAACTAAAAACAAATCACCTATATACATAAGAATTCCTATAAAACTTCTAATACAAATAAATCTCTCAGTTTTAACCGAACTATTCCATGGCTGGCTTGGCAAAAAATTCAGGTAAACACTGATTTCCCAATAAACTTCCAAGCTTTATTTTCCCCTTCATGTCAAATAGCATTTACTTAAGATTTGGGGTTTTTTCCTGCCAAGTTCTTTTCTGAGCAATTTGGTAACAAGTAAGAAGATACTTTGCATAGAAAAAAAAATAAATAACATGAGCTGGTCTCTGTGAGGTGAATAAAATGACAGATGCTTTGGCTGCAGAGTATCAGCCTTGCAAGGGATACAAAGAGCAGCACCAAGACTGCAGGAGAAGGGCCAGTAAAAGTCCTAAAGTACTGAGTACACACAGTATGTTTTGCCATGTTCCATGGTTTGCAGTGTCAATGCCCCATCTAACATTTTTTAATTCACTTAAGAAAGCTCTTAGAAATAAAACACTTTAAATAGTTCCTAGGCAAATCACATTTCTATGATGCATGACTTCAGAGGATTAGTGAAATCATTAAATATAGGGGGGGGAAAAGATATGGAAAAATATTACTTTCTCATTAATCGACTTGAGTTTGAATTAACTTTTTATATGAGCTGAACTGCTAAACTTATGGAAGAACTGATGTTGTCTTATAAAGTTCATCAAGGACAAGCAGGATTATTCCCCTCTCAATGACATCATTATATTCATTACAGCACAAAAATATCTAATAATATTTGCCTAACTATTCTTAAAAGAATTTTGTTAGCTATCCTTCAGAAGAGCAGAGAACAATAAATTCTTTGAATGGACAACTCTGAAATCATTCACTCCAACAAATGTTTTGATACGCTAGTTGAAACAGACTCCTTTGAGTAACTTCTGTACTTAAAAATGATATTCAGGCATGACATGGTAAAATCTGCCTTTTGGTGAAAGCACTCCTAAGAATCAACCTGTAAACAGCTTATTTTAAATACAGCTGCAAACACTGAGAAATTAGATTTTCTTTGAATGCTTTTAATACCTACCACAAGTAATTACTATGCACTGAAAATAAACTGACGTTTTAACTTCTTGGAAACAATAATCATATATTATGGATAAAGTTCAGTTGCCTGAAGAAGGGCCCTAGAGCCATTTTAGGCATTCCAAGGTACAGCATGCCCCTGTGTATAAAATGTATTTATAAAGACATCCTACTGGAGCTGTTCAATATACAAGGAACCTACAGGAGACTCATCCTCCTGCAGCAGCAGCAATACCACAAGGAATTTAAAATGGTATTAAGAGGACTGTAGGGTGGTCCTGTGGTGTAAAGGAGAGCACTCTGGACTCAGAATCCCAAGGACCTGAGTTTGAGTCTCAGTAGGGACCATCCCCTGGCAGTTCAAGCCTCCCTGCCATCCCCTGGCAGTTCAAGCCTCCCTGCCATCCCATCCCATCAGATCTCGGATGCTCAGCAGGGTCAGCCCCGGGTGCTGTGACAGTCCCGAGGACTTCACTGTCACTGTCCAAGCTTGTTCGGTCATGGCAGATGGACCTTAAGACTTAAGCGGTGGGGCCAGTTCTGTGCACGCTGTGCCTCACCTAAAACATCCACTGCGCAGGCTGGAAGGGTACACCCACATGGGGAGAGCCCTGCCCAGATCTTCATTCGCGGAAGTCTGGCCATACATACAAGAGGACTGTGTTCAGGCCACTGAATCCCAGCAGTGTTTCACATATGCATCTTGGATAAAATACAACAAATTGCAGAGAATAAGAAAGCAGAGAACTAAAGCAAACAACTAAAAACCCAGAAAGACATACCTGAGAATGAATAATATTACAAGATGATGGATCTGCATTCAGCTGCTCTGGAGTTTTGCAACCAGGAATAAACAGCAGCATATTTGAGGTATCTGCTATTTTCATGTCATAAGTTTTATCTTTGCTACACAACACTGCTTGTTCGTCCTTTTCACCACGGATTACTAGGCTGGAACATAAAAACAGCACAAAAATAAAGATGTATTTTTAACTCTATTTCAGGAGGAACACCTAGTAAACTGTCTGAGATTATTTTTTTTGCATTTATGTATTTGTAAAAAAGTTATAAACTGCAAATCTGGTTGGTGGCAGCAGTCATAGTATACTAATTGACAATTGCATGTTTATATTTTAATCTAATTGACGATGTTTTTGCGTCTCATTTCAGTGTGGGAAACCAAAAAAGAGAAGCATTCAGTGTTTATGCAGATCGCAGTCAAACCCCCTCCTATGCCTATTCACGCAACACCCATAAAACACTGATTAATGCTTAAAACATAAACTAGCTCACTAATCTTAGACATTAGACTATATCCAAAGTTGTTCCTTAATGAGGGCTGAAACTGGCCCATTGTGAAAAAAGAAAGCAAAATAAAATTTTATCTATGGTGCAATGCCCTTCAGACAATTCCCTGTGCAAAACATGTATTTTCTCACAAGTAATTCCAAGCAGGAAAAAAAATCATCTTCTAGAACATTTCAGGACAAAGAGACAATGCAAAACCCCCTACTCAGCTCACTTAGTTAAGCATAGATTCTTCATGAGGACGTGGTAATACCAAAGCAGGACCACAACAGGGGAACATTCAGTTCCTCCCAGGCTACACTAAATTAAATGCTAAGATTCAATTTAATCCAACTGTTCCTCTCGCTTCCCTAGGGTTGCATGCATAACAAAGCTCAGCTGTGCCCCAAGGGGTCCTCAGCACGATTCCAGCCTCTAACCAATGACATTTTATCAATATTACACTAAATAGGAATGCAATTACTAACATTCCTCTCAGAGAAATTACCATTTTTAGAGAGAGTTCTCATATTGTGTAATTAAAACATTTTTCTTATGTCACTGGCATTGCAGTGAAGGAAGAAACTTAAAACAGTACCAAAACCTTATCCAGAACCTCTTCTTGGTCCAGTTGGATGTCACACAACTATCCCACCACATGCCCATGTTAATACTGGAGGTCCTTCCCTGCCACTTGTGTGTCTCGCAGACACTCTGCCATTCACCAGACCTCCAGAGCTCCCGTAAGAAAACCTCAAAGTCAGCAGGATTTCTCTAGAGACACAATGTCTTTTCTAAACTTTTCTGAAGTTTTTCAGCATCTATATTCATGTATGATCACTGAATATCCCGAGCTGGAAGGGCCCCACGAGAATCGAGTGCCCTGCACAGCACAGCCCCAAGAGTCACACCGTGTGCCTGAGAGCGTTGTGCAAATGCTTGTTGAATATTGTGCCACGACCACTTCGCTGAGGAGGCTGATCCAGCCTTTTCTGAGGTTTGGCGGGAGAAAGCGCCGTTCGAGGGGTGTTCCCGCGGCCCGCCCCAGCCCGGCCGTACCTGCGCCCCGCCTCCAGCTCGGCGCAGAGCCCCGGCTCCAGCTGCAGCAGGCAGCACTGGCCGGCGGCGGCCTGGGGCCCGAAGCGCAGGCAGTGCACGGCGGGCAGGAGCTCGCCGGGGTTCAGCCGGGCCGCCCGCAGCGTCGCGTCCACCTGAGCGCGGCTCCGCTCCATGCCGGCCCCCCGCGCCTGCGCCATCCCCGCCGCGCTGCCAGGGCCCGCCCGCGCGGGGGCGGCCGGCGACGGCGCGCGCAGGCAGCATTGATTCTGTGGTTGGCGGCCGGCGGGGCCCGCGGGAGCGGCTCGGGCGGCCGCTGATGGGACCTGCTCTGCTCTGCTCTGCTCTGCTCCTACGCCCGGTCTGACCCGGGACAAACCCCGCGGTGTCTGGAGCCAGGCGTAAAGCTCTGGATATGCCAGTAAAATGCAATAAAAATCTACAGAATGCACTAAATAAAACATAAACGCGGAATACAACAAAGACCTCTGAGATCGTCCAACTCCTAACGCGGCACTGCCAAATCCGCCACTAAATCGTGTCCCCAGGTGCCACATCTACACATCTTTTAAATACCTCCAGCAACAGTGACTTCACCACTTCCCTTGGTAGCCTGTTCCAATGCTTGACCTCCCTTTCTGTGAAGACCTTTCACCCCATATCCAACCTAAACCTCTCCTGGTGCAGCCTGAGGTCATTCCCTCTTGCCCTGTCCCTTTGGAGAAGAGACTGACCCCACCTGGCTACAGCCTCTCCTTCCAGGGAGTGCCAGAGTGAGAAGGGCTCCCCTGAGCCTCCCCCAGCACAAACACCCCCAGCTCCCTCAGTCTCTGCTCATCAGACTCGTGCTCCAGATCCTTCCCCAGCTCTGTTGCCCTTCTCTGGACTCACTCCAGCCCCTCAATGTCCTTCTTGTAGTGAGGGGTCTGGAACTGGACACAGGGTTCAAGGTGTGGTCTCACCAATGCCAATTACAGGTGGTTGATCCCTGTCCTCATCCTGCTGGCCACACAGGTTCTGATACAAGCCATGATGCCCTTGGCCACCTGGGCACACTCTGGCTCATGTTCAGCTGCTGTTGACCAGCACCCATTTTCCACTCAGCAGCTTTCCAGCTACTCATCCCCAAGCCTGGAGTGTTGCTGTGGCACCCTCTAAGTTTTTCCAGGACACCAGAGCATGACAGCAAGTGTGTAGAGAGGGAGGCTGAGCATCCGAGCCACCACGATGGGGCCTGGATGTTGGTGGGAAGGTACTGGGTAAGGCCCCTGCCACCCACCGGCATCACACACTCCAGCTCCTTCTGTCCTGGCGCCTGTGGCGACAGCCTGACCGAGGGCAAGTATCTGCAGGCTCTCATCCACACAAGATCCCTTAGGAAAGGGCTCCACTCAGTGTTTCGTCTGCCTGCGACTCAGGGATCAGCTGGGCTTCCTGCTGTGGCCTGATCTGGTCTCCTTGTGCCAGAGGAAGCTGTGAAGAAGGGCTCGAGCTAAAACCATAACAGACATGAATGAAAACCACAGGCATGCATGGTTATTGCAATGGAAATAGTCCGCAGCTCAGAGATTCAAGAGGAAGTCTACTGACATCCTTAAACCCATAAGAAAATATAAGTGGAGACTCAGAAGACAGTGGCTCAGCAGCACCAGGAGTCTTCTGCAAGGAGCAGCACAGGGTGTCTCTTCCCTGCCTTGTCCAGGACAACTGACTCCCCAAATGTGCACTGATTTTTGCTGCAGGGCATATTAACACTCAGCCAGCAGTGTGTTAGTCCTAGCTGTGTGCATTGACTAACAAATAGTTACTCTGCACTCCTAAGCTGTGTATATCTGCTTACAGAGTCCCTCTGTGCGTGGTGTAAGCCTGTACAAATGAGCCAGACCAGGAGGTCGTAGCCCTTTTCTGTGGGAACCAGAAGCAGGAGCCAGAGGGTGGGGATGACTCTGTTCAGCACCCAGCCTGGCAGAGACCAGCTGTTATATGTGATTGAGTCAAGCATCTTCTGCCTTCAGAAGGTCCTTTGCCTGAGTGGTGCCAGCAAGGTAATTGGCCTTGGAGAAAACTTCGAAGTTATTAGGCAGTTACTGCTATCACATGTGCATGGGCTTGTTCAAAGACTCAGCTATCTATTGTGTTTTCATGTTTTATTTCAGTTACTGGAAGGTGGAAATACAGTCATTGTGTACACAGGAAACCAAAGGCACTCTGGCATTGGCTAGTTTCTACTAATGTGTAGCTGCAAACTAATATGTGCACAGCCTTATTCCAGACTTATATTTTGCTTTAATGTAAATCTCTTCCTGCATACCTCTTAAGCAAACCAGAAAACCACTTTTTACCAAGTAAATTCTCACTCACTCACTAACTGTTTACATAGAAGCTTAATTATGCTGGGTTTAATTTAGTCTTTAATTTCTGCAATTTTCCAATGACCTTGTATGCCACCTTCTCCTTCTTTCTCCTTTTCATTCTGAGAAATAAAACAGACATTCTGATATAGCCAAGGAACAGCATCCAAGGCAGGAGTTCATGAAGATTGCATCTTAAGAGCTCTGCTGTTTAACAGAAACCCTATAGGAATTAAATCACTGGAGTTATTCAGGAGTTGGCATTGATCTGTGGTCAGGAATATTTGATGTAGTTATTAATTTTTCTGGTCAGTTTTGTTTATTCTAGTGGTTCTGTTGAAGATGCTTTTTATATTGTTTCCTTAGGAACTGAAATGTGTATACTTGTTCTGCTTATGCTGCCTGCCATCTTTCTCTGCCTGCTTAACACTCTGGAAGTTGCTGTTCAAGTTCAAGCAAATTTAGCAGGTAAATTTCCTAGAAGTTTGCTTAAAATTAGCAGCTGGTTGATATATTGAAGCCCCTACTTAGAGGAATGCAGCTCTAATCCATTCTGAGGAGCAGAAGCCAACTGGCCTATCAATAAAAACATGGACATAAATCTGTAGAGAAAAATCACTTCTCAGGAACCAACTGGTATAACGCTTTTGTTTTCACTTAGAATGCTTTAGATCAATGACCTAATTGACAAAAACTGGTTTCTCTAGGACTTCATAAAGTTGCTTTCTTGAAACATAGATGAATATAATGAATATGAATTGCAGAGCAAATGAGATGCTGAACTATCAATATTGCTGTCAATTTAGAAGGAAATGTAAGGTAAGGGAGCTTGGTAGGATCTGAAGTTAATTTATATTGATGCTGTGGGATTATTTATTTGCCCTGGAGCTCCTAAAGCATAAATGAGTTCTGTTTTCACTTTGAGCTTGCCTGGTGAACCCTGAAACTGTCGGGGTTCAGGAGCACGGAACATCATGGTACAAGCAGGAGTGAAACTCACCTGTAGGAGAATGTAAGCAAGAGTTGAGGAAGCACTTAATTCAGACATCTCAACTTACCTAATGACCAACTGCACTCAGTGTGCCCAGGTGCACATTTGAGGCTCTAAGTGGCTGCTCTGAGGGTACAGCTGAGAGATGCATCTCTCAGTACAAGGGATAAGCAGACTGAACCACTAAATAGCCTGGATCCTCAGCTGAGCTAGGGACAGGAGGCAGGAATGAAGTCAGGTTTCAACCAAGATAAGCTTTGATGTAGTTTTTCAATTGACAAATGTTAATGGAAATTAGTGTTAGCAGAATGTGGTTGACTAATGTTGAGTGAAGTTAGCGAAACAAAAAAAGGATTGTTGGAGATTATTATAGTCTTTCCTTTGAAGTTCTTGGCCCTGTATAATGTTTCCCAGGACTCAAACATCAAGGATGTGAGCAGCTAAATAAATGAAGGGCAGCTGTGACAAATCAAAGAAAGGAAGTCCAAATAACTCCAGAGCTCCACAACTAAAACATAAAACAATGAACCAGGAGATAACAAACATGTAATAGTGCACATTACCACTGTCAGGTTCTAGTCATTAGGAATATTAGGATGACTTCCCAGGTGTGTTTGGAAGCTCTACAGTAAAATGTAGTGAGAAAACTGGGCTACATGAAATGGGGCATTTAAATGACAAAGATGTACACCCTAGAAACTTAAGGATGTCCTTCAAAGCACAACAGAGATCGTTGTGAAAATAAAAAAGATGATAAAGCCAGCTCTGGAAAAACTGGCACAGTACCAAAGTTGAATACCACAACACATTATCAGCCTGGTGATAATTACACAATTCACACTTACAGTTCTTGGAGTTTATTCCACAAGAGACACTCATTTTGATTAAAGCCTCACAAACCTTAGTTCAAGGATTTCTTTTTTCAGCTGGAATGCTGTCTGCAATATTTAAAATTAGTATGTGTGTCACACTTTCACTCATATAATGACTGTTTCTCATTGTCTAGAAATACCTGCCATTGGATATGCTTGTTGTGTTTCAACAGAGAAGGTGATTGCTGGAGCTGTAGGTGTGACTGAGGTTAGAGCTCTGAATGCTGTTTCATCACATCACCGTGTGAGACATGGGAGAATAACTGTCTACAATGAATGTGTTACATTTCCTTCCTAGGAAAAGAAGAAACAGAAAAGAAAAACAAATCACAAAATATCATTATGCCATTGTATAAATCCATAGTGCACAGCTATCCTGAATACTGATTGTCTAGTCTGTCTCAAAGGTAAGAACTGGGGAATACCACTGAAATGTACAGAAAGAAATGGATAACAGGAGAGAAGAGCTTTCTATGTAACACATTGTGGAATTTGTGAGATGTGAAGAAAGTCAAAATTAGTGGGATCCACAAAAGAATTAGACAAATTCATGAAGGTTAGATGTGCTTGTCTCTGTTAATCACGTTTTAGTCATAGCTCCGGACCCTAAATAAATTCAGACCACCTAAATCACCAAACCACAGACTCTTCTGCTTTCCATTGTAGTCATTTATTGAGTCAGACATACTTCAATTTTTTAACTTTTTTTTTTTTACATGAAAGATAAAATAGCAAAGCAGCGGCTTGCATATTCTGTGTTCCAGGCACTGACTCATTTGTGTTTCCATACCTCAGTAAAACTGTCATACCTGATGATATCAGTCAGAAAAGTACCCCATAGCAGGAGCAGAGGAGTCCAAGACTCAAACAGGGAAAATTTCAGCCAATTAGTAGAATAACCAGATAGCTCATTGCTACCTCAGATAAGGCTGTCTTGTCAAGTCTTAATAGGCCAACAGGGATATGGAAAACAGTTATATCCAAATTAGGAGAAAATAAACAGCTGTGACCAATCCTAAATATTTGTATAAACTATATAACAGCTTGGAGTATCTCAGTGACATAAAATTGGTTCTGGCCTGGAAATACTGTGGAAGAAACCCTCAACCACAAAGCTGAAAAGCCAGAGCATAAACACTATCAACATAGTTTGAAAATGACTTTGAGAATTTCACTGTACACAGTTGTGACAAACAAGAACTCAGATGCCCAAGGCTCATGAAATAACTAGTGTTTAGATACCTGTTTCACTCTTGTTTTTCCTCTGCAAGGACTGCATGTGTACTTGCAAACAAAGCCAGAGGATCAGTCATGCCACACTGATTTCATGATAAAGTGGGCTGAATCTGAACAGACTGGTACCCAGCATGCATTCATAGCTTCTCCCAGTCTCAGCCAGTCAGCCAGGACATTTGTGACTAAACATCATGTCCTCACAGTGTAAACACTGGTGCAGTGGGTGGAAAAGTGCTACGATGTGTGTTCACATGAGCATGAAAGACCAGGACATTTTTTTCAAGAAAGTAGTAATTACAGGGACATAGTCACTTTTAGATTTAGAGTATATGTCAGGTGGTCATGAAAATCTTTTGTTCCCTGTACATAATTTTCTGGATAGCTCTCCAGAGTGCCTCTACCACAGCAAAACTTGTAATTCAGACTTAGACGATTTTACTAGTTGGCAAAATGAACAGCAATATTTCACTGTGGGCCCTAAATTGTAATTGCGTAAAACACCCACTGCTAAGATTATTTGAAACAGTATTACCATTAATATCTAGGACTTACAGGAGATAAATGAAGTTAAATGCAGTTTTTTAATACTGTGTAGAGTGTTTTGTGGTTAATTCCAAGGCTCAGTCTGGAGATCTTAACAGTGCCATCCTAAATATTAGTATGTGTCATCTGTCAAGTTATCACCTCATCTCGCTTCTTGATTAGCTATTAACTGCACAGTAGTAAACTCAGAAAGTGGGGATTTTTTAAATTAACCTATTATTAATTTTTGAGGCAAACTACATACCTATACTTCCTGTATGAATCTAAAACAAAAAAAAAATAATCAAGTTAACCTGAAAACCATAGCCTTATTATGCAAAATATTAAAAAAAACCCTCAAACAGGAAGATGCATCAAGTACCCTATTTGTGAAGAGAATACAATGGAGTAGAGTGGTGCAGGAAAATGACAGTGTAAAATAGCCAATGAAAACTTAAATGGGAAAAAGCCAGTATAGGAAAAGCTCATGTAACCAAAGGAGCAGAAACCTTACACAGGGGAAAAATAAAACAATAATATAAATGAACACATCATAAAAATTTTGTCCAACAAACCTAATGCCAGAATGAACTATAAACTGCAGAACAAGTAACTGATTCTGTTAAATTCTAGTTGTTTCTCTTGTTTTTGCTTGTAGGGCTTTCTAGTCTCACTCTCAGTCATGACAAATAATGAGATGTCAGGTTGTAACAACCTTCCAAGGATTACCCATTCACTCACTTTTCTCTTTCTCAACATTCCTCCCGGTGCTGATGTGTTAAATGATACCCTTCCTATCCTGCTCCCCAGGAAAACTAGGAGCCCTTCTAGTCCCATGCCCTTTTTAGCCCCAAACCATTGACATGAAAGTGGAAAAAATTCTGCAGACATCTCTGCAGAAAACATTTTGTTCTGAAGATTTCCATCTACCCCCTTCATCAGGTATTACCAGGGACTATGCCTAAAGCATTAATGATCCCAAGTCTGTTATATTTTTGGTATTTTGCTGTGACGTTCCTAACCATCTGTATTTTTTTCTCATGCTGCTAGATACTAGTTTGTCACGAGGACAGACATTTTTCCATTGTAATCACTGTGTCAATGAGTAGCTGGAATTTTTTCTTACAATTCTGTCAGCAATGAGTAGTAGTGAATATGTCACAAGGGCTATCAATGTCTTGAGACGCTGAACAATTGGACTTCATGTGGTAAGTTATTACCAGTACAAGGGAAGTAACTTTCCATTCACTGGATGTTTTGGCCTCTCAGATCTGCAGTCACTCTTGACTCAGAAAAATAAATTCACTGCCTGGACTGTTAGGAGAGATCCTTGTCCTCTCATCTTCTCCCTTCGGGAGACTTGGTCTTCAGTTGTGAGGCAGACCTTACCTCAGAGAATTGCCTTTCCTTGGGAAACTGTCCGGTAAGTGGGTGATGGGACTGCTCTCATCATGAACTGCTTCAGAAGAGATGTTGTGTGAAGCACAAGGGGAAATACTGCCCTTCAGGCCCCTATTTGGTGAACTAAATGACTTTTCCTCCCAGATTTTATAATTTGAATAAGAGAAACATCAAAGGCAATTAAAAAACCTAGAAAGATTTAATTAACATTTTTATGCAAGTTCCATTCCTGAGGGAGTGGGTGCTGGTGTCTGCCAAATTGGGTTATAGAAAAAGCACAGGTGTAGCTGATCCTATTTCATGGTGGACATGCAGTAAGTGGGTCTTCTGAGATGCTGCCAGGCAAGTTTTCTGTATTGACATCATAGGAGAGTGACAGTTTGGAGGGCTCCTCTCCAGAGAGCGGAGTCAGTGCAGAGAGGGAGGGAAGGTCTTGTCTCTCTGACAGTTGCTGTGGAGACAAGCCGTGTGTGCCACTGTGAAGCCAGTATAATACAGAAGGGAAAAGCTCTGAGAGACATCACAAAAGCAATTTATTATTCCACTTCCCACCTCAGACTGATTTTGTTGCTACTGTTTCAGCTTCTTTCCCTGTTTCCTTCAGCTCAAGTCCTACTTTTGTTCTTAGTGGGATACTTTTCTCTCTAATTCTTTTCTCTTTGCTGGTCTTTCCTGTACCTTTTTATCCTCATTTCACCCTCTTCCCTAGGTGAATGCACTTTCATGAAATTTTCTTCTTGGACACAACCAATACAGACTGATTTTCTGATGCTTTTCTTCTGCTGAGGAGTTGAGAGCAGAACAGTGTTCCCACTACAGTTCAGCCCTTGGCAATAGTTACTAGGGTTCTCTATTTCAAGAAACCCAAATTTGTTCTTATGGGAGACCCTTGATATGTGTCTGCTTCATCCCAGTTCTGTCTGTTGATGCCTCCCTCCAACAGTTCCTTTGGCATCCAGTTTCCCTGATTCAAAGCTGCAGCAGAGCTCTTTCTCCATGAATTCTGGTTCTCAACAGCACTAAAAATACCTTCTCTTTGGTTCAATAAAGGGACTGGTCATAGCCGATCATTTTGCTTTATTTCAGCACAATGCAAATTCTGATTTATTTTAGGATTATGTTCTACTGAGTTTATCTCCTTGTTTCAGCACTCTAGACATCCAGAAATATTTTGGGAACCTAGGAGGCCCCAAACAGTTACATGTAAGGTGCTTTCACAGAAGAGAATTTTGAATTATCTAGTGTTTTACTGACTTTAATTTTTCATTTTTATTAGATTGGGTAGTTATTTTTGGTGTTCATTTTGGAGGGAAATTAATAATGGAGTCAAGTATGTTTGTGTTTTTAATTGTGTGCAAAGACTGTATTGTCTCAAGATTATTCCTTTATAAAATTAGCAATTATCTTAATTTAACAGTCTTTTGCTTTTATTGCATCAATTCACAACAATTTTCTGATAGGCATTTTCATACTTAAATTCTTGAAAGGACCACAGGGTGGCAGAGCAATTAAACACATATCTACTGGGAACAGTTTTTTATGGGGACATGAGCAAACAAGAGCTGGGCGAGCCAGAGTAGCTGCTGGTGGTGATTATCCCAGTGGAGCTGAGTGATGCCATCGGTTTGTAGCGTTTCCGATGTCTGTCAGCAGTGGTAGCACAATGGCAATGTGCCCCAGAGAGGTCTGTCAGCCGGAGGAGCAGCTTCTCTGGTGGCTGTTCCTCAGCCATAGGATGTCTTTGTGCTGCACAGCCTCACCTAATGAAAGGATGGGATGTGGTTAAGGATAGAGACACTGCTGAAACCTCTGCTTTGTACTGATTGACATAGACTGTTTTTCTTTTTTTAAAGCCTTGTCAGTCTATCAGGAGGACTATGATTCTGTGCCTCATAAATGCAGCTGTTTGGCATCTGTCAAACTGCATCTGTTCCTGCCACCATAACCACATATCCCCAGACACGTGCGCACTGCATTCTTGCACCCACCACCTACCCCAACCCCTGGCTGTGACGCTCACCCCAGGAAATGGAAAAGCCAGGTCACCTAAGGCAGAATGTGCTCTGTCTTGGGCAGCGTGGAAAGAGCAATAGTGAACAGAAACTTGGGGTGAGAAGCAGGAATAGATAGCAAAGGACAAGTAAGACAATGGGGTATCTTAGACTGCATCTCTAGCTCTTAGGTGTTGCCTCCCAAAGGAGAAAAAAACACCCATGCCTGAGGGTTCAGGGCTGACCACAACTGAGTGTCAAACCATCAGTTCAAGCCACCCTGGTTTAAGCAAACATTTTAGGCCTTGCAACCAGACATCAGAGTGCATTAACACAGATACAAACTGAGGGACAGCTTAAGAAGCTGGCTTTTGCCACTTAGCTAGAAGGTGTTGTCTTCACACTTGAGAAGTGGTTTAGAAGGCAGCTACTTTTCAGTTCTTGGTCACACTTTCCAGCTGACTCACATCTCCCAGTCCATGGGTAAAGCTGGATACCAGACCAGTCTTTGACTACAACCTGGATGAAACATATGATGTAGATGTAACTTTGGCTGAAAAAGTTCATAATTGCTATTGGTTAAATGCAGAATAAAATAAAAAGAAAGCCAACTAAAAAAGAAAAAAGAAGAACTACTGGAAATACATATGAAATGTTCAAAGATAAATCTGAGGTTTCAGACAGGTTTACAGGTGCTTTTTGACATGTAAAATTTTTGTTATGCTCAAAATTAAAAATTATTGCAAAACAAATGAATATATTAAATAAGAGGAATTAGAAAATATTCCAGGTATAATAAAAGTATGGGGAGTTGAGTAGATAGAACAAATGGTATCAAGCATTGACTAGTGCAAAACGATGTTTCAACAGAGTCTATTGTCAACTGCAATTATTTGGGTTACTGCTCTGATGTGAATTTCTGATCTTTTTTCTTATTGAAGCTGATTATTTCCATAAAATATTTATCTGTTCACAGGAGCAAGCACTAAAACATGTACCCATCTCCTGGTCGTGCTTTAGCTTTCAGTCTGCACAGAAATCTCTCTGTCTCTGTCTGGCCTAGTGAGTGTCTGAACATTCAATGCAAAGTGGAAAAGCTGCATAAGGACAGGCATAGAAAGTCCCTTTCAGATTGTCTCTGCATATCTCAGGATCAAAATATCTTTTTCTCTGCCCTTCAGCTCACTATTATAACAACTACCAGGTCAGTGACACATGAAATACAAGAATCTAAACAGATATAAGTCTTACAGTAGTACCGAAAAGTTGGACAGACTGTGAAAAATTCCTCCTGTTATTACACCGTGGTGGCTCTTGCAGGAGAACTTGAATGCTATAATAGAAAAAGAGAAGTTTAAAACATACCATTATTTTTTTTTTCTGAAAACTTACTAACTTTTCCTGTGGTTTATCACAAGACTAAAATTAGCTTGGCCAGATGCATTCAGTCCTTTGAATCACACAAGCACTGATTCTTCTGACCAGTTCCTAGCAGACAACTTATATTGTTCTAACTTAGAGCAGCAATGAATGTAATCTGTGCATTGCCATGAATGGGAAACACTATTGTCCATAGCCTGAAAAGAGGAGGGGAGATTGGACAATACCTGGTAGTTCCTATGGTTCCCCTTGCCAGGCCTCTAGTGCTAAGGAAGTCAGCCAGTTGAAACACAAAGACAAGTGAGTTCTCTTTGCAAATAGGCACAGGAATATAGAAAAAAACCCCTTCACACTAATTTTCCATTAATGTTGCAAGAGCTACTTAAATAAAAGGTCAACTTAAAAGCCAAAACCGTTTTGTATGTTTCTTCCTCAGTAAAGAGAAGGACCAGGTATTTTTAAATTTGGTGTTTGCATAATACTGTCTCTTATACAAAAGATGTTAGGAAAAACAAAACTGTTAACCCATCAAACAGTTCACCTGCTAATGCCTTTTGTCCCTGAAGGGCTTCACCATATTTTGCATGTGTGTTGGTTTTTTCCTATTTAAACAGCTCTAGTCATCCCAGCAACAGAAAGACAAATCACCTTATATGGGAGTCAGGAACAAGACTATAGGAGGAATGAGAAATATACACATCAATATTGGTCATTCTTTCATGTGGATGTCTTGTGTTAAAATAAGCTCACAGAAAATTTATTAGTGAGACTAAAAATTAATTTATCAAATCTCAGGTTAATTTATTGAGTCAAAATGTAGGCCACAGATGCAATAGTCTTTAAAGCAGTGAAAGCAATATTCATATTCCACAATGTAAACATCTAGTGTTTCACCACTTGGGCATCTACTAAATGAGATAAGAGAGTTTATACAACTTACTAGCATGTTTTCTAAACTCAGTACTGTGACAAAATATGCCTATTCATGCATAATGTTCCACAGAGCGTTTTGACCTTGGTAGTTCAAGTGTGCAGCCTCATACCTTACTGCATGCCAGAGCCTCTGGCATCATCAAAAGTCATTGGAAGACACTTGAGCTTCCCCTCATACCTGTGGTACCACCTCTCCAGACCCATGTAGCTTTTGTTACTCTCTTGATGTTGTGGACGATGAGTTTTGAAGTGTCCCAGGGCTCCAGCTCTGTCATGTTTTTGCCTGAGGAATGCCTTACTGTTGGCTAGCTACCTTCATCTCACTTAACTTCAGCCATGTTAAGGTAAAACTCAGGTATTCATATATAAAATAAGCACCAACTTCTAAAATTGATCCTGTATCTGAAAAAGAAATAAATCTACTTCCTGAAGGTCACCTCAGAGGGATGTCCTCCTCACTTGCTGTCAGGATTTCAGACTCTGCACATGGTGTCCCACCTCTTAGAAGAGAGTCTGTCTTCATGACCAGTCTCCCTTGGGAAGAAGGGTCAAGGCAGCCTAATCTTTTGCTAGGCCTTATGTTCTATAGCAGTCTATACATAGAAAACAAAATACAAACACCTAAACAGGTTATTTTGTGTAACTTTTTACTGGCTCTTGGCTGAAACATGACCTTTCAAGGTTATGTTAATTAACCATTTTTCAGGTGACACCAGGCTTGGAGAGACTGATACCCAATTTTCTCTCCTTGGCATAAGCGTAACAAATTTCAGTGTGAACATGTGGAACAAGTTACAAAAAAAGGCATAGGCCAGCATGGATGTCTATAACATTAAATAATTCAGCACAGGAAATTGCACTGGCCCACATTTTCCAAGTTGCAAGTCTGCAAGGCAAGATATGGATTTCAGGCTACAGGTCCACAAACACCTTGTCACAATACCTTGTCACTGCAGAAAAACAGCTACTTCCTCTTCCACCTCTTTGGTTCCTGTTTCCAGCTGCCAAGGCTCACTCCACCTTGGTGTCAGCTCTGGTGCTTGTTGCACTCTTTAGCCATTTGCACAGCTCTGCTCACTAGCTCCAAAGAAATTCTCTACTGTGTGATGCGTTTCTGTCTATTTAGTGAATTGAATTGCAGCAAGCAGTAGTCTTAAAAGTGAGAAAACTAGCAAAAGACACATTGCACATTGTGCCTGGAAGAACAGTGTTATCTCCTTCTAGCAATGCTGAACGGCTGAAATTAGCCAAACCCAGGTGATAGAGCCAAGGACTTACCTAGAAATGGTTTGCAATGTACATTCACAAGAAATTGTCTTTCCTTCAGTCATGTGATAAATTGTTTGATAGAAATTACTGCCTACATTCTTTGTCCTGAGGTAAGGTCAGATGAGACAGTTGTTTCAATTCCCTTTTTGTTTTCTAGCTCTGTGAATCTGTAGTTTTTATGTTTGTAGTATGAGTGGAATTAGAAGGTGTTCGCAAGTATTCAAATTAAATGCATGTCTCCCAAATTCACAGAAAGTGATCTCAAGGTGTAGTGCTTACAGTTCTATAGCATCCTCTCTCCATGGCCCATTCCACAAATGAAACAAAGACAGGTAATGTTTTTCTCCCTTTGCCATCCTTGGATCTCTATTGCTCTTTGAGACACACAAAGGTGCTCATTAAAAGAACTCTACTGGATTAAACCTAAGGTCCATCTAGTCCTGAATTGATCCCAGTGGCTATAAACAGATGCTTAGGGAACAGCAGGGAAAGCATATATGAAATGTAACACAACTGCTTGCCTTGTAAGACAATTATTTTTAGAACAGAATTTCCTGAGATGGATGTGGCTGCTCTCTGCTTACTAACTGTAGATTTTTTTTCCAAGTATTTTTTCCTTGATTCCAAGTCCATTCTTTTACATCCAGAGTTCCCTCTTATAATAAATACCACAAGTCTACTATGGGCCACACAAAGAATCACCTTCCCATTGTCTGCAGTCTGGTTACTACCAGATTCACCTGGTTCCCTTTTAGTTCCCCTTAGTGTGGTTGTGAAACTAATGTTTTGGTCCTAAATCGATGACAGTATTGCACGTACTTTAGCAGATGGAATTTCCATGCACATAGATTATATGCAGGCAGAAATAGAGGCAATGAGTAGACAAGCAAGGTATTGCTTGTGTTTGTCAGTGAAAATCGTGGTTGGACCACTGCAGAAAAGGCGCCTCCTGGATTTTTTTAAAAAAGGCTGGGGTTTCCCCTTCCCCCTGTCCCATCAAAAATGTCGACAGTGTTCATGACCTTGCAATTTAGTTTCCACTGCCAAGACTAAATGTTCCTCTATCGTCACGAATTCTGCATCCTCTGTCACCTGGAGACAAAGAGTTGAGGTGGGCAGGGGACCAGATTCTGAAAATAACTCCTGGGAAGCAGATAAGAAGAAATGTGGACAGCAGGAGGCCAGTAGCAGTTTTTGACAGTGAAAACCCAGACCTCGAGCTCCCTTTCTGCGACTCGCCCCGCGATCATCAATAAGGGTCGCTGCCAAGGCGCATCCCGCACTACCTGGGCGGGCGGCGCAGCATCCCGCGCAGGCTGCTCGGCTTCTCCCGGGCGCGCTGCCTCTCCGTGCAGTCCGTCCTCCCGGCAGCCCCGCGCTGGAGGGACGCCCGGGGACTTTGCACCCGCGGGAAGGGAGCTACGGGAGGGGAGCGCTGCCCTGCTCCGTGCGTGGCCGCCTCCTGCCTCCCTGACCGGGGCTGGAGTGACGGGAGAGGCGCGGCAGGAGCCGCTTGGCTCGCAGCCCCCGGCGGGGATCCGGCCCCTTCCCGCGGGGGCAGCGCCGACCCTGCCGTGTGACAGCCGTGGGGGGACGCTGCTGCCTCGGCGAGCCCGGCTGCGGCTGCGGCGGCTGCAGCCATGAGTTTCTCCGCCTGCCAGTGACACAATAACACGGGAAGCGGCGGGAGGGATCCGAGCCTGCCGAGGGGAAAAGTGACCTGACCCGCTCAGGTGAGCCGAAGCGGCAGGGGTGGCTGTCGCTGCCTCCCACCCCTGCGACGAGCTCTGCGGCCGCAGGGGCCGGGCGGGAGGAGCCCCGGAGCTGCCGGCGGGGACAGCGCGGCCGGGGGTCGGCGGGTCCCCGGGCCCCCCTCACTCGGCGGTACTGTGCCCGCAGGCCGGCGGCGATGGAGGAGGGCATGAGCAGCATGCAGCAGAAAGCGACGGAGCTGGAGCACATGGCCGAGGTCCTGCTCACCGGCGAGCAGCTCCGGTAAGCCGTGCCGTCCTCCCGCTTTGCCGGGGACGCGTACCCGGGTCAGCAGCAATCTCGCTGACGGCGAGGTGGTGGTGGGGGGATTCGGGTCGGAGCGCGAGGGTTTGTCCCCGAGGGCTTTCCTTGCACCGGAGCACCTGCCCTGCTTCCATCGCATCCCCGGGCTCCGACCCCGCTTCCAGCAGCGAGGAGGACAAGGGGGCCGCAGCCGGTGCTGTGAGCCCGGGGAGGTGTCACCGCTCGGGGGCTTCTGCCGCGGGCACCTCTGCTCCTCTGCGTGGAACAGGAGGCAGCTGGGGAGAGGCTGCTGCGTCACTGAAGGCAGCTAGCGATGCAGAAGGAGAGTGGCGTCTTTAAAGATTAAACCCCCCAAAGAACCCCTAAGCGATAAAGTGTCTCAACACCCCATGGGGAGCCAAGCGAGCTAAGGCAGCGCTCCTGCACAGTCTCGCTGCTGACCGGCGCTGGCAGCGGCGCCGGCAGCGGCGCCGGGCGCTGACCCCGTAGAGCTGCGCCTTACTCACAGGGCTTGTTTTTATTTTGGATCAGCTGGTCCCAGCAGATGGAAGGGGATCCCTACTGTCAGTGCCAGCAGTAATTAACAGTGCTTTGTGACTGGAGTTGTGTGCGGCACAGGAACCTTGAACAAAAATGCCTGACTCAGTTAATTTTTAACTTCTGTGATGTATTTAGTGTGCCAGCTGTACCCATACACCAGAGAGGAGAAAAATAAATTTCAGTGCTTTCAATTTGGTGATGGAGCATCGTGTGATTGAGAAAGAAAAATCCCATTATAATGTGTTATATGAGTAACTAGAAGGAGATTGTAAAATAATTTCCCAGTAGTTTTTGCTTGATTTTTTTTTAATCTTTGTGTTCAGATGTCAGATAAACACTTCAAAGTGATGCAGATGTTGCTTGATTTGGAAGGTGCCCTCATGGCTGCCAGTACAGACACTGTTACTGTTTGCATCCAGGAGGTAAAGGGCATTGACACCTTATGATGCACATCCTTGGTATCTATGGTTGGGAAGTAAATGTTGTTTTGGTAGTCTGACTCCAGTACCCACCAGTATCTGCTCAAAGCTTTAGATTCTGCTTCAAAGTAGCCTGAAGTGAAACCTAGGGTGACAAGAGTGCATGGCACAGGCTCTGCATCGTGGAGTTGGTGCAAAGTTTTTCATCCAAGTGATGAATCATAATCCTGCCACTTGTAATTTATGTCACTAGAAGCTGAAGATTTGACGCTAATACAAAATTTTTCTTAAGATCACATTAATCTTTCTGTATACCTCATAGTTGAATGTAAAAGCAAAAACTTTGCAATCTTTCCCTAAGGAGAAGACTGAGGAAATGTCAACAAATCTGGCTGCTAGAATCAGCTCGTTAGTGTCACAATCAAGGATGATAATTGTCATTTTATTTATTAAGGTCATGCAACATGGAGCTGGTTTTGGGCAGGATGATCTGCAGATACAAAATAATTCTTCTGGATCCTGTGAGGTTACCTATGGACATTCCTTTGCAACTACTAGAAGTGGCCTAGATCTGCTGGGGGTGTGGGTACATGATCAAGTCAGCATGCATAATGTGTGGCTACTGCTGAGTGGAAGGATCCATTCCTTTTCCTGCTCTCCAGTAGTGTAGCCCCATCTCATCCCTTGTGCCTGTTTGCGTACTACTTGCACTTCTTGAAAGGAGATCCAATGTGGTGATTGGATGGGTGGGTTAGTTTTCTGATCTGCCTTCCAGAACCTACAGAAGATAGGTAGTGGGAATGTGGAGCAAGGAGCAAGAAGAGGAGGTGGTGTAGAAGAGGCAAAACCTCTCACTTGGGTAGCAGTGAGCTGTTGAGTCAGTGGGAACTGTATTGTGAGACTGCACCCAATATTGTCTTACCTTTCTCCAATTTTTTATTAACTTTCTTCTGTTTCTCTGTTGGGATACTCTGTGCAAAAAGTAAGTTTTCTTCAGTTTTCTGGACAATAAAAGCCACAAAATAAGTGATAAAAAACTAGCCAGTAGACAAGTTTTATCCCACCCAGCTAAGAAGTTTTCCTTTCCCTGTCCAGGATAAGTATGTCATTGTTAATGCTAAATGAAAATATGGAGGGTTTTCAGAATCAGACAGGCTACATCAGCAGCCTTTGGGGCAGGCAAACAGATGATAGAAAACCAGCACACACATGCACTCCAGGAAACAAACTGTACTCTATTCTTAGTGATGCTTACAACTGCAAGATGAGCCCCCCGTGGGAATGATGCAGACAGACAGGTGATTATGTGTGTATTTGGGTGAAAGTGCATGTGAGCAAGTGTTGCATGCTGCAAGATGAACACATAAGAGTAAAAGTGTAAATTGAAACTGTGAGCATAGTGTTACTTACACAAACCCAATTGAATGAAGGTATTTGAAGCACTCTTGTGCTAGACCATACAGCACATGTGTCTAAACTCAAATACTTAATTTAAATTCCTTACAAAGTTCCTACTGCCCGTCTCACCCAAGCCTCATGTGTTGCCTCATAGCTCTTGTTCCTGTGCGTGTTGCACATCTGTCCCTCTCTGGCAGGGACTTGATGCAGTGAGAGCTAAAGTTGTCTGAGACACACCTTGGCAAGCCTGTCTTTGCGCACTGGCAGTGGTGGTGATGGAAGCCCTTTGTCCCCTTCCCCCCTCAAGGCAAGTGCATACTGGCTAGGGGAGAGAGAGGAGGAGGCCAAAGATTTTTCCTTCTCTTTATTCCTGTCCCTCAGTTGTTTGTGATGTGTGTTTTGCCTTTGAGAGGTCAGGAGTTCTGCCCCTATGCGTGCTCACCCAGGGAGCCGGCTGCTGGCACAGCCTGTGATGTAAATACTGGTCTGTGGGTGGGGTGATTTATGAAAAAAGAAACAGGATCTTGAGCTATATTTTAGCTAACATGGTAAATTTTTACATCCAGTAGTGTCCTTTACCTCTATACCTAGTAGCTGTCTGAGCAAGCATGTCACTCTTACCTTTGGTTAATAGAAATGTATTTTTTAAAGTGAGGACTTCTCAAGTTTGGTTCTTGGTGAGCTTTAAATGATCAGTGAGAGTCATCAGAACAGACCCTTTGACAGTTTCTGCTGCCATGCAGGAAACCAGGAAGAGCAAGGCGAGAGCTGGGATGGGCACAAAGTAGCTGTGGGCTTTGCAGGCACTAATGGTCCTGCAAGGACAAACTGTGGGAGCTCTGGCTGGCTAACAGCTTCAACCCCCCAAAGCCCCAGCTCTTCCCTCTATTCTACTGCAGATTCAGACATCCTATACCTGCTCAGGGGTGAGCTCTCTCTTTTGAGGAGGCTGAAGTGATGAGTATGAAACTGTTTCCTGAAGAAACAGCGAGCTGTGCTTGAGAGGATCATGGGGCCTTCAGCTTCCTCAGAACTGGGAGAGCCCTTTGAAGCCTTCATCCCGCTACATCCCTGCCTACAAATCTCTGCCTGCTATGGCCTTGGAAAGTGAGTGTCAGTGGACTTCCTTGACCTTGCTGGTGGTGTCTGAAGGAAGGTGTCACATCCTTAATGCTTTGGGTAGTCATTGTTGGAAGCTTAAAAAGGAGAACGTAAATGGCGCTACTGAAGTTGATAAGAGTTTTATCAGAAGCAGAGCAATTCCAAGCTCATTTCCCTCCTGATTCAAGGCAACAGGTTGTGCCCATTTCAACACTGTTTAGCAGAAGGATTAAAGTATTATCTCTTGCTGGGTTTGAGTTTTAACTTGATTAGAGCAGATATTGCCCTCTGGCAACCCAAAGCAGTTTCAGTGGGCATGTTCTGTTACACATACTGGCTGCCTGTCTTACAAGTTAGGGGTGTCTGAACTCTTCCTTGTCTGCTAATTGTTTAATGCCAGGTTGTTACTAAAATCTCATATATCTCCCAAGAGTTTCTCATTTCTCACACAAAATGTGCTTAGTAATTCAGGGGTCTTCAGGCTTCAGTTGACCAAACAGCAATATTGAAAGAATACCTATTTTTATCTATTTTTTTTTAAATCAGAAATTGCCATTGTATATGCAGTGCAGTTCTCTGTGTTAGGTGTAACTCTGTGGAATGGAGTGGTCCAGAGTTCTTTGTTCAAATAATTTCACTTTCATCAATTTGTTTTCCAAACTCAAACAATCAAAAGCTGGCAGTCTTCTCTGTGAGGTTCCAGTAGAGTGATACGCCGAAAGAAAAGGTTTCAAAGTGAAGGTTGGTAAAGCTCTGAAATGAAGTGCTCTGAAATGAAGGTTTCCCACTGACTCTACCCTTTCACAACACTTTCAATTATCTATTAATATACATTATTTTAATTTTATAAGAAACATGTTTCTGAGATTTGTATGTTCATTTTCCTAGAATCTTTGATACCTGATGTACCCTCTCATGTGTTTCCATCTTGCCTGTTTGTACTGATTCTAATGACAAGTCCCATATATATGTGATTCCTGGTCCAGGAATCACAGTATCTCTTCTTCAGTAAAATTGTGGTTTATTCAACATTTCTAGAAATGAAGATGCAAGGCCTTTATTTGCTCAGTTCTTTCCTTTTAGCTATGCCTTTCAATAATTCAGTTGTTCCCATCAGCCACTTTCCTAAAGCCCAGCTCGGAGATCAAGTAGTTAACAATGCACATTCAAATAGCAATTGCTCCTTCACTGTGCACACAAGCAGGCAAATGTACGAGTGGGTATTTTATGTATTCCATTCCAGATGGAGTCAGTCGTTAACTTTCGTCTCAGGTTAGCAGAGATCAGCAGGCAAGCTGACATGAGCAGCACATGCAAGAATATTTTTATTTATTTTACATTGGAGTAGCTGCCTATGAAGAAGCAAAGGAAACTTGTTTCGATGTTGGTGGTCGTGCTGGAAAGGCAGAATGAATGTGCCAAAATCCATCTTGGTTTGCATTTACTACATGATCCCTGCTTCTGTGGGAGCAGTGGCCACAGGCTGGCACCACGACAGAGAAGTCCTCCTATCACTTCCCATTATTATTTACTATTTGTGTAGCTATAGAACCTCGGAATCTGAGCTATTTATCCGGTCCCAACAGGGGTAGCCACTGTATGCTCTGGTGAAAAATGAAGTCCTTACGACATAAATCTTGGCTGCAGTTGGTAGTGGTTTCTTGCAGCAGTGGTGGGTTCTGGATGGTGAGGGGTGGTCTGTGTGAAGCCACCAAAGTAGGACCCTGTTGGGATTGGGATTTTTGGTTTGGGAGGTCAGACGCTGAGCCCAAGAGTGGCATTCTGAAAGCACAGATCAAAATAACTCCCAAATGTAGAGATGCAGAGAGGATACTGTGTGTACTAGGATAGGCAGGGAGCTCTGGATACTGCGTTCAGAAAGGATCTGCTCTTTCTTCCTTCCAAAGTCACATCTTGTAGAGTGAGACCAGACTGAAGCTAGGATGGAGGTCAAACAGCTTTCATTATTGGATAGTTGGACAAAGACTAGGGAGAAATCAGTGCATCTCATTTTAATTGAGGCATTTCTTGTATCTGTAAACTCCAGCACTTTTTAAAGTGTAAAACTCCCAGAATTTCAGTGCTTTCTGTGATGCAGAACTTAAGAAAGTGAAAGATATTGTCACAGCAGCAAATACTGGCCTGTCTGCAGTGCATCCAGGTTCCTGACATAGACTTCTTCATCCCCGTTACTAAGTGTCCTGGCTTGGTGGTAGCTCCAGGCTTAGGGTCTGCTCTCAGAAAGAGACATTCCCTCCTGAGGCTCTGGGCCCTCCTGACTTTGTGCTTTTTATTTTTATAACCCTTGTATTATGGTTCTGCTAAGTTTCCTGCCTCTGTCATCCTGGCAGAGCAAAGTTGTGTGAGTCCTTTAGCTAACTCAAAGACACTTTTTTTCCCTGTGTTCAAGGCCAGTCATCTCCTCAAAACAGACTTATGTGGGAAGAAGTTAAACTGATGAAGAACTGGTGAAGGGGATGAAAATCTGTGGAGGAACAAGAGATAATAAGGTTTGGGTCATGTGAAGGTTTGGGTCCTTGAAGAAGAACTGCGTTGAGGCTCTAAAGGTTAATAAAGACAGAAACTGCAAAGCTTCAGGTCTCAGCAGAACCTCTGGCATTTGTTGAGGGAAGGATGCATTTCATGTGTTAATAATGGGTTGTTGTTTTTTTTCCCTTGAGCAAGATCAGGACATATAAGCCATGTATTTTAAATAATTTTACTCTATAAACCTTTGTAATTAAATAGGTACTTCTGCCTCCTGGTTCCCTCTGTGCTTCCCCTCATATGAAATGGCTTAAGCATCTTTGGACCATCACTATATGGTGACCTGCTCTTGGAGGAGTGATCAGCAGGGCTTTTGGAAGGCTGGTATTTCAGTTGGGTCAGTTTTACAAACCAATTTACCACATGGCCACATAAAAGCTCTCTCTGAAGAAATACAGGGGGAGAAATGGGTGCTGACTTCCCCCATGTCACTGAAACACATACACTTTAAGGCTGCGGTTTGCTGATAGAGCCGATCTAACTGAGGCTGCTACTGCCCTGCTCTTATCACTTCCCTTGCACTTCGCACTGAGGTTCGTCTGGGATCAGAAGTTCAGGGAAATGAAGCAGCTGAAGCCAAATAAGAAAAAATTTAACTTTCTAAACCGGTTCAGCATGAAGTCAAACCAGTGCCAGCACTAGGGTAAGGGAGCCAGCAGAAACACATGGTCAAAGACAGGGAGAGGAAGCAGTGGCACCAGCCAGTGCTATGTTTGCTTGACCATCTCTTCAGGGCTCACTTTGCTGGATTCCCCTTAAAAAATTTCAGACTGCAGTAGAAGACTGACTATAAAAATTGTGTTTAGATGCCCAATACATATGTTGTTACCAGACAGGTAACAGGTTGTTTTTTTTTCTTTTTCAAGGCTTTTACCTTTACTCGTGCACTCTTGTCATAGTATTATGCATGAATGGAGGTACCAATACCAACATTTCATGTTTTGAAATTTGTGCTATGTAATTTGTATGACCAACATGTCACTGTGCTACCAGTGTGACAGCACCACTTGAGAATGCAACCTTGACCTTACTTATCAGCCTTTTACAGTCTTCATAGTTTGTGTCTTAGCAGTGCCTCAATCCAGTAAATGCGTTCAGATCTCAAAGGTGTAGTTCAGAATAATTAAAAAGTGTTCCTTGTTGGACTTGCTAATTCAGAGTGAGTATAGAAGTGAATTTTCACATAACAAGGCTATAATCTCCATTTTCTTGCAATTTGTGTAGGTGCATACCTGAGCTACCACAGCTGTGTCACAGGACCTTTTTGGTTTCTGTGATGAAGGAGGGATAAGTCATGCTGTGGGTTTTACAGTGGTGTTGAGCTGATGTGTCTGTCTGCTGCTGCAGAAAAGGGCAGCCCAATTTCCTTGGAGTGGGGATCCTGCTGCTTGGCAGGTGCACTGCATTGGTGTGTGCCTGAGCTCATGGTGAACAGTCTGGGTAGCTCAGACAGGTTATCGTTGTGTCCAGCTAGCACTAATGGCAGTAAGGGATAAGGTCAGCTTGCCTGGGGTCAGGGGACAGGGAGCTCCCAGGCCCCAGTGAACCCACAGTGAGGTTGGTTTCTCAGGGAATCAATTCCTGGTGTTGAAGAACAGCTCTGCCAGTCCAGGAGCCTCTTCTCAGTCCTTTCATCCCTTCTTCCCTTGTTCGATGCATGTTTACATGTCAGGTGTTTGGTAGAAGTCACAACAATGATGGACAGGATTTGGGTGACTCCATCCAGACAGCTCTGTGGCTGTTTGGGTCAGTGTGCCTCCTGTATTAAGGCAGCAAACACAGAGATGCTCACTTGAAGGTAAAAGTCAAATGACAAAACTGTAACTAAATGGCTGGTCAGAGCAAAAGCCAACGCACCTAAGAGATGGTGATAGCAAAGATGGGAGCTTGAGAGTGGAGTAATACTGTATTTGATGTGGCAGAAGAGGAGGAGGCGGTGGAAGGAATCGGAGATGGACACCATTATTCTGGTCATGAGCTGGAACAAATATCTTTCTAAGATGATGTTTGTCAAGGACAGTACATAGAAGAAACCTTGAGGTGAAAAATAAAAGGGAAGAAGAATGTGGAATAGAACTTTGTGGGGAAGAGGTATGGCTGTCCTGGAAGAGACTTTGCGTGAGGAACCTGGGGAGACCAAAGCTCTTGTGTTGATGAGCAGCACTATAATATTTATCCTTTGTGAATCTTGTGTACCTGGTTTCAGAAGGTTCTCTCACCCCCAGTAACACAGACATCATCTAGCACAGTAGCCTTTGACTTGGCACTGTGGAGGTTTGTGTGGGTTTGTTTCCTTCCTTCTCACATGAAGTGCTGTGGCCAAAATGGGTGTTTGTCCGTAGTGTTTCCCTTAATGTTCAGCTGAGCTGTTGTACAGCCCACTGGCTCTGTGTCTGCACCACTTTCCTGCATATCAGGCCAAATGAATTTACTGGCAATTAAAAAGAAGTTTCTGTATGTTGCATGTGTTGCTTTTTACATTATGGCTCTTGTCTTCAAAGCATTGGGACTACTTAAAGCAAGTCTGCATGTTCCTTTGTGTTTTCATAAGCCAATCTCAGCTCTGATTTGAGGCTAACCAAATGCAAGGCATAATTACAGTATGGTTAGTAAAAACAGTGATTTTTAATTTAATTCCAATGAGTATTGCAAAATCTTCACAGAAAGTTGAATTTGTGAGTGCTTATCTGAGGAATCAGAGTCCAACATTTATTTACATTCATCCTCTTTGGAAGGAGAATAAGACAACACACAGCCAACACATCACTCAGAGTTAGGATTGCAAATAATGGAAATTAATTCTGAAAAGATACTAGCTAAGCATTATTTATAGTGCTGACTGTCAGTGGTAGAACAATTTCCTTTCATTTTTTTTAGAAAAGATCCTTCTCTTGATAATCATGCATCCTTTTCTACAGTAGCATATAATTGTATAGCTTAGAAATCAGGGTGGTATAATAGAGAGCTGTTAATTCTTTCCTGATTCTCAGGATGTAATTAACTTATACTTTCCTCTAGCTGAAATTAATTTATCTTTACTAAGATGTGGAAAGAGTAACTCCTAGCTTAAACTGCTATTAAAGTGCAAACAGAGGAAGATTGTGATGGAAAGAAGCTCAAAGTAGCATTATCGTGTACAAATCCCAAAAGAGTGTACAAATACCATTTTGAGAGTAATTTGGCTCTATAGGCTTAAGGACTTGTCTTGGAAAATTAAAGTATTTTGACAACTCCTAGCATTCGGACAAACTCAGATCTTTCAAGTCTTTTGGGAAATGGCAGAAATAGATGAGGTGAAATGAGGTTAATAAGTAGATCTTTGTGGAGTGGTCACGTGGTGTAATGGAGAGCACTCCGGACTCCAAATCCCAAGGACCTGAGTTTGAGTCTCAGTGGGGACCGTCCCCTGGCAGTTCAAGCCTCCCTGCCATCCGACACCATCAGATCTCGGATGCTCAGCAGAGTCAGCCCCGGTTAGTACAGGGTGCTGTGACAGTCCCAAGGACATCACTGTCACTGTCCAAGCTCACTCAGCCGTGGCAAATGAACCTTAGGACTTAAACGGTGGGGCCAGTTCTGTGCACGCTGTGCCTCACCTAAAAAATCCACTGCGCAGGCTGGAAGGGCACACCCACGTGGGGAGAGCCCTGCCCAAATCTTCGTTCACGAAATTTGGCCATACATACATATGTACAAGTAGATGTTTGTGATGAGAAGAATGAGTCCATAGTAGGAGCCATTGGTACCATATTGTACATGTCTAGTTAGATGAGACAATGAAAGTGGGTGCTCAAAAGCCCACTAAACACAAGAAATAAAGCAAAGTTTATTGGATGCTTATTTTAATAAGCTTAATTTGTTTATCTTTAATTTGTGTAAAATTATGCAACTCTCTAAAATAGACAGCAAAAAGGTGTCTTCCTACAAGAAACAAGCCCCAGGGAAGGCTGGCTCTCAGGGTGGGATTGGGCTGGAACACATCATATATAAAGTGATTCTGAGGGCTGGGTCTGCTCATCCTAGAGAAGAAGAGGCTTGGGGGGATCTTACTGCTGGTTGCAACTACTAAAATGAGAAGGTGTAGGCAGAAGGGTATAGAGTCTTTTCCAAGGTGCACAAGGATAGTACAAGAGGCAGCAGTCAAAATTCGCAAGGGACTTCCTAATTAGATACTTGGAAATAATTATTCACTGTAAGGGTCAGTAAAAAATTGCAATAGGGGCCCAGAGAAGCTCTGAAATACTAAAATCTTGCCTGGACATGACCCTGAGCAACTTGTACTAACTGGATGTGCTTTCAGTATAGGTTGGACCAGATGGCCTCCAGAGATACCTTCCAACTAAATGTTTCATAAAGGCATAGTGTGTTGCCTTCTTGAAGCTATGGTGGCTGATATTATCAACTTTTCGTTACTGGCTGCTAACCAGAGATTATTGTCCACTCAATGGAACTGGTGGCAGGGCTTCTAAGAACTCTCCTTAACCTACTTTAGTGCAAAATCAGCTGAGTTAGTTTGCACCACTGCTTGCTCTTACATTGTCCAGATTTTCAAGCAAATTTAAGGATGAGAAATGTATCCATTTCCAAATGAATGCACAAGAACTTTTGAAATCTCTCTATTTCAACTGAGATTTTTAGAAAGATGTGAAGGTGACAACCTGACTCCCTTGACCTCACTGCCTTAAATTAGGCCAGGATTTTACCCCAGATTGTGTGAGATTGATGAGATGCCAGCATCACAACTCTTCCCACCACCAAGACTGCTTTTCAAGGTGTCTGTGAGGTTATCTGTAGATTCATTTCTTAAGAACTTGGGGAACAGAAGCCAAAGCAAATACAGGACATGGTGGTTTTATATCAATCCTTGAAGGAGGAGAATGGAGAAGAGATAGGAGACAGTGTACAGACTAATATGTGCTGGAAGGCCAGTGAGTCACAGTGCCAGAAATCCTGCTGGCTCTGTAGTGTTGGCATTACAAGAAGAAGAGCAATCACAGGGCCAGCCACCTGCTCCTTTGTTCTCACTGCCTGCACAGCATTGCTACAGATGGATTGAGCCCTCTCAGATCCTCTCACGCTGGGCACAAAGGGACCAGTTTGGGAGTTCATTTGTCTGCACAGGTTCCTGTGCATGATCCTGCAGCTCCAAATTGCTTGTGGAAAGAGGACTTTCAGTCACGTGTTGAGAGGGAAGAAAGTATTTGAACTGTTAACACTTTCTTTCCTTGGAGTGGCACTTCTCATCCTGTAATCCATTTAGAATGTATTGTGATATATTCCCTTGCCTTTTCAGATGAAAGACGTGATTAAATCAAGCATGTGCCTAACCATTATCCCACCTTGTTAAAAATAATAATACTTCTTTGAACACACACAAAACAATGGGATTTTTGCTTTCTCTGTATGCCATTGTGCTTTGTCACAGTGTTGCAAGGCCTAGATCCTTTAAATATTTCATAATGGGTGAAAATCCAATCATTTTAAGTTTTCTATAGAGTAGTGGTTTTTCCAAGGGCTATACTTTGGGCCTAGGGTAATGAATCAAACATGGGTGGTTGGAAGATAATTGCTTGCATTCACTTTGTTGGGCTGCAGAGGGGCTAGAGCTTCTCCAAACTAATATATTAAGAACTTCATATGACTTTTTTCGGTTGAGTCTGTAAATCAACACCAGCTGAAACAGCATATCCTACATAATTTCACATAAAATATGTTTGTACTCTGTGTTGCTTTCTTCTCTCATGAATATGGAACATCTGAGTTTACATGAGGCCAGTAACAACAGTACTCTTGGGAAACACATTATTGGGCCAAAGGAGGAAGAAAAAAGGATTGCATAAACTGTTCTGGAGAAGCACAGTAAACATGGTAAAAAGATTTTATTTAAGCGTATAATGGCTAAGGAAAAGTTCAGTGGACTGGAAATTGTGAAATTTTGCTTGCAGGCTGAAAACTGTACTCAGCACATTTTTTTATGTAAAATACCAGTATTTCACCTCAGAAAGTGACAAACCTGTAGGAAAAGGCACAGAAAGATGTTGGCCATTGGATCAATGGTTTTATGTCTTCAGTGGCCACAAGCCTTTTGCAGTTTCAGCAGTTTGTGTATGCACAGCTTACTTACATATGAACTGAAATCTTACATTATTGACAGTCTGGGGGAGGGGATCGAGGACACCCTCATTGAGTTCACAGATGACACCAATTTGGTCAGGAGTGTTGATTTACCAGAGCATAGGAGGGTTCTACAGGGGGATTTGGTCAGGCTGGATAAATGGGCCGATGCCAGTTTTGTGAGGTATAACAAGGCCAAATGCTGGGTCCTGCATCCTGGTCACAACAACCCCATGCAAGACACCAGGCTTGGAGATGAGTGGCTGGAAAGCTGCCCATTGGAAAAGGACTTGGAGGTGCTGGTTGGAAGCAGCTAAACATGATCCAGCGTGTGCCCAGGTGGCCAAGAAGGCCAGTGGCATCCTGGCTTGTATCAGAAACAGTGTGGCCAGCAGGAGCAGGGAAGTGATTGTCCCCCTGTGCTCAGCACTGGTGAAGCCATGTGTCAAATTCTGTGTCCAGTTCCAGACCACTCAGTACAAGAGGGACATTTTGGTGCCAGAGTGTGTCCAGAGAGGAGCAGTGAAGCTGGTCTGGAGCACAAGTCTGATGAGGAGAGGCTGAGGGAGTGTTGGGTGTTTGTACTGGAGAGGAGGAGGCTCAGAGGAGACCGTTTTGCTGTCTACAACTCCCTGAAAGGAGGCTGTAGCCAAGTAGAGGTTGGTCTCTTCTCCCAAGTAACAAGTGACAGAGCAAGAGGGAATGGCCTCAAGTTGCACCAGGAGAGGTTTAGATTGGATATGGGGAAAAATTTCTTCATGGAAAGTGTTGTCAAGCATTGGAACAGGCTTACCCAAGGAAGTGGTCATCACCGCTGGAGGTATTTAAAAGACGTGTAGGTGTGGCACTTGAGGACACAGTTTAGTGGTAGATTTGACAGCCTTAACCCAGGTTAAGGGTTGGACTCAATGATCTTAAAAGTATTTTCCAAGATAAACATTTCTGTGATTCTGTGATTCTATAGTTCAACATTCATAAAGCTCATTTTGGTTACTTTCAAATTAAGACCTAATTATCACTCTAATGTGCTTTGATAGCCAGGGCAAATAGTGGACTAAACCTTGACACAGGCTCTGGTATCCACATGTCTGGGCAGTTCCAGCAAGAAAGTGCCTGTGGTCTGTCTGCCCAACTGTGCTTGCTGAAACCATCTGAGGAGCAACCATGGCCAAGCTCCTACCGATCCTGCCTTTCTTCAGGACAGATAATATCCAGGCCCATGTTGAGTAAATGAATTGGATTAACACACAGTGTTGAGTCATTTATACCAATGATAGGTGAGTATCTGAGTCTTAACCACTCAGCTCCTGTTGTCCAGTTGCCCATCCAAAGCCTATCTCTAACGTGTCTGTGCAACATGTGTTTTGGATTCAAGCTGGGGCCCGAGACAAAGTTTGCAGTATGCTGTAAACATAACCATATTGTTGTAATCTGAATCCAGCAGCATTTACTGAGGCTGATGCGTATGTAAAACTGATGCCATTACATGGTGAATAAGGGTCAGGATGCATGTTCTGAGTTACTAAGGCAGTAAGAAGGCACAGTTTCAATTTATTGTCAGAGCACATAAATACCCGTTCACTGACCTTGCTGCATGTGTAGAGAGAGAATTTTGCCCAGAAAGAGAAATGGCAAACACATGCCCAGCAATGGTAGCAAGCTTCTCAGTAGAGCAACAGAATTTTTTTGCCTCCTTGTGGATTTATATATTATTTTAAAGGAAAATTTCCATTTAATCTTAAGAGGAAGATTGCTTCTGTAATATTTATCTTTTCAAGACTTATCTACTTGTGAGCATTTGATAAGGCCTAATCAAGCAAGACAAGATCGTTGATAGCATCCTGACAGAAGGAACTATTCATAAAGAGTGGTTATGCCACAGCTGTGTATCTGTTCATGTCATATATGAGATGTAGAAAAATGCTGAGCTAATCAAACAAAACCATCCCCAGGCTAGATTTTTCCAAAAGCAAAATCTTGTAAATAGAATTAGTATTTAACTAGAATTTTTATTAATGCGTGTATCTTAATGATAAAGTTCTTCATTAGCCTATCAGAATTTAGGCAGTGAGCAACTTCATGCCATTATATAATCCCCTTAAATTCATATATCATAATTCTTCATGTTACATGTTTGTATGACCTAGATAAAGAAAGAGATTTAAAGCAGACAGGATGGGATTTTGTCATTAAAATATTTGTGTCAGAAAGCAATCCTTTCTGTGTTAAAAAAATGAATACAGTAGTGTTATGTTGAAAAATTGTTGAATCAAATCAGTTGCCATTTGCATAGATGCATTTGGAACTCACTCAGTGAAGTCTGGGACAATCAGTAAGATTTCCAAGACATTTTTATTTTTTTCATCTCTAGATGGTGATTCTTCTTTTTTGTTTGGCATTTGCAGTGAAACCCTGTTGGATGTTACATGATTCCATTTAAGAAGAACATGTATAAATGAGCAGAATGTTAATTAGGATTACACTGATTTGTTGCCTCCAGCTGACTGTGAAGGCCATACTGGCTAGTATTCTACTCTTAAAGCAATGCTTTTCTTAAGCAAACAACACAACTTAAGGAAACTCTAAAAGGCTATAACTTCATTCTATTTAGGCTTCTGTCCTGTTTTGATTTATTCATTTCAATAATTGCATACTCTATATTATTACAGTAAATAAAATCAAATTATGTGCCACTATATAAAATAGACAAATTCCAGACTAAAGAGACCAAGATGACTATAACTATATAGACAGGTTCTTTGTGGTAGCTTCACAAGATTCTCAGATTAGAGACTGGAGGTTCCTGCAAAGCTGGTGAGCTGGGTCTCAGCATGATGAGTGGATGTTGCACATGGAGTCAGGAAAGCCCACTGAGTGCAGACATGTAGAGACTTCAGCCAAGGGTAAAATGCAGAGTTAGGCTGTGGAGCTGGCAGAGGGATCCTCTGCCACTGGAGCTGCTCCTGGCTGCTACACTTTGATTTAGCAAGGAAGCAGAGCAGACTCTTGACCTCTCTACCTGGTACCCAGCTGATGGGGTTTCCTCACAGCAGATCCCCAGCCATGTCTTGACACAGCTGTATGTCACAAAGATTGTAGGATTTCCTTCATATGATGGAGGAAAACATGCCCCTAGTTCAGTGTTGACTGCATGATAATGACTGGCCAGTTAAATCCCTATCCTGCTAATCAGCCAGCTAAGGGCTATTGCTTGTGTGCACAGTAGAAATGACAAACAAGGAACACCCTGTGGCAAAAGCAAGGAAGCATGCCCCCAAATGCAGATATCTCTCATTATACCTACAGCTCCTGAGCGTTGGCAAACACAAAAGAGTGTCTGTGTAACTGCATTTTTTTTTAAATAAAAGCTTTAATATGAACAGCAAATGTCTTTATATAGGCAGCATTTGAACTTTTCTTTTTTGCAGCTGATATGAACCAGGACTTTAGAAAGGCTGTGAGTCCTGGTATAGTGCATTTAAAGGCCAGCCTCTGATATTCTTCCTTCCTGTAGTATTCCCAACGTTGTTTGTAGTAGTGTCAGTGTAAATCATGTAATTATAAAACATGAGATTGGAAGGTCTTCTGCAGAATATTATAACACATGAACTTTTGATATATTTATAACAGTTCTCTGAAAGTCATTCTTGCCTTAAGTAACAATTAGAATTTATTTTCAAAAACTTTTGACTAATGCTTACATTCCCTCAGCATCACTTAAATAACTTTTCTTGCTTTCTGCTTTCAATTCACCTGGAAGATTATAGACAGCAATTCTGTTCCTTTCACTTTTTTCCAAGATAAGGCCAAACTCCCAAGCCAGTATCTTTTTCGCTCTGTTCATGAGACCGGCTTGTCATTTCTCATACAGGAGTAGAGCTACATCATTGCATCTCTTTGAGCTTATTGTTCTTGAATGACATGGCAGAAGCAAAACACACTATTTAGATGATGTTCTGTAGTATCATATACAATGACATGAAGAACTGGATTTCTGTAATTTATGGAGATGTCTCAGTTAGAAAAACCTAAGTCTGACTTTGGTTTTTGTATGGTCTCCGCCTGTTTATAGCCTGTAGTTAGTGCAAATTTCAGTACTGAATATTCATCTGTTTCTTACTCTCTGTTGTTTTCAGCTTCTGAGTTTTCAGTTTTCAGCAAAGCATTTTGTTGTTAGTGCACAGCCTTTCGTTTCATAGTCTTACCTGTTCCTCCATTTCTCTTTATGCACTGCGGAGGTCATCCACTAACAATTTAATCACCTCTTGATAATTCACTCAAATGGATCATTACTTTCAGTGTTTAAAAATGAGAATCAGTCCCACTTTTATTTTGCAGTTTAGTGGTCAACCACTGGATTTCAGCCACTTCTGGAAGGCGGTGAGAAGAACTCCCTTGAATCATGTCTTCTGTCAGTGTAACATCCTGCATATTGAGGTATTGCCAACTGTAGGGTAAAAAAACATGAATCGGGACCAGAATATTGTAAGAATTTTTTTTTAAATGGAATTCAATACAGAGTGTCTTTTCTCAGTGAGTACTTTTCCATTTACTGCTATGACAGCTTTCTTCAAAATAAAAATAAATCCCAATAATACTAAACATTTAAAAAAATGAAGATACTAATTTGGAACAGGAAGAGATAAGCAAAGTTTGGTGGTTTTAATACAACGTACTGTATATTGAAATAATATTGCATCTGTACTCATTTTAAGATGAACCTACATATTAGAAATGTCTTAAGTCATAACCTCAACATAAAGTTGTATTTGTTAACAATATTACATAACACTATTTTATTAGTGCTTTTATTACCTCTCAGGTACTGGCTATCTGTGCTTGATGGCATTCATGATTACACAGTGCAGTATTTGGATAAGAGTTTTGTGTAGAGATGGAAAACACTTGGTAAAAGCAGTTGAGATATTACTGCAGTATGAAGCATTATTAATGATGAAGGCAGATTTTTTTGCTTGCTTTAAGCAAGCTTGCCAAGGACTGCTGAAAGAAGTCCAAACAGTTGGTGCTCCTCTAAGAAGCATAAAATATCAGGGAGAAGATCTTCTGCAGATCTGTGGTTCTCAGACTGAGAGCAGCCATGCCTGGAAGGACTTTGAGCTCAGAGGTTATCCAAAGCCATATAACGCTCCAGTAAAACTGTTTGTCACTTATTGACAGGGTGGAAGAAATACCAAACTGCATTTGAGATTAAGCACTTGACTAATTTCAGTTCTCCCGTGGATTTCTTGGATTATTTCTGGCAGATAACAACCCTTTCTACTGTTTACACTGCAGACTTGTTCAGTACTGTGGTGCTTTCTGGGCACTGCTGGTTTGCTCATCCCCAGATGTGCTGAGAGATGGGTGGGTGAAAAGACCTCCTTGTTTCTCAGGTGGTCTGAAATTTGCTGCATGCATTGCAAGTGCCTGCCAAGGTCATCCTCAGCTTTTCCCTCTCAATAAGTGTAAAAAAATGTCAGCCTTGCATAAAGGACCTCAGCCTGTAGCTTTTTTTGGTAAGGTGCATCCAAGAGAGCAGGGCTTTCTGTATTCACAGCCCCTTGTATCCTTGCTGCAGCCCCTGTTCTTGACTCCAGTGATGCAGACCAGTAATTCAGTATCCTATTCCCCAGATCCTGGTCTGCCTCTCCAAGTTTCTAAATGGCAGTGCTAGCAGGAATAGCTATAGCAGTAGGGCTTGGGCTCTGACTTGTATTTGCCTTGTTTAGCCCATTTAGCATTTAAAAGTAACATTGTCCTCTTCCAGCCATGTTACTGAAATAACAGGTCTGCATTCTCTGACACAAATTCATTGATTTTCACTGGCCTTCCTTGAGACCTACGCTGCTCCTTCCTAAGTTTGTTATCCCTAAAATAATTCCTGTATTGAGAGGCATTTTAGCATAAGTCTACAAGAGTTCCTGGGTTTATGGCTACTATGTTAATCCAGTTAAGGGATGTCTGTAAAAATAGGTCTCTTATGGTTTCTGGTCTGCACTTTGACATTTTGGTGGTTTATGGTAGAAATCTTCAGCTTAGATTTGGGAAGACATCCTTGAGAAAATTAGTACCCATAGTACACACTGACATAGTAAACCTAAGAATATCCTTGCAATGGAGACACAGAAGATTAATGTGGAGAAAATGTAGTTGATGGATATGAGCAAAGATGGCTTTTTCTTTGGTGGAATGTACATCAGTTCTTTTAGGGATCCACACAGTGGTATCATGTAAACTTGGACCTGCATACATGCATCCCATGGTGTACCCAGCTCATCCATACATGAGTGAGAAGCTTGACTTCTGTATAGAGAAGGAGGACTGTGAGTTGCTGTGTTCTGACAGCTTCAGCCCAGAAAGCAAGCAGCCAGAGACAGGCAGACTTCCACTTTCCTTACAAGTAGGGGCAGGTGAAATAGTAACTTGCCTGTATTCTGTGTTTTCATATTTGTAAAGTGTGGTTTTGTGCTTTCCAGCAAGACAGAAGCTCTCAGGGTTCAAGTGCATAGGCAATTAGATGTATTATTCATGTTTGTGCACATTTTACTTAAAAGTGAGATGCAAGTGAAATGGCTTGGCAGGCAGGGAGATGAGCCACTTCACAGCTTCCGTTGGTTTTACAAGGGATCTCTAGTTTTATGACAGATCAATACAAACACACAGATCTGATTTCCTCTTAAGTCTGGTGTACTCAAAGGGAAGCTGTGGGTCTGAATTTCTGCCCTGCATTTGTGGGCTGGAAGAGTCAAGAGGCATCATTTTGATTTCATCCCAGATGCTGAGCCATGCCTGTGTCTCAAGAGTTTGCTGTGATCCCTGACAGTGTTAGTAAGATGTTATGAGCACTGGAGGTGTCCCTGTGCATGCTTGGTTGTGGGCTTAGTGACCTTAGTACTTTCTAAATGTATAATAAAAAGCCTTATAAAAGTGGCAGCCCCAATGTTTTATTTAAAGCCACAGGGGCACTTGTGAACCCTCACTCCTTTGGAAGCTTTAGGATTTCCTCTGCAGTGCACCCTGTGATGGTTTACCTGAAGTCTCTCTATCTGGCTCTGTGTTCTGGCATCTCTTCACATTGACTTATGGCTGTGGGCAAAAACGTGGAGATAAACACAGTGATGAGAACTGATATCTGGAGTTGCTTTGAAGACATTCTTTCTAACGCTATTTAAGATGTTAAGAGTTCCTTCTCTGTCGCAGCTACCGACACAGAAATATCTTCATCCTATTTCTAGTACGACCCCATGTTTTAAAGGGTATTCTAGCTCCTGTGAATATCAAGTAACAGAACTAAGTGATTGCAGAGCTGGAGCATAAATAGAAAGAGGAACAGTCAGCAGTGAAATGCTGACACTTCAGCTGAGACTTGGCAAGCCCAGCTGGAAATGCTTGTCCCAGCAATACACACTACATTTACAGAGTACCTTCACGATCGCCTCTCTGTGTACAAAGTTCATATCCTCATGACCTATTTTATGTTTTTGCTTACAGTGCAGAGGCAAAAGTTTAGTGTATAGAACATTTCAAGTAGTTCTGTATTTTCCTGGGTGTGTACATACATATATATACAAATGCTGCCTTATTCATTTTGTGACTGAGTTGTGAGTTTTGAATTTCAGTGGGACTTATGCTTCTAAGTCACCGAGGCACTCTGGAAAGTAAGATGCCTATAAGATGTGCTGTAGACACGTAATATGTTTACATTCAGAAACCAGCCAAACTTTGTGTCCTCTGGGCAGATCCAAAACTGTTGTGTTTCCAACAGAAAGGGGCAACTCTACCTGCCAGTGGAGCACCTGTGTTATCCCTTGAGAAGAGGTGTGAAACCCCATATTCTTTAGCCACCATGAATTGTCTTTGTCTTTGGCAAGATACTTTTTCTGTCCATGTATGTTTATCACTAAGGGTGTTGTGACTTGTTTTCCTTGGAAATAAGAAAATCCTTCTCTTACAGAAGTTCCAAATACATGAAACTTGTGAAAGAAATCACCTGCAGTTCTTTGCCTCTCTGCATATCACTGTTAGTTTTCAAGGGATATAATATGGTTTTGTTCAGAGTTTACTAAATTTGATAAAACTGTAGTAGTTCAATGAAAGCAGCCTGGCAGTGTTCAGTCTGGCATAGTCACTGAAACCAAAAGCAAGGTGTAATGCAGCAGTAAACCATAAGCATGCTGGAACTCATCAGCAGCAGTTGAGCACTCTGAGGCAGGACGTGCTTCGTGCCATGACTAATTACATCAGCATGTATTGTTCAGTGATTAGTAAATTCTGCTAATAATTTCCATTTTAAATGATCTCTTGACTAGTGTTTTGTCCTTCCATTAAAAAAATTGTTCTAAATGATGTATTCTTTGATGTAGATGAGATATACATCTCATGTATATGACAGATAATATAGATGATTATATATGCAAAAATCATCATGAAAATACATAATTTGCAAATATATGATTTATTTCTATGTATCTCATATATATGTTTGGACACGTACACATATTTATATATATATACTTTGAGGCCAAGCCACATGTATATTGCTTGGCTTCACCAAGGGCAAGTCTTGACTGACCAACTTTTTTGCATCACTGGACAGGAGAAGGGCTGCAGGGGTAATTTATCTGGACTTTTAAAAGTCATTTAACACAGTCCCCCACAATATTCTTCTCTCTCCTTTGGAGAGATATGAATTTGGTAAGAGGGCTTGAGCAATTGATTGGATGGTCACATCCAGGGGGTACTGGTCAATGGCTCTGTGTCCAGATGGGCATTGGTGATAAGTGGTGTCTCTTAGGGGTCTGTACTGGGACCAGTAAAGTTTATTGTCATTTTCAAGGACATAGACAGTGGAATCAAGTGCACCCTCAGCAAGTGTGCAGATGACACCAAACTGAGTAGAGCAAATGACACACCTGAGGGACAGGATGCCATCCGCAGGGACCTGGATAAGCTTGAGAAGTGGGTCAATGGGAACTTAATAAGGTAAAGTAAGGCCAAGTGCAAGGTGTGCACCTGGGTTGGGGCAACCCCTGCCATCATACAGGCTGTGGGATGAACAAATCAAGAGCAGCCCGGCTGAGAAGGATTTGGGGGTGATGGTAGATGAAAAGCTGGACATGACCTGGCAGTGGTGTGACTCTTGGGGGTGGTCCTGGTCAGGTCTAAGGGTTGGACTTGTTGATCCTTGTGAGTCCCTTTCCAAATCTGCATATTCTGTGATTCTGTAATGTGTGATTGCAACCCAGAAAGACAGTTGTATTCTGGGCTGCATCAAAAGCAGCATGGCCAGCAGGTCGAGGAGGAGAGATTCTGCCCCTCTGCTCTGGTGTGACCCCACCTGTACTACTTTGTCCATCTCAGAGTCCTCAGGAAAGGAAAGACAACGTTTTGTTGGAGTCAGTCCAGAGAAGGACTATGAAGGTGATTAGAGGGATAGAGCACCTCTCATGGAAACAGAAAGACTGAGTGTTGGAGAGCTGTTCAGCCTGGGCAAGAGAAGGCACTGAGAAGCCCTTACTGTGTCCTTTCAATACTTAAACGGGGCTTTAAGTGGGGACCAACTTTTTAGTAGGGCCTGTTGCAATACGTTAAGGGTAATGGTTTCAATTAAAATTAGGTAGATTGTTGTTGCCTTAAGACTGTGGAGAAAAAAACTCCAGGCCAATTTAGTACGAGATAAGATAAAAGAAGAGAAGCTTTAATGAACCTCCAGGCTCCAGGAATACATATCCACGCATGTGCCCTCTGACCCTGGCTCTATGGTTATTATAATAATGTCCAGCCAATCCCCATTTTGCCACCCCCCGGTTCTTCTCTGTTCCACTCCTAGCACACTCCATTGGGAATTGAGTCTGGGGGAGTTTGGACTCCTCTTTGATCATCTTCATTTTCCTTGTAGCACAGTGGGTCCTTGGAGGCCTCCCAAAGTTCTGGGCTTCAGGGTCACTCTGCCTATGTTTATGTTTCCTGGTGCAGGTCTTAAGGTGTTTTTCAGCATTTCTGCTTGAAAAGAAGACTTAAACAGCTAACGGAATTTTGAGGGATTGATATGGGATGGGCTTGGTATGTGTAAACCTTGAACTACTGGGGCTACTTCTACACGTTAAAATCTACATTCACTATCTATAAAAATTATAAAATCTATAAAACTTAAAAAATTAAAAAATAAAAAAACCCCTGAGGCATCAATATAAAGAAGAAATTTTTTGTGATGAGGGTAGGGAAATACTGGAACAAGGTGCCCAGAGGAGTGGTAGATGCCCATCCCTGCAAACATTCAAGGTTAGAGTGGAGGGGATCTAAGAGCAACTCGATAGAGTGAAAGATGTCTCTGCTCATTTCAGGAAGGTTGGACTAGATGACCTTTAAAGGCCACAACCCAAACTGGTCTGTGATTCTGTGATATATGCATCTTTATGTGTGTGTGATTGTTTCAGCGACGTTAAAGGAGGAGAATGAGTGGAGCTCCATATGATAGTCTTCATCCATTGTTGTCTGTTTAGAGTGTCAGGGACCAACCTGTTCTCTGCACATTGTTTCTGAATGCTGCTGGGAGAAACATAGGCACTATATAGGATATACTAGGAAATGGCAAATTAATTAATCAGAAAATTACCAAGAAGAGCAGGAAATTTTTAGGTTTCCTTCACACGTAGAAATCAGAATTGGATAGTGCTTTGTAAGATCTGTTAGCCAAGCACAAACTACTAGACTTAATAGAGGGAAGTAGCTGAGTAAGATATTTCGACCATGGTCCAGTTAATTATATAATTACTATCTTTATCCAGCAGGCTGGCCATTTCTGGGATTTAAAAGGAAAGCAAAACTCTTGTGCAGGCGCTGTCTCAAAAATCCTTACCCATGGGTCCAGAAAAAGATGCAAGAAACTTCAAAATGCATAATGTCCCTGGTGGAAATAAAAATGTCCCTGTTGGCTGGAAACAGAGTTCAAGTTTCATGTAGCTACAAGAGCAATTTCATCCCAAGTTAGTGACTGATTCTTCATTTCTAGGCAAAGATTTAGATTTTTCCATTATCCTGAGTTTTCTGACAGTTACCAAAGAATATATGCCTAGTGGCCTCTTAGTAAGTACCATTGTTCCAGATATTGCTGCACACATTTACTGCAAAGCAGGAGCAATGTGTTCCAGGTTATACCATTCCATGCTACGCAGGAGGAAGGCACTTCTGTTTGGAGCAAGAGTCCCTGTATGTTGTTAGTTGGGACCAACTCCTGTTTAGACAAGCCCCCAGAAAACTGTTCTGGCATGCATTCTTGCAAATACAGGCTGTCTTTATTTGTTGTAAGCATGAGTAAGAGTCATGGATATCAGTTTATAAATATTAGAGGGTTGCATATGCCTGTTACAGTTCACAGGCAATTGCCCAATTCCTTTTGATCTCCCATTGTTTTCTCCAGGTAGAGCAGACTGTTGCCCCATGTGCAAAATCCGGCAGGAAATCTTGAATAATACATGGAATTATATATGAATGATGTACCGGTGTACACGAAATTGTTTTCTGGTGTTAAGCTATTAAGTTGTAGAAAGAGGGTCAATTTTTTCAAAGGCTTGTTGAATCAAGGTGTCTCTCCATTACCCCTTTTTATTTGCCCTCTCTCTTCTTGCCTCTCTCCTCTCAAACTGGTGAGAGTTTGTCAGTCAGCTAATTCTCCTAAGCAGCTCTTGAGAAAAACTTCTGGTGAGAGAAATGTGTTTGATGCCAAGTTAGGTCTTTTCCAGTCATCATGCAGATTAGCTGATGTAAAGTGATTAAATTACTTAAAGGGAAAGCATCAAGGACTTTGAGTGAGAAGCCTGTTTCCCAATGCCACAGGATAAAGAATTTACCACTTCACTTGGGCATTGGCTCCAGTGTATAATTGCATTAACTGATGCATTTTATTCCTTTTTATCCCATTTGATTTGGCTCCTGTTAAATACTTATGAACATGGACACGTATTTTGAATTCCTCCATAAATTTTGATTTGCACACTGCAATATATGCTTAGTAATTTTACCTGAGGTTTCTGTATTTGTAGTTTACACTTGGTACAATGGCATTTTATTGAGCTACTTCCCCATACAGTTTGACTTTTAGTAGGTATGTAGAGGTGAGGGAGCCTTGACAGAGAGAACCAAGAATATGCCACCACGGAGAAAATCTGAATTCTCTTTTTTTTCTTTATTCCAAATAAACTAGCCTGGATATAATTCAGTGTGGAAACACTTGGTATAGATTGCAGAAAAAGTTGCCACATCCATTTGGAAATTGTAGATAATTTTGTTTTTTCAGGTTTCTTGAGGCTTATGTGGTCATGCTCTCTTTGACTTAATGATTTTATAACCTCTTAACAAATTTGGATCCACTTTAGCAAGTGGGTGGAAGTAATTAAGATAGGAAATTTCTACAATTTTTATGACTATAGGCAAAAAGGTCCAGAGAGAAACCCTGTAAATGCTCTGAGTGAGGAAAAAGCTTGTGTCTTTTGATATGAGAGAGAAATTCAAATATCTATAAGCACACCAACTGCAAGAAAGCCTGCAGTCAGAATTTAAGATATAAATGCTCATTTCTGGGGCTCTTGACAACTGACTTGTTAGTGGAACACCAGAGCAGTCTTGTCATGCTCCTGTGCAACATGTGGACAAAGAAGGGGTTTCCCTCTTACCAGATGAACTGCATCCATTTAGGCTTACACTGCTGACTGAAAGCTGTGTTGAGCTGTCTGCATATGTATTTTACACTCTTTTTCTAGTTTTGTTCTTGAAGATTATTGTGTGATGAAAGACTGGATGAATATTAACAGAACCTGGAACGTGTTCTAATTGTGAAGGTCCATCAGTTATACTGATAATTGCGTGTTCTATAATTAAAACTGTGTAGGCTTTTCTTAGGAAGCATAGCAACAGCTGTTAGAGCACATGTGGAAAATATGCTATAAGCAAAGGTATTTTAGCTCAGAGAATTTCACAATGCGTGGGATATTTACCAGGATTTCTTTCCAGAATACTAATCTGATTTATCAGTATTTTTAATATGAAAGTCTTACATTTTTTAAATGATGTTTGCAAAGCTGGCTTTGAGTTCACATTACAGATTGGCCATTCCAGTGTAATTCAAGGCTAAATGCCGCAGAACAAAAACATTGCTTTGCTATTATTTTTAGATAGAAGCCTATGTAAGTCTTGTCTAATGCCCTAATGTTATTTTCTTCATTGATTTCAGCCAAATACTTTCCCGTTTTTTGATTCTAAAGAGAAATCATTGTTTTATACTGGAATCACATTGAGAGGAAAACTGCTTCTTGAGCCTCATGTTAACACTCTTCTGTGTTATCACCCTTTTACCCCCTACAGTTACTATAGCATTTCTCAGGACTCTTTGAAGTCAGTGACAGTTGTTAAAAGATGGTATCCTGACTACTTGGAAATGAACAGCGATGTCTCTGTGATAGGAGCCCAAGTACTGTGGTTCCTGTGCTTTCCTCAGAACTGTGGTATAGACATGGCACTACAAAAACAGATTTTCAGATATGATTCGTTAAAATGAATCAAGAAAGCATAAAACATAAAAAAACCTTTTGAAACCTCTAACTATTAATTTATTGGTAATATTGCTTATTTTGTTTATTTAGAAAAAAAGGACTAAACATAAAGATGCAGAACCCCAGTACCTTTATTAATAAGGTATTACTGTAGTCAGGATCTTACATTCTGACCCAAACATCTCAAAAGCAGCCAACCAATTTGCTTTCAGGATGGTTGGGGAGATTTTGCAGCTAGAGAGCATTTGCCAACAGGTCCTCAAGTGAGAAATCAGTTCTCTGTGATTTGGAGTAGGAGGCAATCTTTTAATGATATGTAGCATTGTGTTAGAATAGCTTCATGTCTGAATTTTAAATCATAAATGCTATGCTTGTTGTGCAGCTGGAGGCAAAATGCAGTTACCCAGCCAAGGGAGAAACTACAGCTGAAAAAATGAATGAGAATAAAAAAAAAAAAAAAAATCTACAGCAGTGATACTGTAAAATAAAGGAGTAACATGGAACATATAAGAGGTAATGTGGGAAAATTAATTCCAAATTACTGACAGTTTAATTGACCTACAGGAAGTATTTTAAAGGTTTTAGTTTTAATGCTGTTCTTTTCTTCAATTTTTAAACTTTTCCACTGAGCAGAAAACAAGTTTTTCCAGTTAATGGGGTATAAAGTGATAACAAATGGTTGCTGTGGGTTGCCTTGTTGTGAGACACCAGTGGGGGAAGTGTGTCCGAGTCTCTTCCTTTTCTATGCAACACCTTTGAAACCATTCTTTGGGCAGGGTTTGGGTGCCGCTGCTCCACTCCTGTCCCAGTGTTGCTGGTTACAAAGGCTCTTTGCAAATGATACTCACAGGGTGATTTGACCCCCAGGCTCCGACTGCATGAAGAAAAGGTTATTAAAGATCGGCGGCACCACCTCAAAACGTACCCAAACTGCTTCGTTGCCAAAGAGCTGATCGACTGGCTGATTGACCATAAAGAGGCCTCTGACCGAGAGACAGCCATTAAACTGGTGCAGAAATTACTGGATCACAGCATTATCCACCATGGTAAGTGCAATATCAGCTACTAAAAAGTTGTAAGCTAAATTTTATTGACTTCTTGTGAAACAAAGGGAAATCCCACTCCTGCTCTTCAACCAAGTATAGGACAGGTAGGATCCTTTCCCTGCCAGAAATGGAGCATCTGCCTTGAGCTGTGCTGCTGTGCAAGGTCCCCTGTGCCCTGGAGGACATGAGAGGCTGAAGAGGTGTGGAGTGACCCATGGTAGCAGGGTAAGTTACAGTAGACTGTGATGCTGCTTCCCTGCCTCCAGAGCAGCTCCAGCTGGGTTGTGTCCCCCCTCTCCCTGCTGCCCTGACTTCCTGCTTCTAAGAGCACAGTTCTCCACCTGAAAAACCCATCTGAAAAATCATCCAGGAAAAAAAAAAAAGATCATTTTTCTCACGTGGATTAGTTCCCTGGCCCTGTCCCTCACACCAGCTGCACAAACATTAGTGCTGGTACAGCTGCAAGAAGTTAGTGGTCCGGCTGATTAATTTTCTCCTAAACTTGTTGTCTGTTTGAGTTCTGCTCCTTTCAGCTTCTAGAATAACAATTTAGGCTGATGTAAAGGAGACTTCCAATTCAATGGTAGCATTTAGTTGCCTTTTGGGGCACAGAAAGGCTGGGAAGCACACAAACGAAGAAGATCTAAGGCCTCGATTTCAAGCCTATATTATTACCCATATCGAAAATGCAAATGTACCATTAGTTTCTTTTTTAAGAGAAAACTGAGTGACTGCGAACAGACAAATGTTGACTTTTTGCATTGTATGTGCAGCAATGCTGCTGCTATCTTCAGTACTTTAAAAACACCTTAATTAAAGTCAGAATATTGATGAGTGCCACTGCTACAGCTTCTGCTTGGCTATTAAATGAAAATTCTGGGTAGTTATGGAAACTGGAACTCCTGGTAGATAGTTAAAGAATAAAGTAATTATAGGGTATTCAAATCTGACTGCTTAATCCTCTATTGAGAAAATGTCAGTGAAGAGTTGCGTGGATGCCTGAGCGACTTAATTTAATTGAGCAATACAGGCTTTATTGCTGAATACTTGTTTAAAGCTCTAACAACCTCCAAGTGTTTTCTATCTCAGGAAATTACACACTGTAGCTTTCACACAAATTTCATACATATGTGTGTGTGTATATTACACATGGAACAAATTTCTTGAAAATTTTCATGTATTGCACTCTAATAAAATAGTTTGTGAAGTTAACTAGGGTTGGTAAATTCAGAAATATTCAATCAGGTTCTGCAGGGTGCTCAGAGCATCTCTTCAGCTCCAGTATCAAGTGAAAGGGGTACCAGTTCCTGCTTCTGTGGTGCAGAAGGCTGACAAATCTGTTAGGAGCAGCTTGCTTGGGATAGTTTTGCTGTCAAGTTATGCCCTTGATGGGGCTCTGTTCTGTATTTACAAGAGCACACCATCAGCTGCTGCCTTACAGACCTAATTTGGCATTTCTCTGTGCTCCTTACTATACCTACCCTTTGTTAGCTGGCATAGCAGAGCAATTTAGGCAATTTGAAGCGGGAGAAGGCTTTGATTTTAACTGTTTCTTTAGCAAGTCTCAGGTTTCCTACAGCATTGCTAACTGATACCAATAACTTTAAGAAGTTTGACAAACCTTAAATTACTGGACATTTTACTCTGGTGGCCTTTTAAACAAAAAAGCCAACAGATTGTTTTCATCAAAAAGTTTTCTGGGTATGTATGTGTTTTTGTTCTTTATGTTTGCAGTAATAGTCACAAAACTTATGAACACTTATCTCCCTCACTCTGAAATTTGGTTACCTGTCTGAAAGTTTTCTCCAGCGTTTCACTGGTTATTAGAACTGAACAAAGTTGTAAGCTCAGAAATACCGTGGGTTATATTCTATATGTGCTTGCTTTGAAGTTCGGCAGCGGTACATGATAAATGGATACTCAACTCCTCAACATGTGTGTGAAGGGTTTTATTTATTTAATTATTTTATGTTTCAGTCTGTGATGAACATAAAGAATTCAAGGATGTCAAACTGTTCTACCGCTTCAGGAAAGATGATGGGACATTTCCACTGGACAATGAGGTGAAGGTGTTCATGAGAGGACAAAGACTGTATGAAAAGTATGTTGCACTCAGTATGCATAATGTGTTGATACTGGTGCCATGTGAGGCAAATTATACTTATTAATCTGTTTTTGAATAGTCAGGGGCTTTCAAGTAATTTGGGAATGACTCTGGGTAATCCCATTACTTGAGTTGGGAGCCCTTTTCTCTCTTTTCTATTTTTCTTTTGCTTTTCTACCGTGTTCACTAGAGGCATTTTGTTTAAAAAGAAATAGCATTTTCAGATGTCTCAGGCTGTAAATAGACTCTATGTGAGAATTCACTGTAAATTGAAGCTCTTGAAATCTATTGTGTAAAAATAATTACTGAAGGATGATTTGTCATGTAAAAGTATAATCATAATTCCTAAAACTTTAGTACCCAAAAATGCATTGAACAAGCAGCTACATATCTGTGTAGAGTCCATATCTACATCTTCAGAAGCAGGTATGATTTTAAATCATAGGTGAAACTAATCCTCAGTGTTCTGGTATACAAAGTTTCAACATCAGGAAAGTTATATTAAAAGTAGTTTCAGAAAAAAGCCCAAACACACAACCAAAAGCATCTAATTATGAATTGAAGCAGATTATTGTGCCTATACTGAATATTACACTGGATTACTTCTGTCAAATAACTAGGCAGCTTAATTGTACTTCCTAATATATACTTAATGATATTTTTATTCAGGATGCAGAGATTTTGACACTGTACTTTCAAGCAGAGCAAATACAAGGAATGTTGGCATATGCTACAACTTAATGCAAAAGTTGAGTTGTGTTGTTTACCAAAAAGCTTGAAGTATTGCTCTAGACTGAATACCACCCACTCTCCTGCTTGCTTGGAGCAGAAGCTTGCAGCAGCCAGGAGAGATGGTGTGTTTTGTCACTGGAGAAAATTTGTTTCCTTCTTAGAATAAAGCAGTCAGGAAACTCCCAAGTTTAAAATCTGATAATAAATATTACTTTTAAGGTTAGCTGCCTCTGAAGATCAGTTTGCTGAAAGAGCGATGAAACCAAAATATTAACAAATAATTGTAAATTCCACTCCTTTTGTTGCACCTATCATATAAAATTCCCAGAGACACAGTGACTGTTACTATTTAAAGTAAAAAAACCCCAATAGTAAATTGTAGAAGACATGAGAAAGCACACCACTGGAAAAAATCCTCCATTTGATGCACTGGAAAAGATGGATTGAATCAGTAAGACTTCTGTGTTTTACTAAGAACAGTGTTTGCTCCTTTAGACTCTGTAACATGCAGTGCCTACAAGCCTGACCTGTACTATAAAAAGCTGATTAGAGCATCTACAGTGGGATTTTTTGTCTATATTTCTATTTCAGTTCTTCTGTGAGAAAAATATTTTTCTGTTGGGGAGTCTGATTGCAGTCCTCTGCATGAAAGGAGCCATGGTACAAAGAACTGTCTTCTGTCAGTGTCTGCTTCCATCACCATTTGTCTGCTTGGAGAGCTATCCCCAAACCCATGTCTAGTGTCCAGTTGGTCCACCATGGTACTAGTAGAAAAATGTTTGTAACTGTAGAGACTGTTTCCATCTTAGAAAACTAGTTAATGCCAAAAGCAGCACCTGTATCTAAATATAGCAGCATCCTCATGTGGTGGTTGCTCCTAGGCAACGTATCTCAAGGATTCAGAAACTTTTAAAACTGGCCCTGAGTGCTAAATATAGATTAAATTAAGAATACCTCGCATTTCAAAACTAGTATGTGACAGTCAAAGCTAATCAGAATTTTCCATGGACCACTGGAAATATTTTATATTGATGGGAGATAGGAAAGCATACCTGGCCTATCTGGGCTTCACTTCGTTTGTTTTAGCAAATCCAGCATGCAGAGATTTCAGATTTTGTTAGTTCCCTTGTCCATGCACACTTATTTACAACACCTTCACAGTTTCATTGGATACGTTTTATACTCATAATCTGATAAAATCAGACTACAACAGAAAGAGTTCTGCAATGAAATGTGTGGATGTGTAATATATCTGTTGTATCAGTTTGCTGATAGTGCTGAGAAAGAAAATATTAATTCAGTGCAATTAAAATAATTACTACATGGCAATAACTGGAGAAAAATATGCATGCACAAACATGAAGTCACTAACCAGCATATTCACCTTGTTTATCAAAATACCTGTGGGCCTAATAGCAAGAGAAATGCAACTGTACCAAAGAAACACGTTTTGAAAATCTGTGTCTAATTTTGTGGATGTTGCTGACCTTCACTTGGCTGTGCTAGTTTAAGACAGACATTATAATACTATTTTCTGCCCTTCTCTGCTCTGCATTAGGGCTGGAGTACTGCCACATTCAGAAGCCAGTGTCGTTTGTGCTTGCCAAAATTGCAGACATGTTACCCAACACCAGTCAATGCAGATTTGTACCCTCAATGGGAAAAATGAATAAAATGCCTTAGGACAATCAGGAGGTTGTTGCATGGGAAGAGAAATGGATGCATTAGGCAGGTTCCCTGCATTTAGGGAGCTGTTTCAGGTAAATGCCTGGTTCTCTGCCCTGGGACATGGGAACATTAGCACTGTCCCCGTGCTGAGGAGCTCCCTTTCCCTGTCTTTCCTGTCTCTCTTCTACATGACCACAAAGTTCCTCATAACCTGGATTCTCCTCTCTTGTGGCATTACCTCCTTCACCTGACTGTATCTGTGTGATTATAAGTTTTAAATGAATTTTTGTTCGTATTCTCCCTTCATTTGCACTGAAAATCATTAATCCATTCAGAACATCATTACATACTTTGGTAGTCCTTTCTGTGAACATGTTCTGAGGTTCAAGTTTATAACTAGAGATGAAACCTACTGGATTACCTACAGTCTTGTCTGAAATTGTTGAATACTGTAGTAGGTCTGAGATCAGTATCAGTTTTCAAGCTGTACAGGACTGACCAGATAGATTGAATGAGATGAAGGTGTTTATTGTTCAACAAACCCTCCCTGTAAATCTTAAATAAATCCAACACAGACCTTTCATAGCTTTAAAAAAAAAAAAAAAAAAAAAAAAAGTTGTGCAGGCATCCTATTTTTATGTTTACAATTCTCAGTAGGTTTTGTTCAGGCACACAAGATTGTTGGGTTTGGTGCAGTTGGGCTTAGGAGCTCTAAGTCATTTCATAGTGCTGACATTAACCAAGATTTTTCAACCGGATTTCACAGTGAATGAAGTGCAGATTTATGGTTTTAATTTCAGGAAATCTTTCAGATAATTTTGAGACTGCATTCTTTGAATCACTTTCATTTTAACTCATCAGTGGTTATCACATTTATCCTCTAGTACAGTTATTTTGATAAAATAGGGTTCAAGATTTCTTTTGAAAGGAGTTTGAATTTCAGTGTTTGGCTAAATACATTCCCTTAATAGAGGATAACATCAGTTTTAGCAAGTAATGTGTTTTGACATGAATAGTCTCATGTTTTCTTGAAACGAGGAGAAAATGGAAGACTAAGAGGCAGTTTTCAGTTCTTGCTCATGAAAGGCCAGGGTTTTGACTTATGTAAATTGGTACAGCTTAGTTGACAGGCATGGAGTTACAGTGATTTACTTCAGTGAACGATGCAAGTCTGTGGATTGCTGTGTCTGGGTTTGTTAAACTGGCAATTTGTCGTGCCTGTTTGTTCACAAGTCCGAATCCTTTGCAGTGCTATTCTGGGCACATGCAGGAGGGTGTGAAATGTCAAACTGAATTTTTTTCCACTTGATATTTTTCCAGATTTCTTTTGGGTCTCTGTAAAAATCTAAAAATTAGCATTGCTTTTACAAGGACCTCTCTATCTGCGACTTCAGTGAGCTGGTCAACTAATTATAGACTCATCAAAGAACAATTAACATAATCCTAAGGATTTTTTACTTGGTGCCTGCAGAGTCTGGGTAACCAGTTCTGGGTAACCATGCAGCAGATGGTACAAAAAGGCACAAGCTTTGGCTTTGCATTTTTTCTGGGAGGGAAAAAACACTGTGAATGAGACACATTTAAAGATAGTCTCTTATTAGATGTGGTTAGTGTGGGACAAAATGCTGCCTTGCATGCAGATGCTTGTAAATCAAAATACTAAACAAGAAGAAAGTCTACAAGGGTGCTGGAGTCAGTACCTTGTCCCCTGTGGCTCATACTCTTGCTTTTAACGTCATCTCTGACTTTAAGCTTATTTGGAGGTTCTTAGTCCTTACTCAGCTCAGAGCTGCTGCAATGACACACCAACATCTAAACGAGCAGTTCATTGTGCTGCCACTGACACACAACTGCTGCTGAGCAGCCTTTGCCTGGTTTGGTGATCTGCTAACTGATGGTCAGATCCAGTTTGGTCAGGCTTCAGGTTAGTGCTTGTTAAAGTCAAGAGGAGAAATATTTCAGGTGAAATAACAGATACTGGGTCCTGTCAAACCTATTCACAGTAATTTCAAATCAAACTTCTCTCTGTGTTCCTATGGCACAGATTTTTCTGATGCTTCCCAAAGAAGGTGAAGTTATATTCAGTAATCTCTGGACATGCTGGCAGTTTAAGAAGCAGATGGCCCATGTATGGATTTACATGAATTTCAATTCCTTCATCAGAAGACCAAAGATTAAACACTTCCAGAATATGCCTGTTGTAGTTTAGTTGTGCCCTTAATTTCAAAATAGTTGGTGAAGGCAGAGGACCTATTAGTCTTACATGAAAAAAGTAACCATTCCATTCTTGAGCTGTTACTCTGCAAGTCTTAGCACTAGTCCTATTACTGGCCTGTAATAAGTAAAATAATAAGTAAAACAATTATGAAGAAGAATCAAATTGGTGACTAGAGATGCTATGGTGCTCAATCTCCCCCCCCCCCAAAAAACAAGCCAAAAAACAAAACCAAAAGAAAAAAGTGGAATTCTCTATTAAAAGGAAACAATTCTCATTTCTTCTTTCAAACTGTCTTATCTGTCCAACTTTCAACCTGACTTTTGCATTAACATTGCTTTTTTCTTTTTATTTTTTAATACTATGTTTGCATAGGTAACTTGAATAGAGAAGAATTTTATTAATATCCTTTAGCTATGTACATACCAATTACTAGGGGATTTAGAGACCTCTCCTGATGTTCCTCTGAACTCTGGTGATACGCAGCCAGCTGAGGCACAGAGACTCTGAGCCTCAGATGTTAAAATGTGCTTAGGTGCGTAACCCACTGACTGCAGCTACATCTACATGTTGGACACTCAATATTTATCAGCCACCCAAATCACAGAACTACCTTATTACCTCCTCTTGAATTTTTCTGCAGCTGTTTTAGAGCTCATGGGGAGAATTTTCAAAGTCATCTAAATGACTTCAGGGCATAGTCCTGCTAAGTGTAAATATTAATTAGGAAGCTTTGAACACATTAGTCACATTCTGGTTGCTTTTAGGCTAATTTTGTTTCAAAGTTCATTATACGGGAACTTTTAAAGAACCTAAAGGACTAACTGGGGGAAATGTGAAACTTAAAAATCTAATTTTCTTTCAGGTGAAAACAGAAGAAAACATTAGCTTCACACTGGGATATAAAGCATAAATTTTTTGACTAAGAAGTTATAATTGACTTCCTAATTTAGACTGATAGCTTGAGGAAAGATTTAGTAAGTCAGTGAAAACTGCTTATATGTTTGCTTAGTATCAGTGAGATTTGCCAAAATGCATCGTGAATTGCTTTTCTGAAGAACCATTTTCCCTCCCAATTTTTTTCCCCCTATACCAGGCTGATGAGTTCTGAAAATACCCTTCTGCAAGCCAGGGAAGAGGAAGGAGTCAAGTATGAACGGACCTTTGTAGCATCAGAATTCATTGACTGGCTGATCCAGGAGGGAGAGGCCACGACACGGAGTGAAGCAGAGCAGCTTGGCCGCAGGCTTTTGGAGCACGGCATTATACAGCATGGTGAGACACTGACTGCCAGGTAGTAATGGCTACACTTGCTGTAGCACTTCCTTCCAGTCAAATCACATGGAGGGGCCTTTGTCTGCTTGATCATAGTATGTTTAGGATCTAGATGATTTTAGATAGGAGTCTAGGTACCTTTACTTAGTAAAAGGGTGGCTTTTTCAAAAGCTCATTCTGTTAATTTTGGAAATTCTGCCTCAAATGTAGAATACAGCTAGAATTTGAGATTGTATAGTAACAACATAAGGATGCAAATAAAAATCAGGGCTCCTACACTTGTGGTAATTAACTTGTAGAACTTGCTATCAGCAATATGCATAATTGAGGTAAATAGCTTTTTAAGGATTAAATAGGGATTAGAGCCATAAATAAGCTAAATTCTCTATGCAGAATAAAAATTTGAGGTTCTGTGTATCTCCCTACTTGAAGACAGGAACAGAGCACAGTCTGATGCCAGAAAATCAACTTGCCCCCCTTTGTCATGTGTCAGAGTTGTTCTAGTATGTTTGGGCAAGAAAGAGGATGTCACTTTATTTGAAGTGTTACTGTATTTGTCCTCATGGTATAACTTCTTTGAGGCAGGAATCAACTATTTCTTCATGGTCCAGCACAATGTGTCTGGCCAATTCACCTTCCCCAAAGACTCCTTCTGTTAAGGGTGGAGGAGACAGTTTTCAGACAGAGTTTTCTCTGCATACCATTCAGGAGTGAAGACATGAACACCCTTGACACTAAATCTCATTTACATGTTGTGATCATCTGTTTTCAGTGCAAGTTGCCCTTCTGTGACCAGGCATGTCCCACCATAAATGTGTTGCAGTGCCCCTGGGAGCAGTGAAGGGATGCCAGGAGATAACAGAACTAGCTGGTAGAAGTTGTTAGCTACATTGCTTGGTGCCCAATGTGAAAGTAATCAAATCCTGGTGGTCTGAGTGTTGTCACATAAACCCTTATTCTGTCAGAGAACAAAAAATTGACAATATTAACAGGTTGTTAGTATACAAGGTGCTAGATTGACTAGGTTGCTTTTTACTTTGTAAGAAAACCTGGTTTTAATGTATAGAGAAAAGGGGGCATGTAAGTGACCTGCACAATTCTGTCATGGTTGTAATCATGCTCACATTATCTTCAACTAGGAACTACTTCTGAATATTTACAGTAATCAGCTTCCAGTTCTATAATTACTCCCGTGCTTCCTATGATTTATAGGGTGCCAACTGCTTGGAGCTTGATGGACAGGAAAGGTATGCCACCCCTCCTCTTTATAGCAACAATGATTTAATTCCTATTTTTACCTGAGCATTTTCTGTGTATTACATATGTGCTAAACTTTCCTTACAGAAAAAAACCCCTAAAAAAATAGAAAGCAGTGAGATTTATGCTGATGTTGATATTTTGGCAGAGGAAATAAAGTCAGGACTTGACATTTGGTGCAAACCTGAGTTTACTCTGCTGCTGAAATCTTTGCAGAGCTAAGAAAGTCAGGATGTGGCTTTTACTGCAGATCAGCCATTGTTCCATTAATTAAGGCAAATGCTCAGCAGTGCACCTTAGCAGGGAAATAGTTTTGTCCCTGTCAAGCCAGGTTCCTGAGGGCATTCCTGAGTGACACTGGCCCTGCTCACCTTTATGGATGGCTCTGGCCAGTTCTGCAGATCTATCCTCTGCCCATCCTCTTCTAGTAGTCAAGAGCACGTGCAAAGTACCCTGTTAGAAAGAGATTTGAAACTCATGTAGTGAAGACAGGGTGCAGGAAATTGGTTGATTGCTGAGGAAGTGGCCTTCTCACTTGTCAGTACCAGGTTATCACTCCAAGGCACTTTCATCTTCCTCACTGAGCTTTTATGGGGACTAAGGTATCTCAGTGGGGATTTCACACTGATTTGATGAGAAACTGGAAGTAAAGTAAAACTGGATGGTGTTCTTGAGATGTACCTTTATGAGTGGACATGCTTTGTGCACACTGCTAAACAGAGATTTATTCTCCTCTGGATTTCACTGCAACAATTTGTCTAGATAGTGTTAGAAATATTGATGAAAATACTAACAGAGTTAACATAGAACTGACTGGGGCTTCACCTCGGCATCTGGATACGATCTGTGCATTTTGAAGGTTCATGTAATGCTGGCTTCCTCTGTAAAGAGAGCTCAAAGTGAGAACTCCCTGTACGGAATTGAGGATATAAACTGTGAAATGGCAGGAGTAGTATTCTCTCCCCAACACCCTCCCACCCACCTTACTGAGTTCTAGATCCAATATAAAAACAAAAGAAAGGTATTTTTCTGTGCCTTAATACAGAAAATTGATTTCACCATACTATGCTTCCTTTGTTTTGTCTTTCATCAGTAGTACCAAAATATTACTTGACACTAATTGCCATCCTTGTTGGCAGAGCCAGCAGAAAGACTCTTGACTGAACAGGGGTGGAGAATAAAACATTTCATGCCCTGTAGGCACTCTTTTGCTAGCAGTATTGTTTGAAATCCACAATATGCAATAATATAAAGCTTTCTGTATTATGAAGTATTTATTACCCTACCTAGTGCAATGGAAAGTAATAGAAATAGTTGCATCAAGTTGCCAATCTCAGTAGTAATTTTCCAGCCACAACTGAATTATGCAATTTATTTTACTAATGTTGACTTTCATTTCAATTACTTAGAGAAACTGTATTCTGCAGCTGAGGCACTGTATTCAAAACAGCTTCCTGACACATTTATCTTCACTTTAATTGGTCAGATAAAAACCAGGTTTCAAACAGGAAACAAACACTGATGATAATTTTAAAAAGGAAAACAGTGGTTTAAGAGGAATTGTATAAATGCTGTTCAAGCATACAGTGTTTCAGTTCAACAATAATCTTCCTGATCTCTTTGGGCCTATGTAACTCTGCATATTTCCCCTGCCATATATGAAAACAATGAGAAGTGCTTAAGTGCTGAATTGCTTCCCTCCAAAATCCCACTGGCGCACACAAATTGTAACCCACAAACCACCATTTTATCAAATAGGGCCCAGATGTGCTTTACTATGGACTGGTACTCCCAGGTAATATGGAATAAAAAAAGTATAAGTAGCAGGGAATTATGCACTGTACCTTTCTTGAAGGCTTGTGTTGGCGGTGTAATTGCCAGTAGTTACTCTGCATTTGTGAACACTGACAGCCTTCATCCAGGATACATGAATAAGGACTGTGGGAAAAATTTCTAACATGGTGATGCACATCAATAAGGGCAGGGACAAAAGGGGAACCAAACACATTTCTCAGCTGTAGAAAAGCCCATTTCTAGTATGGTGAGGTATGTAGAGCTTGTTAATACTAACAGGTAAAACTCTCTTCCAGGAAACTGGCTCTTTCTTAGTTCTTCTTCATATGGAAATGGTGGGACAGATTAACTATCATGATCAAAATTCACATGCAGCAAGAGAAGAAGGAGGTTCTCTGCCAGCACCAGTGTAGATCAGACCAAAGCGAGGATGAGCTGAGGGCAAGCAGAGCTCAGCATGAGCATCGGCACACAGTCACAGCTCTTTCTCAGTCTGCAAAACAGACACTGATATGTCCAAGGATGAAAGAGGGTATGCACAGAGCTCTTTCTGGAATCTTTCTTAGCTCATACTTGGTTATGGCACTTGCTGCAGAACTTACGCTGCACCTGCAGCCCCAGCAGCACAGCACCTCTGACATGACAGAGTCCTCCTGTCAGAATCACAGACTATTCTGAGTTGGAAGGGACCCACATGTGGGGGTGACAATGAATACATCCCTTGAGGAAAGCAGTTTAGAGTTGTCCCTTAAAGCAAAGAGAAGCTACCTGGAGTGTGTGTGTGGTTCTCTGACCAATGAGATGCCTTGGTGAATGTGAGG
>JAWWEV010000083.1:138627421-138667907 GCA_035583235.1 Hafferia zeledoni
GTGTAACTATCTTGAGTAAACTCTTGTAAGCCTTCTGCAGTCTGCTGTGCCTGAGTTCTTCGGACCATCAGTCCAGCACCCCAGCTTGGTGTGGGGGGCTCCCCCTATATCTGGTGACCCCGATATCTGGTGACCCCTATACCCACAAGTATCATCTTGTCCTACTCTTAATTCAGTGGCCCACATAGGGGATTAAACCCATGACATTGGCATTATTACAACCAAGTTTTAACTGACTGAGCTAATCTCAAGTCCTCCTCCGAGGGCTCATTGGAAGCTTGAGGGATAGAGAAACATCCACCTGCCTTGCATGAATTTTTAAGGTCTGGATTCTCCAGTGATAAATACTTTCAATTTTAAAATCTGCTTAATACTGTTAAGAGGAACTTGCGCTTTCTCAGGATAACACCTGCATCTTGCAAGAGGAATATATGCCTTTAATCTGTGGCAGCAACCAAACCGTATCATATTGAGAAATACTTTTCAATGTGCTGTGGAGTATAAAGACACAGTGATTGCCCTGTACTGCAGATGTTATGGTGTGTGCAACCAGTTGGGCCTGGAAGAAATGTGGGTCTGAGCAGCAGCACTCACCTTCCTGTGCCAGATCACATTCTGGCTCTTTTGCTGTTGCTGTTTCCCAAGCTGCTGCTGACCTTGAAGTCCATGTGCATGGTATTATTTCCCCCCAGCATCCCTCCAGCACTTTCCCTGGGCAGTGACCACTGCATGGTTCAGCACAAAGCATTATGCATGGCTGTTTCCTTAGCTGCAGGGGGTTGGGATGCAGATTCCCAGACTCAGACCAGCAGCAGAATAGATGTGATGAGTTCTGGAAAGGCTTTGCTTTCCTCAATGAGTGAGGGGTAAAAAAGATGCTTTTGGAGATGACAGGCTAGGAGCTATCTTCTTTGAAACATATTGTCTACCTAGACTTTAGTAAAGCCTTTGACACTGTTTCTCACACCACTCTCATGTGAGAAACTGCTCCTGTGGTGTGGGTGAGTGCACGTTTCACTTGGAAAAAAACAGGCTGGATGTTCAGGCCCCGAGTGTTCTCCAGGGCTTAGTATTGGGGCCAGTCCTGTTTAAAATCTTTATCAATGATCTGGATGAGGGGACCTGCAAGTTCACAGACAATACAAAGTTTGATTGGAAGTGTTGATCTGCCAGAGGGTAGGAAGGCTCTGCAGATGGATCTGGACAGGCTGGATCAATGGGTCAAGGCCAATGGTATGATGGTCAAAGCCAAGTCCCGGGTCCTGCACTCTGATCGCAACAACCCCTTGCAGTGCTACAGGCTGGGGGAACAGTGGCTGGAAAGCAGCCCATTGGGAAGGGATCTGGGGGTGCTGGTTGACAGTGCCTAAACATGAGCTAATGTGTGCCCAGGTGGCCAGGAAGGCCAGTGGCATCCTGGCTTGTATCAGAAACTGTGTGGCCAGCAGGACCAGGACATTTGTGATCGTCCCCCTGTATTTGGTACTTCTAAGGCCACACCTTGAATCTTGTGTTGAGTCGTGGGTCCCTCACTACAAGAAAGACATTGGGGTGCTGGAATGTGTCCAGAGAAGGGCAATGAGTCTGATGGAGGTTCTGGAGCACAAGTCCTGTGAGGACCAGCTGAGGGAGCTGGGAGTGTTCAGCCTGGAGGCCCAGGGGAGACCTTATCACTCTCTACAACTACCTGAAAGGAGGTTGTAGCCAGGTGGAGGTCAGCCAGATAACAAGCAACAGGGTAAGACGAAAAGGCCTCAAGTTGCACCAGAGGAAGTTTAGATTGGCTATTACAAAAAATTTCTTTGTGTAAGAGGTTGTGAAGCACTGGAACAGACCCCCCAGGGAATTGCTGGAGTCATCACCCCTGGAGGTATTTAAAAGATGTGTACATGTGGCACTTAGGGACATGTTTTAGTGGTGGACTTGGCAGTGCTGGGTTAATGGTTGAGCTTGATGATCTTAGAGGTCTTTTCCAACCTCAATGATTATATGATTTTATCAGTGCTATCAGAGCATTTTATAATGGTAGTAAATATGCAGTAAGATGTGATACCAGTATTTTCTGCCCCCACCCTCCTCTGAAATTGCCTCAACTTTCTAAGTTTTATTGAATTAATTATACTTGACAAAACCTTGTGTGTTCGAGGCAGACACATGTTTTGCTGGCTTAGCACAGAAGCAGGTGCTTATCTCTCAAGAGTTAATCTTTTATCAGCAAAACTCCACTGTGCAAATTACTTTCAGAGATGAAAACAAACACTTTGTAGTGACTTAGTGAGAACAGTAAATATTGACACATGCTATCTCCCTATCTCTACAGAAAACTCTTATACATATGTTTAATTTTCCCTATTAATTACAAGGATTCTGTTCCTTTATATAGCAAAATTTCCTTTATGAAGATGATCAAGTTTTAAACATCAAAACACATGATGCAGTTGAAAGTTCGTGGAAGTAGATAAATGTCTAACAATATTAAATATCTAACAAAGTATTATTTCTCTAGCTTTTGTTCGAAAACTTTCTCTTTCTTCTAAAATTGCTGTACATAATGAATTACGTGCTCTTATATTTGCCTTAGGTGTTCAATTGCTTATGATTAGCTGATAATTCATACTTTGTAAGTGAAAACTTGCCATATATGTGAAATACCCACTCCTTCCTTAGTTCAAGATTTCTCTTTGGAACCCCTTTCTTGGAAATATGAACTGTAGGTAGATATTTATAAGTATCACTAAACCATACCACAAATCTTTGACTGAATTTGTCAGGGATTTTCTCCTCAAAAATAAACACATTTATTTTTTAATATTATTTTTCTAGTTGATCTAACACCTGGATCACATCAGCTGTTGGATATATCCAAGATTTTATTATGCAAATATTATAAAACATCACATATTTACAGATATTGCCTTGATTTATCTCAGTAAAACACAAGTCCTGCGATGCAATGTTGTTATTATAAGCCCAGTTCCCCCTGTGCTGACACCGTGCAGAAACACTCAGTTGTTTGTGTGGCAGTTGTTCCTTGGCAGTTCACATATGTAGGAACAGTAACCGACAGTAATTCAGCTGCTTATGCTAAATCTGGAGACCACTTTGCATATTTTTCATGATTTTGCCCTTGTAGGAAAGTCAAAGAAGAAGTACTTCATACGTAATTGTATAATCTCCCAGCTTCTTAGTCTGTCAGCCTCTCACTGAGCTCTTCTTGCAGTTGTCTTTATCTACAGCAGGAATGGGTTTTGTTTTTGAAAGAGCTACATGCTCTATGCTTTATGTAAATAATGCATGAAGACTTCTTTTCATATTAACTACTGAGTTCTATTTTTCTGACAGAGAATGGGTTTCAGTTTTTAACAGCTGCAAAAAAAAAAAAAAAAAAGAGATACCCAGATGGGCCTTTTCATCTTCTTCCCTTGCCACAGACTGTACTTTCCATACTTTATTTGGAAGCAAAGAAAAGCAGTTGGCTATGTTCTGTAAACTTGCTACATTAAAGATGATAAATCCTCATATATAAACTGAAAAGACTGCTGAAATGCATGTGATTCAACACTGAATTTTCATGCTAGAGTAAGTGATGTGTATTTGAAGATAGACTGCAAATAAATGGTGAACTGACTGGAAAGACAAAATGTATACAGAAACATGTTATCTACATACCACCTATTTTAGGGCAGCCAAAATAAAATGTTAATGCACTGAACATAGCACTTTAATAAGAGCAAGGTACTCTGAATTTCAGTTCCCAAGGAATGTTTGACAGTTTTCTATTGTAATCCTGGTGCATTGAAGACAGTATAAAAGTAACCTAGACTTTTTTGCACTACATGAATATACCACAGTACATTGAAACAGCTCAGAGAACATGGTTCCCTAATTATAGCACAGTGTTTTTTTTCTGGACCTACTTACAGTTCCAGGACCTACTTATTTCTGGACATGCTTACTGGCTTCACCCTTAGTAGCATGAGCTGGAACAGCTCTCTGGATTTTGGATTTCAGGGCCAGGATCTGTCTTGCAGTTTTGTACGAGGGGATTGGAGGAAACAAGAGCAGTTCAAGCTTAGATCCATTGCCTGTTCAAACAGAATGTCTTGCAATCCAAGTGAGAAAACATACAGTTTAGTACAGCTGCACTGCCAGAAGTTTAACATGCCCGGTGAATGCATTCACAGGTGGGCTGTTCTGCAGTCTGCACAGCATTCATAAAAGGTGGAAATGCAAGTGTTATGTTTATATGGTGCAGGCAATCCAAGACCTGAAACCCAGGGCCCTGTGCTCACTGAACATCTGTAGTCTCTCTCCCTGGATTTGTGGGAGCTCCAAGCAGGTGGAATTCATCGACGTGTAAAAGGAAACTAATCTGAATAGGTGCCATTATTAAAATGCATTTGCTGTGCCAGATAAGCAGAAAAACAGGAAGACTTTGAAAGCAGTGGGAAAAACATTGTCCAGTGCTGAATAAAGTACCGGTGACTCTCCCCCAGCCACACATGTGTCAGTGGAAGGCAGGGAGAGGGACGGGCAGGAATGGTGGGGCTGTGTGTCAGAGGTGGGGGTGTCGAGCTGGGTCAGGACTGCCTAAAACTGTGCAGTCACCCTGGGCAGGCCTCAGCAGCTGATCAGTGTTTTCCAAGCCTGTGGACACACCATTGCTCTGTGGAAGCCCCCAAATGTGTACACACTGGCAAGGGACCAAGACTGGGCTGGCCGAAGGCCTAGGGCACAGAAGAGATAGTCTCAGCAAACTGTGCTATCCATGGAGAGAGGCCTTTTTTTAAGGAACTGGTATTTTATAGTGTTGATTTGTTTCCTTCCCTTTTAAACACTACTTCTGCTTTGGAGAGAGGAATGAGGAAGTAAAATGACATGGAACAGGAGCTGGACCCTTCCCTGGGCACACTTTGGGTTCTGGTGGGAGCAGTTCAGGACGTGCCCTCCTTCAGACAACCCAGCAACCCCCTGTCAGTCCCTGCAGCCCTCAAGTGTATGTCTCATCATCCTGGTATGACATCAGTTCTTTTGGGGCAATATCCTGCCACTCCAGAGGTCAAAGCTGGTATGGTCATCTGTGACTTGCTATATGAAAGTGCAGAATATTGCAGCCAGTAATAGTGAAGGTGCAGAATAATCTCCTGTGGCTTTGAACTGGGTTTCACATAATTGTAATAGAGGAAACTACCTCATTAAAAAGATTAAGTGTACTTCTGAATAGACTGGGTCTGCAGCCTTGTGGAGCAAAAGGCTTGGAAATGTGTTGTGCACTGCTGGAAAGAGTTCAGTGCTGCTTTTGTCTTTTAGCGGGGGGTATGACATATCCATGCTGAAAACTCCATGCAGTCTGCTCATGCTTTTATAACCTCTTCCTCTTAACCGCAGCGCAAGCAGACTCTCACACAAACAAACAAGCACACACTTCAACGTGTCCTGAGCTCTCTTGAGAAAAGCTGCTCATCTGGCTCCTTGGGGAACTTTGATCTCCTTTCCACTGCTCCCTCGACATGGAACAGCCTTTCCCCAGCTCCAGCCACACGCTTGCTTGGTGACAGTGTTGTTTCTGGGGACGTGCAGAGCAGCTGGAGTGCATCACTGGATGTGGCCTACTGGGGACTGCAGCTTTCAGCTGGTAGAAAGCATTAATCACCGCAGTGGAGATGTACACAGATTATCAGCGCTAAAAATCATGGGGAATTGAAGTGGTGGGAGGGATTTAGGGGAAAAGCCAGTTATGAAAATGGCCTGATTTTTAAGGCATGAGTCATACCATTTATTAAAATAGGCTTTTGTACTTTCTAAAGCCTCCTCAGTTCTATGAAATCAATGTAAAGCTAATATTTCTATCTGTGCTGTGCATCAGCTGCCTTGAAAAAGTGGAAAAGAAAAGGCTGTTTGAGCTCCATGCAGATCCTGGGATTTTATGTCAGAATCAGAAGCTGAAAGAAGATTTGCATGGATGTTACTATTTATATTTTATGTATCTGAACAGAAACTGTGAAGCAGCCAGGCACAAGAAGCACCAAAGCTGCAACATTAAGTGCTCCCGATTAGACAAAATCCAAAATAAATATTCTTATTTTTCTCATCTTAATGTAAATGGTGAATGACCAGATAAAATCCTCATCAATGAAATTTTCAAACACTAGGGACAGATGAGACAGTAAACAATTAATTGCACCCTCTTAATTAAATGGTCATTATCCCAAAAGAGATGTATTTTTGCGTAACTAATGGTATAACTGGAAGGCAGTACATCCAGGAAATGAGCATGCAGGCTCCACTCACTGCTGTGAGGCAGTGCTGTGTAAGGAAAAGAGGATGTACAGGACACAAATTGTTCCCATTTTATGCTATTTGTGCAGTACAGTTGTAGTAACTATGGTCCTGAGGTGTACAAAAAGGACAACAGCAACTAAGAGAAGGGGAGTGAGGTTGTCATTGTGGGCATGCAGTTCTGATAAATAGACTTTTAGGAATGAAATTCTGAGAGGACTCAAGGAGAGGTAAAAAAAGGTCAGAATTTAAGGGGTGTTATTTATTCAGTTGATAAAAGAGGTGTTTGAGAGTTGGCTTCAACTCTTCACAGACTTCTTTGCAAAAATTTATGACCACATCTTATGTAACTTTCTGATGAAGGTATAACAGAATCCAGGGATTAGTGGCTAAAGTTAAACAAATTCAGCCTTGAGTAAAATCTTCATTGCCTGGCAGGGAAAGTAACTGAAGGGCTGAAGAGCTTGTTAAGGGAAGAGTAAAGTGGTCATTACAGACTGCTATAAGGTACAAGTAAACTAAACTTTTTCTAAGGTTAAAAGATAGTTTTTAAATTCTGTTTCAGGGAGAAATTTTGTGGTCTGTGTATGTGTGAGATCAGACTGGTAGGCTGTGACAGTACCTCCAAAGTTTGGTATCAGTGACTCTGAGTCAGTGTTGGTGCCTTTCCCTCCAGGACCATAAACACTCGTGTGCACTTTTATGATTTTGGAGGTTGCCAGTCACCACAGTTTTATTTTATTCTTTTTGGTACGTTTCTTTCTGTTGCATAAAGGTGCACATTGGAACATGAACATGTTGGCACATGAGCAGCGGTGAATTAAATCAGAATCAGAAACGTGAAGTCACCCCACCTTGCTCTTTGCATCACCCTGATAATGTACAAATACAGGTTCTGACACTCCTCAGCCGTGGTCTGACTGTTTAAGACAAACTGAAATGGGTGCCAGTTTGTTTTTCTATGCTGTACTGTGAAGGTCAGTGAACTAATTCAGGAGTAGTTACGTCAATCCCTATCTGGGTGCAGCAGCTTCCAGCAGAGGTACAGATACCTGGAGCAAGAGCCTTGTCAACTGCTGCGAGTTTATCTGCTACTGCCTCTGAGTCAACACCCAGAAGTAACAACCTCTAAATTACTTTTAAAGAACTCCCTCTTGAGCAAGTCTGTGCAACCCTCTCAGTGTTCTGCCATCAGTTTGGAAAAGTTTTTCACTCCCACTTTGCTGCTTGCAGCAAAATGCAGACTGCTAAAGCACCCATGCCTGCACCTACACCTCTCACCTGGCAACTACTAAGTGTAACAAACCAATCTTCTGCGTGTGCTCTGCATCTGGAATTCACATAACACTGATTTATCAAGGACAAGGGCATGTGTAGCTTCTCCCAGTTCATGCTAAAAGTCAGCCACTGCACCCGAGGTGCACTTCAGAGGCAGCCTGCACCCATGTCTGCTGTCCCCTCCTCATCCTCTTCCTTCCGACCCATGGTCTGGAAATCCCTTTTTCCACACCCTTACAGATACACTCAGGCAGAATCACAGCCTGGATGTTTCGTTACAAATCAGGGATAAGTCAGATGATTAAAAAAAAAAGCCCCAAGGGGCACAGTAATAATTTTGGTGAGAGATTTTATTTGATGATGTGTGCACAAGGAGGCTATCTGAGCTATGCTACTCTTGTTCATATTTTTAGCTTCTGCTTAAATATGTAAAAAATTACATGGTGCTACAAACATTATTTGCTCAAACTGAGGATGCTGTTACTGTATCACTCACATGAAATGTGAACTAGCCATAGAAATGAGGAATTAAACTGTGAAAGTCAATGAGCACTCCAGATTCTGTGCTAATGCTATTTGTCATAAGCATTCTGGCTGCAAACCCTTTGCTGTGTAAAACATGTAAAAATATTCTCCAGCACACAATCATTGGTCTTACTTTTTCAATTTGTATTCATTTATTGTATAAAAATTTATCTTTTCTTGGACTAAAATAGTTACAGCAGAGATTAATTACTTCAATGGAAAAGCTAAGCTTTGCTGTTTAAAGTACATAAATATTACGATATTTCAGTCAAAACAAGTATTGTTATTATAAATTATGTTCAGGATCTTGGCATAAAAATGTTTACATTATCTAGTTTCATGGTCAGTAATTCCTGAATTTCAGAGTGTTTTGTGATGTCTGCAGCATGAGAGTGTGTTGATCTCTGATTATCATAATTTCTGAAGACTGTCAGAGCACTTCAGTTAATGACACAAACAACAGAATAATTTTAGTTAAAAACTGTAGTGTCATAATACTTAACTTGAATCAGAAGCCATGCTGGTATTTCTTACATTGCAAATGGTTGGCCCCAGTAATTCTACTTCCAAGGGAGAATTTGTGGAGCCCTCTTCCATTTAATTTTATGGATTGTAGTAGTGCTAAGTAAGTAGAGCTTGCCCTTTTAAAATTAAGAGGGCCTCAAAAAACTACTTTTTAAAAAATTTAAATTAGGTTATCCTAATAATGTGGTAGGATATTGTTACATATTGCTACTTTTGTTTATTATGTCAGTGATCTTAAAATGAGACCATAACTGTGAACACCTACTTACTAACTCTGCCTCTGAAATCAAATCTTTTCAGGGGTGTAGGCAAATCTCCAAATCTCTCCTCCTCCATTTCCCTTCTTCGAAAATAGTGATTGTTAGTAAGCATTGTTTATTAGTATTGCATACTATTCATATCCAAAATGGGGAGCACAGCAGCACTGTGTGTTGGCAATAATTAACATGTCAGGACACAGTAATGAATTGCCTGCAGTGCTGGATTGGACCTAGCAAAGCCATTCTACTTATAGAGGAGGCATGTGGCTGATCTGAGGACACAACAAAGTCAGCACTGAAGTGAAGCAGACAAAAGCCGAGTGGCACTGGCTCTTCCAAAGATCTTCAGCAGAACCAGGCAATCTAGGTAACAGGAGTCTGTTGTGTAGATAGTACTTGAAAAATCGCAGCTTGGCTGATGCCATGACCTTTCTATGTTATTAATGAAAAAAGTAGCATTTCAGAACTCTTAAGGGATGCCTTAGAACCTATGCCATGCTGCAGGACTCTGGGGCAGATGGTCCGTGTGGCAGCTTGGGCACTTTCTGCAGTTCAGAAAGTCCCTGTGTCCTGATTATTCCTGTGTCCTAAAGGCAAAAGTTATTTGTGCGGACAGTGGCCTCTGTGACAGTGACCCAGGCAGGCAATGGACATGCTTCTTTGCAAGGTGGGTATATGGTCTGACCTCCTATGGCAGTTTCTGCATCCATATAGAGGACTGTGCTCTGAGAATCGTATGTAGTGTCTTATTGTCTGCGTGACTTGGCATCCCTGGAGAAGGTGACTGGACTTTTTCCTCTTTGAGGTTATTTCTTCAGCTTGCAAACATCAAATGATATACTGGCAGTTTATGTCTAAATGCAGCCTGTTTTGCGAGATTGTCATGTGTGTGGTGTAGTTCTGTGGGGTCCATGGAGAGCAATCTTTGACACAGATGTGTTAAGAAGGATGAGAGCAAGAAAGACTGTTGGGGACAAGGATGAAAGGAAAGCAGACCAGCAGGGCTCCAGGCACTGGGTCTTCTGTAGCTCCTTGGACTCTGCTGCCTTTGGGCTTCATTTGTTGGGCAGAGCAAGGAACAAGGCAGGAGTTCAATGTATGTAGTAGGAGGCCAGATGACTAAGTCATGTACTCATAGGCTTGACTGACTTCTGTGCATGCCTGTGTTTCTGTTTACGCTTTACATATAAATACCTGTAGCCCACCAGTTCTTACAAATCAGTATTAGAAGAAATTTTATTTATAAACCACAATCTAGATCCTTCATGGAAAAGGTCAACTGTACAAAATGATTTCTTTGTAACATGATCACAGAAGCTGGGTGAGGATGGAGAAAATGCTGCCCAAACATTAACTGCAGCTATTTAAGATGCTGCAGTACTAATTCAGGGAGTACTCCTGAGGGCTTTCCTGTGGTCAGACTCGAGGAGTCAGAGCACTTTCAGGACCTGGCACAGAACTCCATCCACAACTGCTGCGTTTTTCATCCCTGTGAAGATGCAGCATCAGTGGCAATGAATATGCAGATGTTGTGGTGATGCTGCACTCTGTGGGTAGGCTCAACACTCTTACTCTAAAATCAGCAGCCTGGGATTTGCTTTCAGTGCCAAAACAGGTTGCAATTAAGACTTTTGTTGATTACGTAAGAAATGATTTTTGGCCAGGTGCCTGTTCCCGAGCTTTGTGTATCCATGTGAAGAGGGGAAGTGGCCTGCAGGAAATGTCTGGGACATGGTGTCTGTGGTGAACAAGACAGGAGGAAATACAAAGGTCTTGATTTTTGCTGCCCTGTAGCTCTGAACAAGGTATTTGGCCAGAGACTTCAGGGGCTTCCCTGTATTGATGAATTCACACAAAAATGAACATGAAGTGCTAATTCTGGTGTGTATTGACTAGTAGCAGCAAAGAGCACACAAAGGAAGCATGCATGGGGGGACCATTATGCAGCCGGTCATGGGGAGATAAAGTACTTCTATTTCCACTTGACAATAAAAAAGTGTGTCATTAATCAAGGTAGTGTAAAAGATTCCTCTCTGCACTGGCCACTACAATTCATACTTTGTTATTGTTGCTATAAACGTGTGTATATTGAAGCCACCTGTGTGAAGCTGCTCACCTTCCTCCTCTTTCTGAGTCTGCAGAGGGGAAGAGGAGAGCTTGGAGTGTTGCTTCCTTACAGTAAGACCTGTAGTGCACACTTTGCAGGTAGGTATGCTCTGATTTCAGTTCTATCAGGCATTCACTTGCTATCCATTTCTTTTCTTAGTGTCCAACAAGCACCATTTCATGGACAGCAACTTACTCTATCAGTTCAGAATGAACTTTCGGCGGCGGCGGCGATTAATGGAGCTTCTCACTGAGAAATCCCGCTTGATGCCTGAAAGCCATGACAGCCCATTCTGCCTGCGCAAACAGAACCATGATAACAGAAAACACACCAGTTTTCTTTCAGGTGACTCATCGACTGTATTACTGTATGTAGAGTGACTCCATGGAATGTTGAAAAGTCCATTGTGGGTGAGGGGTGTCAGTGTTTGGAAGCAAGTGCAGGTCTGGTATTATGTGTCCCTGTTCATGGGGATTGTCCATTCACTCAGTTTGCCACATCTTTAGCTCCCTGGTGTATAACGATCAATGGCATTTTACATGCTGATCAAAATTTGGTGTCCATGAACATACAAAACTGGTTAAAATCCCCCGAGCCCAGAGTAATTTGTCATACATTCTATGTGGAATTTTCAAGAAGAGTTAAAATGAGGGGAAAGGACCATGCAGCATCATGTACAGCAATATCTAGTAAGAACTGAAAGAAGTAAAAGAAAAACTGGAAAAACTTGGTTCCCTACATTGCAATGTCTCTTAGAAGACAGTACAGTGGGAGCAGGTCAGCCATCCTATTAGCTGCAGCATTACACTCATGCAGTGACTCTTCTAACTCTGTAGGACACACTAGCCCCTTCCTAATGCTGTCAACGAAAGCATAGCTTGTTGCTGTTGTTTCATAGAAACCAGGGAAATGGTTTAATAACTGATGCCAGTTCCCTTTCTCTCTGTATTTTCTCTCTGTTTGTAGTGAGTCCCACCAAGGAGATAAAGATCGTGTCGGCTGTGCGGAGGAGCAGCATGAGTAGCTGTGGCAGCAGTGGGTACTTCAGCAGCAGCCCAACACTCAGCAGCAGTCCCCCCGTGCTCTGCAACCCCAAATCTGGTGAGCACCAGAGTCACTTAGAGTGTACAGAGTGCAGACATCTGTTTCAGTAAAGGGCATTGTGAACAATGCCTAGCATCACACCTGAGCTTATGTTTTCAAGAATACATTAAAAGTTCACAGTGTCACAGGTCAGAGGGGACTATTGTCATCTAGCCTGAAGTCCTACTGAACACAAGCCAGATATCTGACTCCACTAATCTCTGTGTCAAGTCCATAATTTTGGTTTGAGCTTCAATTTATCTCTTAGGAGGACATGCAGTCAGAGGCTTAGATTTGCCTCCTCATTGCCAAGCTCTGAACCAATCCAAATCTCCTCCTAGAGACATTCCTTTGGTGCAAGTCAGAAGAGAGTTTAACTATCCAGTGACTGCTTGAGCTGCTCTGAAATAACACCACTCAGAAAACAGCAGCCTCTAAAGAAAGACAAGAGGCAGCCTTCTTTCAGCCTGTCAGGGTCAATTTCAACATTTTTGTTTGTTTAAATCTTACGCTGATCTGTTTGGGAAGGTAAAAGTAGTGTTGAAGCTTGTTTTCCTTTTGAAAGGATTTCCTATCCCATGCCGGAAAGTTAAACACCCATTCTTCCACAATTCACTTAGAACTATTTCTTACTGTACATCTGGGAAGAGGAAAACAGACTGAGATAGATATTGTTTCAGCCTCTCTGTTTCCCTCAGAAACAGCTCCAAATTTCAAAGCAGGGTTCCTGTTGGCCTTTGAGCTCCTTATTATTTCAAATTTACCGTTTTTCTCCTGGTGCTGTGGGGAGTACTGTGCAAAGGGGTAAGGCTTCAGTGGATATGTGTAATCTTTGTTTTCAGAGGGATGCTGGCATTTGAAGTAATTACTAGAGAGTGCCTCAAGCACTAAATGAATGCTGTTCAAAACATTGACCATTTACTCTGTAGAGGAGTGAACTAAAGTGCATTTCATTCCTGCTGTGCAGAATGGCCATCAGAAAAGGAAGCGTAGTTACAGGGATATTTGCCTTCTCTCTCCTTTAGCACACTTCCTTCCCTCTCCTTAGCCTCTACTGGGAATTCAGTATGAGGCTCTGAATTAAAATAATTGGAAGGACTCAGTAGGATAGGATGCTCAGAAGCCATAATTCCCTACAGTAGACATGTTCTCAAGCCTGGAAATGCTGTCAGTGCCAGTGGTCACAGCATCCTTACAGTATATTGCTGTTGGGCATTCAGCACCACCTTCCAGTATGCTTACCCCTACATGCCAGGGGCTTGCCATATGTGAAAAGTGCCACAGTATCATGTTTTGGTAGAATATGTCTCAGGTCTGTTTCCACAGAAACGCTGTGGTAGGTTTTATATGCGGAGCTCTTAGTCCCCAGTACATTAATTACATCCTGGAAAATTTTCTGGGATAGATAAAACAGCATTCCTGCATTGTCCCTAAATGTGTGTGTTATCTGAAGTATGCCAACTATTCTGTTCATTTATGGTTCTGATTTTATATGAAGTGTCAACCCATGAGTAGTGAGAACAAGTTTATTTTAATGCAGCTGATTACCCAACACTGGAAGAAAAAGGATATGCTGATTTTGCCCTTGCATAAATTCTTTATTTTTTAAAGGAAATTTTCCCTCAGGACTCATTTTCAAACTCTGAATAGCTTTAACAGACTCATATTTGAAAGAAGACAGCAATAGGTTTTTTCAACAGACTGATCCTTAAGAATTATACAATTACTGGCAGTGTAGGGTTATTTCTCCCATAGTGCAAGTACAAATCCACACATCACCTCACGTAGGTTAACATAAGGCTGTCAGATGTAGATGTTATGAGGAATTCTTAATCCTCTGCTGGACAATAAAGAGGTTTTGTTCACAAATAGTTTCCTGCTACCCAGACCCAGAACGTGTCTCTGAACTAACGTGCTAATAAACACAAAGCAGAGGTGTATTTATTGTCAGACAAGTTCTCTTGCAGGCAAGCACTTCAAAAACACCCAGGTCGTGACTTGACCAATCATGTAGAAAACCAGTCATCAAACATAAAAGTATTTCTGGAGGTATAATGAAGGGAGGCGCATGAGGGAGCCCTGCATGGATGATTAACTTGATTCTGATTTGTGGAATGAGCACAATCATTCAGTTTTTTTATGTTGACCAGAAATGCCCTGCAAAGTGTAACACTGGCTAAGTCACAGTTTGTCAAAATTCATGGGAAAATTAGAAAACAAAGGTATTAGTTTGTATGCTAGAATTCTTCCTGTTCCCATGAATGCCATTGAGAAACTCGAGAATGTTTTCAAATGCCATATGTGGGAAATTTTGTCTCCCACCTGTGACTAGAAAGACAGCCATAATCAAAATTATTTATCACTAAAAGAAAATCAGCCATAATTTTAAGGGTGAAGCAAGCCAATAGGATAAACAGTATATATCTTCATGTTGTCCTCTTTATAAACAGATAAAAATAGTATTGATTTGATTTATCAGAACTTTAAATTAGCTTTGTTCAGAGGAAAATTACCCCATTACCTAGAAAGGCAGTGGGGACTCACCTGCAGAAACTTACTCGTGTTTCTTTCATGTAAAATCCCAGCCAGCTATAGGTTACTTAGTCTGTCCCTGGACGAGATGGAGTTATAGGTCTCTGTGTCTACAGTTGCAGAAATCTCTTGAGATAATTCCAGACACAACCAGGATTTTCTTGTTACTTAATTCTGTTATTCAAACCCAACTCAGATGAAATAGCAGAGAGCACCCAATAACCTACAAGCACACAGCAATCCAGGAAGAAAAACTGCTCAATGCCAGAAAAGTTGGCCACTTTTTTCGACACTGGACATGAGAACAGCCCCTTTCAATGTTTGTTATAGTGTTTAGGGGATTTTGATTGCAGACAACAAAGTATCTTGGCTAAATGCCCCAATTTTCCAAAGATCTCAGTCTGCAGGCTTTTCTTTGGCTACCTTACTACTTTCAAGCAAGTCTGCAAAAACTGGAAGCCTGTATGGAAAGTGGGACCAAAAAGATGTTGCATCTCAACACTCCATTTTATTTATTAGGAGAAACTCCAGAGGAATGTTTATAATGAATATTCATTTCTATACCTCCACAGTATTAAAGAGACCTGTGACTGCTGATGAGCTCTTAATGCCTGGAGCCCCATATGTAAGAAAAACTTTCACGGTATGTCTCCAGTATTTTTCTTTATTTTCTGCATGTTGTATACTTAAGGCAATCCAAAGAGGAATTTTCTGATGGGATAATTAGAGCTTATTTGCATTTGCTGAGGTTTGTACTTTAAAATCCCAAACTCCCTTATCACTACTTGCACATATTTCAGGTCTGACTCTGCACTTGTTTATTCTGTCTTTATGCCAGTGTGGTACTGCTGACTTAAAAGGAGTAAGAATTACATAAAACCAATAACATTTGTATTATTCAAAGTCATCTAGACTTTATGCTCCTGGTAATACTTGCTCTGCAGGAGTAGATCACCTACCCAAAATGAAGTTTTCTACCTGGGTCTCTCTATATGAAGTGACAAAAATTTGACCTATATATACTGTTAGAGCCTTTGTGTAAAGATGTTTCTGAACTTAGTGATAGGAAGTATTGCTTTTTTCAGCCTCCTGGTTCAACTAAAGAAATTCGTTAAAAGCAAGAGGAATAATTTGGGTAGAGCCTTCCCATGAGTTATATAGCAGCCTGCAGACTGTGCCCTCTGTTATGTGTTGGAAGTATAGAGATGTCAAAAATTACATCTTGGACCACTTAGATGTTGCCTCTTTGAATTTCATGGAGCTGCCTGAAGATGATCACATCCTTCTTTTCTCCTTCCAGATCGTCGGCGATGCGGTGGGCTGGGGCTTTGTGGTGCGGGGGAGCAAACCCTGCCACATCCAGGCTGTGGACCCGAGTGGGCCAGCAGCTGCAGCTGGGATGAAGGTGGGAGTTCAAAATGGAATGATTTCCCAGGGAGTTTGTGCTGCTCAGTAAAGGTCTGGGCTGCCTGTACTTGGGGAGCAAGAGGTGCTTTTGTTTCCAGTGTTGAGTGCCTTTGTCTCAGTTTCAGACATTTGTGCAGAGTGAGTTGCGCTGCCTTTCAACCCGGTCCTGTTTCATTTCTTCTATCCTTGAGATTCTTTAGGTCCTTTTTCACATAAAACTTGTTTATCCTTTCCAACTTTCTTTTTTGACCCTTTCACTTTTTGAAGTGTTGGTTTTGTTTTTTTTTTCCCAGTTGGTTGTCTGGTTTTGGTGGTGGTGGTGTTTTGGTTTTTTTTTTATTACTTTTTTTAAAATTTTATTTTAGAAAAACTTTGCACCATTTTATTTTTTTACTTTGCAATTTATGTGTTTGTGGGCTTTACCTATATGGGAGGAGGCAAAGTCAGACATACCTAGTGAAAGTGAAGATAGCATAGCCTGTTTTTCACTGTAAAGCAGTTAAGATTCAGGAAATTTTGGAAAGAAGAATTCACAATCCTTTCACATTTCATAAAGAGTTCAAATAGTTTCATACATGATTTAAGAATCAATAAATACGCATTCTATGTGAAGGCTTTTGCATTGCTAATGCAGAGCCCATTGACTTATCTGAGTTTGGATCACATCCTGCATGTATCTGTGAGTTAGTGTCTGCCTTGTACAATGGGAAAAATAAAAGCAAAGCATTATGTCAATCCAAGCAAGGAAGGGAAACTAGCTGCTACACCTGCTCCAATGTCTAGGCTGGCCCAGACAGAACAACTAAATTATCAGTTTATGACATGTTTTACTGTATGGCAACAAAGCAGATGAAAGTTTCAGGTGTATTCCACATGCATCCCATTTTGGCCAGCCTCCTAGTTTATTTCCCTTTCCCATCACACTCCCCCACAGCTGCCTCTCACCAAGCTGGAGGCAGCAAGTGCTGCCACGACAGGGACATGTATCCTGCCTATTGCACAGTGCCAGCCCTGCCGTGGCACCCCTTAGCAAGTGCACTGCTAAGCACTGTAGCACTGCTGGGGTTTCTCCCTCTGCTGCTGCTTTTCTTTTAATGAAACTTGCAAGAAAATAATGTCTTTGAAACACTTACTTTTTTTGAGTATGGGCAGGCAAAGCCCCTGGGACAGGAAATGGCAGCTGCAGAGCCTGTTGGCGCATGCAGCACCCAAACACATCCTACTGGCAAACAGAGGGAGCTGGAATTTTTTGATACGTTTTATACAATACCTAAATATAGAGTCACAATTTTTATATGGCAAGTATAATTTTCAAATAGGATTCCTGCCTTACATTTAAAGGACCTAAATCTATAATTAATTTATTCATGTGTATGTTCTAGATCCTGAATTTGTGAGTTTAATATTTTACAGCATCTTTTGTTCTTTGAATATAGCAGCTAGCAGTGAAGTGGGGTTATTCTGAAACCTGACTTGTAAAAACAACCCTGTGGTGTCATGTGTGTGTAATCCAGTGGGGTTACAGAAGTCTGCCTGAACCATTCAAGACAAAAGAATGTAAAATAGTCTGCTGTTCTGAGGGGAGCAAACAGTGTTGCAAAACTGGGATGTATTAACCTGGAATTTACGCAAAGAACAGATCTGATTGGTTTTGAAGCTGTTATCTTTATATAAAATATATAAAATTCTGCTTTTCAGAGCAGAATTTTGCATAATAATTTATGGCTGTATGTTAGATGAGCCTCTGTTTAGACACCAAAATTGATGCCACATTTTTTGATATTCTGAATACCTTTAGCCTAGTGAACAAACAGTGTTTTTCTTTGAAAATAAAGGCTTTTGTTGAGATGTTCCCATGGCAATAAGTATGTAAATCATAGTTCACTATTTGAAATTTAAAAAAAAATCTATGTCACTTAATCCATCTGTTTACAGAGCTTCTCAATCTGGCAAATGTAAAGGAATCAAATGGCAGGCCTTACATGACAGGTCCTTGAAATTAAACCTTCCCCTGTGTGGAAACTGCAAGAAGGGCACTTTGAAAATAGGCTGCTGGGCACGGTAACTTGTGGTGGGCTGGTGCAAGAGGCTTTTGTCTGCAGAAAGAGTGCTACACCAAAGAAGTGCTAACAGGGAAAATTGGCTATGATGAAAAGGGCAAGAATTTGAAGAAGAGCCAAGACTTGGCGTTGCAGTTTGTAGAAAGGTTCTTGGCAGTAGCAGCAGGGATTTTCCTCCTAAGGAGATACATCCATTGTAGCTGTTTTTAGAAGTGTCTTTATTTCTAAAGCTTGTGATTTTGCACTTACCTCTTTTGGAGAGCACTGTTTCCCTGTCTTTGCATTATGTTGGACATTATACTGCCTGCAACCTCATTGTAGGACCTCAGTTAGTGCCCTTAAAATGCTACCATGTATTTATTGCACAAATCAGTAAACATTACAGGCTCAACCTACCTGCAGGACTTTGTGGTAGCTTGCTTTCAGTTTGACCTTGGCTGTGTACCAGCCTGCTCCAAAGCGCTGTGAACTGGGACTCTGAGCAGAAATCTCAAGGAGCTTGGGCAGGAGCTGTGCCCACAGGCAGCGGCTGCACGGTGGGCACAGTGCTGGGTGGCTCCCAGGCACAGGGCTCTGTCACACACGTGCACCTCGGTGTGGCAGCACCGGCCATCTCCTTACATGTGACAGCCTCTTCTGGGGGAATTTTCAGACAATTTGTTTTGGAGAAAATCCATACTAGCATGGTCTGCTGAAGATGTGTGAGAGGGTGTTACATTGTTTTGGCTTTAGGTCTTGATACCTCTTCTGGGGCTAGTAAATAGGATTGCCCTTTTACAGTCTGAGGTTTCAGGTGTGAAGCTGAGCAAATAATAACTTGTCAATTAGCTTTAATAAAGTATTTTTGGCCTGGTTTGTTGAGTTGTTGAAGCCTGTGACAGCACTGTAAAGAGAGTGCTTGCTGTAAGCGCATTAACAAGTGGGAGCTGGAAGCGATGTGGGGCTATGAAAGGAGTTAGTGTTGCAATGATACTTCTAAGCTAAGTGCAGCCCTGCTTAGCTGTCTGCTGTCCTCAGCAGCGGCAGACAGGAACTGCAGAATTGTGAAGTTCCCAGGTTGCTGTAATATTCAGGACTGACCAACTGCAAAATCTGGTTCTCTGCAGATGGCACTGCTAAATATTGCCAGTTGTTGTCAGGAAAACTTTTTTCCCCCTATTTTTCAGCCTTTTATTCTGTAAGTTCATTTCTGTTTTTAAGGTGCAAGTATTCTTTGCAAAGTTACACAATTTGACTTCAAACTAGTGACTTAAAGTATGCATCACATGTTGTTATTTACTGTGACATCACTGTGACAGAATGTGATGAAACAAGCAGACCTAGCTTAGTGTGAGGGTTGTGAGAGACAAATTAATCACTGCTTTTGCTGATTATCTGTTCTTCTTATTGGCTGGAGAAATCAGTACCCAACTCAGACCTTTGAGGAATGCTAAAAAATATCTGACTCCTTATTCTGATTTTGAGCAAATTAATTAAAGACTGGGATTAATATTGTATAAATAAGGCACAGTGTACGTGCCTCCTTTTAACCCTCTCCATGAAGCTTAGGAAAGGGAAGATAACTCAGTGTTTGATGCTAGGCCTTTAACCCTTTGAAGCACTGGGGAGATGCTTCAGTGCTACTTGAAGGTATCTGAAGGGTACTGAGCTTTAAATGAGAAGATGAAGTAGTTTTGGATAAATATTTATACTGTGCACTAGCATATGGTGTTGTTGAAGCAGATGCAATTCAGTCTTAGAATTCTTATCTTACACCAACATGTCACTGATTGTAGAAAAGCATAAATTACATGAGTTGCCATCTGTTTTCAATTACAGCATGAAAACACTGAGGCAGGTTGGGATTTTCCTTCAGCTGTGTTATCAGCCTGCTGCCGAGTTTGATAATTACATTAGAGTGAATTCAGAATGGATGTATTTGGTAATGTGAACACTCAAAAAGTTGCTGACAAACTGCTTTCATACCTTGTCCATAAATAGAGAAGCAGCAGAGCTAAACGCGCATAGCACTGTGTGCGATGAATGCCACTACTGTAGGGCTTGAATATAAATGTATATATATATAAGTTTCAAACATGTCTCTGTAAATGGCTGCGTCATTTAATTATAAACTAAAACATAAAGGTCCATTATCCTCCATGGAAACTGTATTCAGGCATCTATGACTTTAGAAAAATCTAATTTTAAGGAATCAGATTTGGTGTTTTGCCATAAAATCAACTCTAGTTTTACAAAACCTGACAATTCAAGTAGATTTTAACTCTGTCTTTCACTTCATGTATTAGTAATCAGAACCTCAGATTTTATGTGCTACTATCCATCACAGAGATTGGAGAGAGTGAGCTGAGTAGGGTAGCCATTAGCCCTGAACATCATTTAAGTTATTCTCAAGAAGAGGGGCTGTCTCATTAGGACATGCTAAGAACATAGTAAGAACACAATGGTGAACACTTTGGATGATTTTTTTTTAATTATTATTTAATTGATCTCATAGAAATTTTTCAAAAAGGTTCTAAAGAAAAAAGTAATGTCTGTGTTAAGTCAGTAGGATAATGATTCGACAGAAGTTGGAAGAGATCAAATATTTGCAAATGTGGAAATACTCAGCTCTGCCATCAACATGAAAAATGGATTAGTGGTTGGTTTTCCTTGACAACTGTTTATCAGCTTGTGTAGCAGTCACTGTGCTTTCCCAATCAGTGATGAATCAGTGCCTGGGTGTCCCTGCTCTGTGTCTGTCCTCTCTTTTTGGTCTGTGGCTGTCATTTGCTCAAGGGATTTGCTGCTGAGCTGTGGTGATGCCCCTGTAACTGTCCCAAAGTTTCCGTTTCCAGTGTGTGTGTTTAATTAAACTCAATTAATAGTTCCCACGTTTTTAGTATGAATCTTGTTTCTACTTTTAAGTAGGTCAGACCTACCCTAAAACCATGTTACTCTAACTATACTGGTATTAGTGCCATCGAAATTATCATAGTAATACGGTTTTGTGAGTACTGGGCAGAAAACTGCACTGCACCCATCTCTTCTTATCTGGGAGTTTTGTGAATTCAGCCCTCTCACCAAACTAGAGGCTTCTCTGACTGAGGGAAATGTGATTTTGAGAGCTGTATTGTGTGTCACTGCCAGAACTTTGTTTAGTTGCCAAAGGAGAAAAGGTTTGGAAAATCTCTCCTTTGATTTTATTATAAATTACTACAAGTGCAACAACAGAGTCCTTATGTCTTTGATCATCCTTTGCATTAGCACAGTGTCTTTAGGTTGACTGAAGTCATTAAATGTTTTCTCAGCAGTCCTTTCTCCTTAGCATGGGGAATCCCAGTGCAGGACTGGATGTCTCTCCTTTGCCCCTTCACTGCACCAACTGTTCAGTCCATTTTATTCTTCTGTAGTGAAAGTCTTATCATTGTTGGACCTCTGTGTGTCAAGAGACCCTCTTAGAGATGCTATACTCCTGGGCTGCTGGTGAACCTGGCCCATGGTGACCACATGGAAGTTACAATTTGGATTTGGATTCTCCTCTTTACCCTGTCACAAACCCTCTGTGCAATGCTGAGCGTTTCCCACCAGAATATATAAGCATTCTTGTAAAGCAGTTTGAGTTTAAAGAGGTGGAAAATGCCAGGAACTCTGACTATCAAACATAATCAAAACATTTGATGAGTAGACCTGTACAAATGAAAAAAACCTTTAGGTTTGCTAAAATTTCCTTGATTCCTTGTTTGACTGTGGTTCACAGCCCAAGGCCCAGGTTTTCCAGTCTCAGAGCAGAGAGCCTGAAGACTGGACCCACTGACTCCTAATGCAGCAATGTTACATCTGCACAGGCTCCACTGAGTTTCAAACTCCAGTTTGTACAACTGTCCTCTTTCTAAGCCATACTCCTCCTGCTCCTGGAACTTATGTCTGTATTAACTCCAGATACTTGCTTTGTGACCCTGCCACCCCTGTCCAGGGTGTAACTGCTCTATGGACAGAGGCTTTCTATTTCCAGTGCTGCCATGATCCAGCCTCTGCTGATCTACCAAAATTCTCCTCTGTTTTGCTCCATTTTCCACTAATAAATCATTAGACTCCTAAGTGTGGCATTTTAGTTCTTTAAAAGCTCCTGTCATCTTCTGACATGTCAGAATTTCATCCTACATTGCTACTTTATTTGGTGAATCTCCATTTTTTCTTCTTGGTTTCCTTGGTTTGTCTTGCTTTTTTCCCCACAGAATTTTGTAAGATTTCATTTGTTTTGAAGACTTCTCTTCTGAGGCTGAAGAACTTCTGTTGCAGTTGTTTTGAAAGATTAAGTGAACCCCGCCCTTGTGCAGGTGTCTTGGAGTGCAGTGCACAGTCACCACCAAGCAGATGGTGTCTGGGACAGGACTTGCTTCAGTGGACCAGCAGCTTCTGTGCTTCTGAACCAGTGGACATAACAGTGACTAAAAGAACCATCCAGCTTTATATTGGACTAGGGATCAGGTGCTTGCTGTGACTATCTGGGACGGTTCTATGACAAAGAAATCAAACCTTGGCATGTGAAAAGTCACCTGCTGAGGTATGAGGGGGAAGACACCCTACCATGCAGTTGGGCAGCACAGTGCACAAAGGTCATGCCAGCAGGATGTAAACTGCAAACTGTGCACAGAAAAGAAAACAGAAAAGTTGTTTTTATGATTGTCAGTCCTGTTTTTGAACAGCAGGATCTGTGTTATTCACAGAGACAGAGAAAGGAATTAAGGCAGTAGGGATTCCTAGGTGAAATATAAAACAAGTGAGTTTAACTTTTTGAGTCTAAGTTTCACCTTTACCAGTGAGGGTTATTTTTTTTTTTTCACTCATAAACTTACAGGGCACAGGTTTAGTGAGTTTTTATTCATCCCAGACCCAAATTTTGGCCTGCAGAGCAGTATTAGGTTTCCAATGACTCTGTGTGATTTTTCCTAAAGACTTTTAACAGAGTGAGTTTTACTGGGCAGTAAAATGACTTTTTTTTTTAGTTTGCAACAGCTGAAACAGTATGTGAATACAGAAAGTTTTGCAATATCTCAGAGCTCTTTTTTCTGCATTCACAGCAGTGTAGTTGACATTAGAATTGAACTTGCTTGTAGGCCAGTCACCCAAAATGCTGTTGGGCAACAAGTGAGTCACTGTACTGGTGTCTGTACATTGGCTCCTTCTCATCAATAGCAAATACAAATACAAATAAATATTGTCTGGAGGTCCATAATTGGAGGTCAGTGGATTTTTTAAATTTAGTCACATTATTTTAATAACTGGTAGTTTTTAAAATTCTTTTCAAGTAAGTGGTATTTTATGACAGGACAACCCAGATATCTGAACACCCTGCCTTTATGAAAGTGCCTTCTTGATTGTTTCTGGAGTCTGACAGCTGTAGCTGTTCAGAAAGAGAGACAGCAGCACTGGTTTCAGCTGCACTGTGTAACAGGGCTGTGCTTGTGTTTTGATACAACTTCCACATCCCAGTGTGGTCTATAGCCCATTGAATGGCGAGACCAAGTGCCTGCCAGAACAGCTGGGTTTTTACCCATGCGCAAGCTGTTGTAGGCTATTGCAGGTCACTCCCAGGTACTCCCGGCTCTCTAGAGTACTGTCATCTGAAAAACACCTGCAGGATGGCCAAAATCTTAAACAGTTTATCTTAAATGTCTATTAAAAAAGGCGTAAAATTAGAGACCAGCACAGCAAAATGCTAGCATTTTGAACTGCTTTTGCTCTCAGTTGATGATGAAAAGCATTTTGTATTATTAGGTTTAGTTGCAATATCCATTTCACTTGGAGCCTTGAAGTGTTCCTCAGGTGCTGTTTGGTTTACAGAATAATGGCTATCCCAGGTCTCTGCCCCAGGCACTTCAAGGATGTTGCTGCTCCCCAGCTGCTACTCTACAGACCTTTCTCCACACTTCTCTCTCTCTTTTCTTTTTGCTGCTCAAGACATAAAGTGGCTTCCTTTCATGATATAAGCAAGTGATTCGAGAAACATGTTGCATTAAAACCAAGGCTCTGTTTAGCTAGCCAAACACATGGAAAAACAATTGCACTTTTGTCTGTGCAAACAGAGAGCAGCTGTTTGTCTCAAATGGCACAGACCATTCCTGCTCATGACAGGCTGGATACCGGAGGGTGCTGAGGGTGCCCTGCATGAGTCTGTCTGCCCTTGTAATACCCTTGTTTGGGCTGTGTTAGGGACTGTTTTTAACCAATATTGGCCTTGAAGGAATTACATTTAGTTGGTTTAGCATAATTATATTCGACTATGCGAGTAAACCAATATATAGTTTTTAAGTTCTTTTTTTCATTATGTGTGTTTTTATTGTAATAATCTAGTTTAGATATAGAAATACCAGGAAATAAAAGGACACAAAAAGGTCAACCCAAGCATAAAATATGTTATTTCTAAGCTTAGACTCTATATTCTTCTGACACTGATGCAGTATTTCACCTAGAGCAATCTTTAGCCATTCAAGTTATTTAACATTTTCAGAACTGTTCTCTGGTAGGTATCAAATTGCAGTATACAATGAAAATGCTTATAAACTTAGACATGCAGTCACTGGTTTGCTTTCCTGATGTGGTCCAGCCTGGCTCAGCTTTACCTGTGGGTATTTCTCGCTGGGACTCACATTAAGTCAGTGATTTTACACACCAATTCCCAATTAGGGCCATAGGAAGCAGTGACCTATATTTCCCCATTCCATATTTATGGAAGGTTTGCATTTCAGAGTATTAGGTCCTTATGTTATTCTCCAGATACCTACAGATAGCATTAATTTACCTTCATGAGTAATTCCTGTTTGCTGTGTCAGTGTTTGCCTGCTCAGTTGCTCTGTCAGGGAGACTCTGCTGCTTGCAGAGCTGAGACTTGTGTGCAGCCCAAAAGCCTCATGCTCCAAAACAAGAGTTGTTCTCATAGGCTTTTAGGTTGTCTCTTTCCCCCCTCTAGTTTGTCCACTCTGTGGCTTTTGCTCAGCAATGGTTTTGTTCTGTTCCTGGTGAAAAAAAAGGGCTTAAATTCCCATTGATTCCCATCAGTGGGAAGGGAGGGAGAGACTGTCTGAATCAATGATGAGGTCCTTGAGAACCTATGACTTTTTATATTACGTGACTTACTATATTATATTTTAAAATAAATATGATTTATTAGATAAATTTTGGTTTTAGATTATGTAGTTTTTAGATTATGTTGTTTAATTTCTGATTATTTTTTCAGTTGTAGACCAATTTGTTTGGAATACTATTAAAAATACAGCCTTTTTTAAAAAAAAAAAAGTATGTAAAATTGTATGTAATGAAAATATGTAATGAGGTCTTGCTCAGGCAAACCATCCATGGCAGACTGCAGTCACAGACTAGGATGGAGCACAAGAATCGTGCACTTCTTTTTATAATTCTGTAAATGGAGTTGGTTTTCTCTGCTATGAGTCGTACCGTGCTCTGCTGGTACCCAGTTTCTAGCCCACTGATGGAACAGTGGGCCAGCTTCACATTGGTGTAAAGATTGAACAAGAAACTCAGCCCTTGAGAGAGAAAATCCTGTGCTTATGCAAGACCTGGATACTTGCCTACTCCCACACCACCCACTCTACAGCCAATTACACTTTTGCTAGAGATATTTACAGAGCTGAACACACAGCTGCAATTTATTCTGTTCCATGCAGTTACCTCAATTATGTAGGAAAGGCCATTGTATGATTTTTTAACCTTCCAGCGACATGCAGTAGGTTGTGGATTGTGAGGTTCCGGCTCTGCTTTACTAATCCTATCAAGATTGCATGAATTCTTTTAAAAAACCCCCAAAGATAAAAATCTAACTGGAAATTTAGCTTTTAGGACCTCTGATTTTCATCTCTTTTCCTCATTCCAATGTGACAATGTAAAGCCTAGCAGAGTGGGAGCAAATACTTCAGTGCTGCCTATGTTTGCTTTTATATAGAAGGTTAGTCTTGGGTCTTGGACTCTTCTGTGGCAGCACATTCAACATCATCATGGCCTGGGCTGTTTGCTGAGCATGGGGATTCCTCTGCTTTATGGCTATGGGTGACCTATTAAATAGAAGATACCCTGTATCAGCATAAATGCAGGTTGTGTAAGTATGTAAAAGAGAGGTTGAGCCCTGTGCTCTCTTCTCCACTGTAGTTCTCCTGCCTCCAATTACTCTACACTTGTTCCTGGTACCGTAACAACCATCTTGCCACTGATCTCACTGGGACTTGAAGTTATCTGAAAACTTAAACTGCAGTTTACTGATCCCAGTTTACTGATCCCAGTATAAGCTGCTCAGGAGGGTTGATCCTATCTTCACCTCCTTTTCATCTCCTTCTTTCCCTGTGCCTCCAACCAGATATGTATCTGTTGCCTCCTTCCTCCACCCATTTCAGGCACATCAAGGATCTTATTTTGCCTGGAGACAAGTCCTTTATTTATTTTTGCTGGCACAAGATGAAAAGGGAGCACTGCCTGGCTTTGACGCGCTGCTCCCAAAGCCAGCACAAAGGGACAGGAACACCTCTTGGGACCAGAGGCACCAAGTCTTGCTATGAACCTTCCTCTGCTTTGAAAAAGGTTTGGTATCCGGACCCACAGACTCCTTGGCAATTCAGGCTGAGCATATCCCTTTCTACTGGCAGAAAGGGTTGTAAGGTCCCAGATCAGATTACTGATCCAGCTTTTAATACGCAAACCTTTTCTTTCCATGTTTCTTTTAAAAGTAAAATTAGATTTTTACATCCTGAGGAGGGGGAAACCTCATTCTCTGATGTTGTCACTAAGGATTTTGTGTACAAATCCATGGTGTGGTGTGTGAGGTAGAAGGTGATGATGCAGTAATTAGCTTGGAAGATTTATTGAAGGGATCTAACAATTGGCAGGGCAAACCTTGTAAATAGCTCCCTTTCTAATTGGTAACTGCAACAAAATGTACAAACAGCACGATTTTTTGTTCCTCTGTGACAATAAAAAAGCCTTAAATGTGAGTTTTTAGCTTCACTCATTTTTCAATTCCTTCATATCTAAATTAGATTCAAAAAATGACACCTTCATTTCCATCTGTTTGCTTGAGAGTGCAGTGGTGCTCAGGGGCCAGGAGTGGGACCAGCAGTTCCCAGCATCTGCAGAGGAGCAAGGGGGGTTGCAAGGAGGGAAGGATCCCATTGGAAGGATACCTCTTCCCTTAAAACACAGAAAGCTAAAAGCTGGCAAGCTGTGCTTCAGATCTTACATTCTTGTAGCCCCTAAGCCTTGCACAAATTTTGCTGAAGTCTCTCAGCAGGACAAGAAAAGCCAAAGCAAAGCCATTGCCTCTTTAAACAAGCTGTGGCAAAGACTGTATTGGGGGTGGGGGGTTGTTGGTTTTTTTGTTGGTTTGTTGTTGGGTTTTTTTGTGATTTTTTTTTTTTTTTTTTTTTTCTTTGCTTTTTACTTCTGCATTTCAGGAGTTCAGTAACTTTCCCAGGTGAAAGCTGTGGCCATACCACAGAAACCTACCAGTAAGTTTTCTATTTTAAAACTGGCCCAGAGTTTTTAAAAGTATATGTGAAGTGTGAAAAGTTTAGTTTGTTTGGTATCCTGCTGAAGACATCTCCAGGTCACTGACAAGTGCAAAATGTTAATCCTCCAACCCTGATTTCATAAGTGCCCATAAGGAAGGGTTCTTACTGACAGCATGGCCTGATATTTAATAGAAATCAGGATCTCACAGGTTTCTCATTCAGATTATGCATAGGAAACAGATTGGTTTGCTAACCACCTGTGGAGAACTTTCCTCTGGAAGATCACAATGAAATTCTGACTATCATAATGAAACAATTATTAGTTTGAGCTTCTCAAACTGGCCATCTGATCCCTGTCCCTGCAGGATTAGTAGGACATGAAAAAGGCATTATTGAGAGTATCTGTTTAACAGAAATGTAAGAAGGCTGAATCTGTAATGGATTTCATTTTAATTTTACATTAACAGGAAGAAAAACAAAAGTGTTGATATTGGACTATACCTTTCTTTTTGAAATAGTTTGATTTTCAATTCTGGTATGAATTCTATTCTGTAAAATTGTCAAAATACACTTTTCTTTAGACAGCTTTGAAAGAAGTTATACTTAGAAGCTTTTATTTTAGTTCTTAGGAAAATTGCTGAAGAACTTTCCAAGGTTGAAAATAACTCCTCCGTTTGAGTGAATTCATAATTACTATTTGATGCTAATAAGTTTTTAAAAAAAGACCAAAATGAAACCCATACATTTCTCCATGTGTTTTGGAAACAGTTTGTCTTAAAGTTAAAATAATGTGTGTGACTTTGTCATCACACCAGATGACAAGAAGAAATGCTAGTCAAGGAAGCATGTCCTAAACTATTCAGTAACTGTATGTAAATCAGTGTGCATACAAGTCATGAACAGAGCAAAGGGTTAAATCCAGTCTATCTCATAGATGGCTGACCCAGCCTTGACTTGAATACAGCTTTCTCAACTACTGCTTGTTTTGTGCAATGCAATGTGCTAATAACTTCTGGACTACCCTGGTCTCAAAGGGATGTGCTTTGCAGAAAGAGAAATCTGTTTCAGTTCCACCCACAGTCCAGGAGTGAAATCCTGGTTGCTCCAGAGTGAAAGATTAGTGCAAGGCTGGATTTCACCCTCTGTCACCTGCATTTTTTAATATTTTCCTTCATACAGTTGCCACATGTACAGTAATAATCACACCTTTAATGGAAATTAATAGATAGCAGTGGTTTGAACATCTCTTTTTGCTGTTAATTGCTGATGCCAGAGCAGCTCTCAGCACCAAGCAGCCCGTGAAACCTTTCCGTTTGGTTGACCTTGGTGCTGTTGGAGAAGACCTGAGTGTACTGGCAGACTTCGTGCCTTGCAGTCTTAGACCCTGAATATTCCCATTTCTGCCTAGATAATTGAATAAACATCAGTACTGCTGAAAAATAGCATTTTTGCCACTATCTTTACTGTATCATTGCATAATTTAACTTTGTATTCAAGAATTTCAAACCTTCATTGTTTTTAGTAACACTGATTTCTTTGGTACTTATTCGATCTGCAATTGTTTATACTCTCTTTCTTAGAGAGCAGTTAACTACACCTCCCCACCAGAAAAAAAACCCCAAACAAACAAAAACCCAAACCAACAAACAAATAAAGCAGAGTGGATTCCAGATACTGATCCTGGCACTGAAATGTAAATCATAAATCCATTGAGAATCGGAGCCATAACCCTCAGGCACTGGAGTGGAGTGCACACATTTGCTGTTGTGGAAAGGGCAATTCTGCAGCACCCCCTGGCCACGCTGCCTCTTGCCAGTTGTGCTCTTCTTCAGCTTAAGCTATTTTTTTTAAATTTATGTCAAAATAAGGTGGGCATGTAATCATGGTCTTACTCTACTCTTTTGAGATATATTATCTGTTGTTCTGTGTGGCTCTTACTTGCTTCACAATCCATGATCAATATTTGGTCCCAAAGAACTTTGCAGTCAACACTTAAGCCAAACTCTACAGTGGGAATTTCCATATCTTCATAATCTTTCACAGCACCCTTCTAAAAAGTGCACCTAGAAAAAGAAAGGAAATTTTATAAGGATTTTTTAATGTATTAAATCCAAAGAAGTCCAGCAAGCAAGGCCTAGCTCCACCGGGAGAGGTAACTAATGTCTACAGCACAAGCAGCACTTGAATATCCAAGCATCTAGGGTAACTGCTTATCCTCTAAGAACATTCTTATAGCATTCATAAAGATTAAAGTCATCCTGAGGCAGAACTAAGAATTAGTGACAGGTATGCAATATTTTTATTTAATAATTGTCTTTAAGGTAGTTGCACAATTCCACACCCATGTGTGCAGCCAGTCCATGACATCTCTGCTCCTGCAGTCCTCCTCCTCCCAGCTCCTGAGCACCAGCTCAGCTGTCCAGCCCCGGTGCAGGCAGCTCCCTGCGAGGGAGCGGCGCTTTGGTTGGCCAGCAGGCAGTTCTCCCAGCAGGAAAATCAAGGGGTGTGGATGTACATCTGCAGGGCAGCTTGGCAACGCTGAGGGGAGGCAGGCAGCCAAAGCTCGCCGTGGAGGAAAGCAATTACCAGTGAGGGGGAGAAGGGTTGTGCAGCTCCAAGTACAGCACAGTCCCCATTTTGGCAAGTAAACATTACGGTAACTGATTATTCTTGTCTCTTCTTGCCATCTTCAGTCCAGTGATAAATGGCATGACAAATCTTTGCTATCTTCCTTAAACAACAGGTTTTCAGATTGTTTCTGTTGAAAAGTAAGCCCAAACTTGAAGTTTACCGTTTTATGGAAACACCTGAATTTGGTTAAACCTTCTGTATGTGCCATGGAAAACCCACAGAAAGACAGAGGTGCCTTTTCTGCTATCCCTGCTTCCATGGGCTGCTGTTCCCCATGGCGGGAAATTGAAATACTCAACAATAAATGCTTCTTGCTGTAACAGTTTAATATTTCAAATAATCAGTTAAGGGAGGATTTTTCATGTAAGTGTTACTTTATTTAAGTGTTATTAGTTCTGTGGTTTTCAGATTGCCACATCCTGACCAACAAAATGGTTGGAATTTATTCTGGGCTGTATCATTTTTTGAAGTCTCAGGAATAAAAAGGGTGCTTATCTCCTGTCAAGCTCCTTGGAGAGCTATGAGGAAATGAACAATAAAGGGTTCTTTGAGGCTCTTTTAAGTGTAGTTTATCATCTATTATAGTTACTGATGTGTGGAAACCAACAGAAATATTTTATGTGTTTATAGTTACAAAGCCCTTAACAGCTGTACCTACGAGCTGAGCACTTACAGCTTTTTGAAATGTGTTTTTATAAATATAACATTAAATCATTGTGCTTTTGTAAAACAGTCTCCTTGAGAAAATTCCTGAGATAATAATATGTGAGTTGATCTACTCAGTCAGGACTGGTACTCACTGCTGCTTGTTTTCCAACTCCACCAGTAGAGCAATACATGATATGGGCTTTTTTTGAGGCAAGATCAATGATGGCCAAAAATGCATGAAGCAGTGCTGCATTTTATTTCCCCTTGCTGGATGCTGTGCTGGATGGGAAATCAGGGTGGGGACAAGAAAACTGGATGAGTCAAGAGCACTCAGCATAATGAAGGGCTTAGGACTGTGCAAACCTCTTTCCCCTTGTCAGGACTGGAGGACACAGCAGATGCCTCTGTATTTCTTTATCCCTGAGGGAGCCAGTTTTGGAATTTGCAGACTCAGTCCTCAGGGGCACTAATCAAGTGATTGCAGTGGAGAGAACTTTGTATCCTCAGGGTGACTGGCCCTTTATTACCATTTCCTGTTTCTCATGGATCTTTTCATGCAGTATTAGGACAGAACTGCACTCTTCTTTGCATTGGCCTTCTTTTTGCATTTCTCTTCTCATCTGGCTTGGGTGGACTTGTTGCATCTAATCCTCTCCAATGGAAATGATGAAACTAATAAGCCATTTGGATTCAGTGCAGGGGACTGTTCTCAGCATTGCTGGTTAATAGTACAGCCAAGGGCATGCAATAAAACAAACACATTGAGAATGCAGGCATGTCAACTCTTGTCTTCTGCGTAAGAAACTCACTCTTTGGCATCCAGATTGCTGTTCACACTACTGTTGGGCCTGTACCATCTACATTTACACCACAGCAGCCCTGGTGTGGGGGGCTGGCTGGGCTGGAAAGTCTGTTTCTCTGCCAGGGATGTTCCCTGGAGGCCCCTGAATGCCCCTGATACAATCCAGCATGCAGATTTATCTATCACACACTTGCATGTCTGTCCCTGGCCAAACATAAGTCCCATGCATTGGGATCCCAGTAACTCAAGAAGTCTGAGAATATGCAGCAGTAAAACAAACATCAGCCATTCAACTTCCAAAAATCGCATTAAGCCAGAAGAGACAATGTTGTTTCTGCAGGTCTGTTTTAAATCAACCCAAGTATTATTCTGAAGCCAGAGCTATAATTCAGTAAAACTGGATACAATCTTGGAAAGCCATAGAAAGCATTAGGAAATACCACTGGAAGTTGAGACCTACAGATACGGCAATAATCTGCATTTTAATCTGAGACCTACAGATACGGCAATAATCTGCATTTTAATCTGAATAGACATGCCACTTAAATACTATTTGAGGCACACTGCAGAGGATGAAGGGTTGTTTTCCACGAAAATCCTTGAATTCTGAAGTCTTTGTCTCCATGCAAAACCTGAACCATTTTCCCAGTGCTACCTGCAGCAGAAATATTCATGTAGAGGAAAGATATATGCCTACTGCTATGGGAGTTGGTATTTCTGATTGCCATACTTTGATGATCCTTTAGGCTACCAGGAAGGCTGACTTCCAGGATATTCAGCTCTGATGAGGAGTGCTGAGGATAAGGGATAATGTGCAAGGGAGAGGTCTGCCCTTTCTTCAGGGCTGCTGATTCTGTTCATCTTTTGAAGAGGCTCTAATGAGAAGAGATTAAAATAATTTGTGATGTTTTTGATGAAATTTTACAATTTTGGATTGGGTTTGCTTCCCCTATAATTTTCCTTAAATGGAACATTGATAGCTACATTCTGTCCATTTTGCACAAATACAAATTGAATTTCACTGTATGTTGTACTTGAGAGGTAAGGTAGCTGATGCACTAAATGAACTGACATGTAAGAAAATCTGTTTTAGAGTTAGCATTGAAGGACACCAGAGCTCTCTTCCCACCTCTCCTGCATCCATTTCTGTGTTCTGTTTCTGCCTAAATGGGAAGGGTAGAAAAATCATAGACTCACAGAATTGTTAAGTTTGGAAAAGACTGGTTGGTTTAATAGCATTGAGTCCAACCATTAACCTGACACTGCCATGTTCACCACTAAAATATGTTCCCAAGTGCACATTCACACATTTTTTTTTAACACTTGAAGGTATGGTGATTCCACTACTTCTCTGGCAGCCTGTTCCAATGTCTGACCACTTGTTCAGTGAAGAAATTTTTTTTAATACCACAGAATCAATTAGATTGGAAGAGACCTCTGAGATCATGAAGTCTGACCTATGACCTAACACTACCAAGTCAGCTAGACCGTAATACTGACCTGCCCCTGGTGCAACTTGAGGCCATGTCCTCTTGTCCTGTTACTTCTTATCTGGAAGAAGAGTCCAACTCCCACCTTGCTACAACTTTCTGTAAGGCAGTTGTAGAGAGTGATAAGGTCTCCCTTGACTTTAAAATCAACCAGACTTGTGCTTCAGACCCTTCCCCAGATCCATTGCCCTTCTCTGGACTATCTCCAGCTCCTCAATGTCTTTCTTGCAGTGAGGGGCCCAGGACTGAACACAGTATATGATGCTGATCACTGCCCTGGTCCTGCTGGCCACACAGGTTCTGATACAAGCCAGGATGCCCTTGGCCTTCCTGGCCACCTGGGCACACACTGGCTCATGTTGAGGTGCTGTCGAACAGCACCCCCAGCTCCTTTTCCAGTGGGCAGCTTTCCAGCCACTGTTCCCCCAGACTGTAGTGCTGCAGTGGGGTAGTTCTGACCCAAGTGTAGAACCAGGCACTCAGCCTTATCGAACCTGATCAGTTGTCCTTGACCCATTGATCCAGCCTGTCCATACAAAATAAAGCATGAAAATTTGTAGTGTCACTTGCTTCATAGCTTCTTTCCTACAGACTCAGGATGACATATGAGTAAGATAACCTTCTAGTGAATGTATTGTTTTCATTAAAACATCAGGACAATATTATTGTTCTTTAGGCTCCATATTTTTATCATTAAAAACACAGACCTAGACACTACACACATTTTTGACCTTTTAACCAAACACTGTAATATTATGATTAGATACAGAGAAGGCTTAATGTCTTTGAGCAATCAGTATTATCTTTCTTTTCTTGCACTTTTCTCACAATGTTGATGTGACTTTTTCTCTGATGATGTTCAGTGATGTTGGGCAGAATATTTCTGTCAAGAATTTTTAAATTGAAAACAGCCTACAATGGTACAAAACTTCCAATGTTTGAATTTTTTACAGCTTTTACAAACACAGTATTAGCATATTTGAATTAATTAATAAGCCATAATTGCTGAAGGAAACTAAAACCAGTCACATGATGGTCACCTTTTAATCTGTCCTAGTACTGACTTCGTCTTCTGTGATATTATTTCCTAGAATCTGGATGCTTTGGGTTCACGTTATACCAGTAGTGGTTTTGCACTGAATCTAAAGTTATCAATCCAGACCTTGCCCTAAGCCTGGAAACATGGTGCATATTTTTAATGTGACTACCAAGAGCTGACTAAAATGGATTCTAAGAAAATGTTTAAGACAAACTAAGGGTAACAGATTACAACAGTCAGAGCTGCCTTCACAGAATCACAGAATGGCCTAGGTTGGAAGGGGATTTAAATATCATCTAGTTCTAACCCCTCTGCTATGGACAAAGACACCTTTCACTAGGCCAAATTACTCAGAGCCTCATCCAGTCTGGCCTTGAACACTTCTAGGGATGGGGCATCCACAGCATCTCTGAGCAACCTGTTTCAATGCCTCACCATCCTCTCAGTAAAGATTTTTTCCTAATATCTAACCTAATCTACTCTCTTTTAGTTTCCATTCTCCCTTATCCTGTCACTCTAGTCCCTTGTAAATAGTCTTGTCTCCACAATTAGGTCACTTTGAAACCTTCTCTTTTCCAGGTTGAACAATCCCATTCTCTCAGCCTTTCCTCACAGGAGCAGTGCTCCATCCCTTTCGTCATCTTGGTGGTCCTCCTCTGGAGTTCCTTTGAAAGGCTGATGTCCTTCCTGTGCTGGGGACCCCAGAGCTGCATGTCCCATATTGTTTGCAACCCACCATTGATACAATGAATTACCATTGTTATAAGAAAGAAATACCCCTCTTTTTTATAATCAAAAGGATTGATGTAGGACCTCAGAATTCCACAGATTTTAGACTTGCAGTGATATTTTTTTTTTAAAAAAAGGAAAATTAACTTGCCAGATTAATTCTAAGAAATGTGGAGTTTTTTAAGAGTGCTGAATGAGATGGTATGAAATGTTCTGGAGTGTTTGTCTGCTCAGGAGTTGATAATACATCTGTGTAAATAACCTAACAAAAAAAAAAAATCTAATGCATAACTGGTTTTGCTGCTTGTTTTCTCCTCAGGTTTGCCAATTTGTTGTATCTGTCAACGGTCTCAATGTTCTCCATGTGGATTACAGGACAGTGAGCAACCTCATCTTGACTGGCCCTCGAACAATTGTGATGGAAGTGATGGAAGAAATGGAGGCCTGAGAAGGCATTTCCCTATTACTGGGTATTTTTGTGAGAGAAATAGTGACAACCATGGAGTGACATGACATAAGGTGGCAGAACGTTGCTGTGTCTAAATAGATGATCTTGCTTTTAGAGGAGAGGACTCCCTTTCATTTAATAATAATACCACTGGTGATTATGCTAAGATGTGAAGAATAGATACCAGCATATTTTCACTACGGACTTTTCTTTGCCCAACAGAGCCAAGATTAAGGCCTTTAGATTGTTTGTCTGGCCATGTCTGCATCAGTCAGAATGGTTTCCAACGTAAGAGGTCATGGATATTTCCTCAGAGTCCACCACTGGATCAGAGCACTTCAGGAGGTGAAAAAGCCAAACACGGTGGGGTCAGGATGTCACAGATGGTTTGCATGACATATTTACATTGGTAAGCATCATCCTGGTGTCCAGCTTTGTCCCTGGAACACGTGCAGTTGCAGATGCTCTCTCCTCGGGCCAGGGGATAGCTGACTAAATGCTGGCTTGATTGCAATCAAACACAAACAAACTGCAAATGCATGAGAAAAAGGTGTCTGTGCTCTGTAGATGATACTCAGGCCTAGTGTTTGGGCCTGACTGAATACACAGGTTAGTCTAGAAAGAAAATAGAAAAATGTGGTACTTTTACAAAATCTGCCTTTGAAAATTGGTCTTTGGTTTCAATGCCTACACACTGGTTTAGGTGCTTGAATGAATATAAGATAGTGATTGTTGATGTTTTTCCCATATCTGTAAATGAAAGATGCCTCAGCCTTGCTCTTCATCACTTTGGAGAAATTTTGGACACCTTTATTCCTAGAAGAAGAATATTTATCAGGTTGCAGCGGGAAATTCATGGTATTAGCATTAGGAATGATACATCCAGATGCTCCAGTAGTGAAAATACACTTCAAATTGAAGCAATGTACTTGAATGTACATTAAGCTTATTAGCACTTTCCAATCATCTGATGTTTTGTAAAGAACCAACTCGCCACATGAGCTGCATTTGACACTATTACTAATAAAACATTGTATTTAACTGACTCTTACTCTTTTTCAAACAGTAGGGTTTCTTCATTGATGAATTCATGAAACAAGTAATTTTTAAAAACATGTATACAAATTCTGTATTCTGAGGAGTTAGGTGGCTACTCAGCTTGATGATAAGGTGACTGCATGGGTTTTCCTTAATCTTTGAATGAAATAAATACATTTTCCTCCACAAAATTATAGATATATTTTGCAGACTTTCTCTGCTGTCTAAATTTTACAATTAAAGCTTGACTTTCTATTGTGCATACCACAAATCGTTCAATTACGGGGTGGGGAAAGTATTTTTTCCTCAAATAATTTTGAAATATGTTTTGTATTAAAAAATGTTCTCACTAAATAAATTGCTCTTTTGGTATGTTTTTCACTCACCCAAACACTTTCACATCAGAGATACAGCAAGTCTTCAAAATCACATAGGCCTGCAGCTTTGCAGGTAAAAGTCCCTGTGTTGTTTCTGATACAGTATGTCTGTGGTGGTTTGTCACCATGAAAACTTCCCATGTTCCACTAATACGCAGCAGTGCAGGGAGGTATGAAACTGCACCTGCTAACTTGATCCTGACCAGGCGCAGGACTGTTTGGAGGATTTGTTCAAACTATCATCTACTATGACAGTTGTTTATCCTGATTTTACCCCTCAAAATTTGGGTATGTAGGAATAACCCATACCAGGATTTATTCTGCTATTTATCTAAATTAAACAGTTGGGCTCGTAATGTTATATGAGATTGTAACAACCGTCGATGGTATCCACTCAGAATGGTACAAAAAGTCATTCCAGAAATGTTTCAGTACGCTGTTAAGTTTTTTGATTTTATGAGTACTTGCTTCCCCCAGCCCCTGGATTTTTTTGGTGACTTGGGTAGTATATACCTTTTATCCCTTTAAAATATAAATTCTGCATATTAGGCTAAGTTAAATATTAAAATATGAAGGATTTTCTTAGCAAAATGCTAATGATTCTATCTAATGCTATTGTGGATTCTTTCATATTACATCTTTTGCCTTAGTTAATATTCTACTACAAGTTCTCTGTAGCTTACAGATAATTAAGAATCTGGGTCAGAATTGGGCTTAATAATGCATTACAGAGTGCACTTCAGACTGGAGTGAAAAGAGTGGGAATGGGGGCAGGGAAAAATCTGTGCATTTCACTAAGTTACAGATTGGAGATGGCATCTTGATTTGCAAAATACATTAGTCTCTATCACAATTTGAGCACTGCTACTTGCCTGCTTTTAATGGGGATTTCCATATTGTGTTCTCAGCTTGATTGGCAATCTAGATTTTAATTAATTCTTTCCCTCTTCAATCTGTCAAAGATACTCAAATTATCTCTGCAATGAAATTGTGTGTTTTTGAAAAAAAAAAAGAATGCAAAGTAATCAATTAAGCTGTGTAATGTATCATTTCCAATTAAGTTGCAGTTTGGCTGCACACAATGCTGCATATGCTCCGAGACTTCCCACAGGAGTCAGTGTTAAATTCTCATGCACTTCAGAGGGCACAGAATTTTGAATGTAACAGAGCACCTTGCTGCCTGCAAAGTGCCAGGGGAAATGTAAGATTATTCAGAGAAGTGAGGCCTTTTAAGAGATGCATGAATATCACAGTGTGGACTGCAGCAAGAAACCGGAAAGGGAAAAAACCCTGGCATCAGCAGTAATAGCTTCATTAAAAAGATAGACATTTTTGCAAGACTTATTCTCTTATGTGATTGCATTTTTGGTTACTATAGATCTTGTGAGATACTGTAATAAATCTTTAAGCCCTAATAATACAGATTAGTGCCACCTCTCTGCATATGTACACTTGCAAATAATTTATGCAACATCTTCAAGCAATATAATATTTAATTAAATTCAAGTAGTAGTTAAGCTAATTGGAGCATTAAATCAGGGGAATATATTTTTCTTCTGTTATGTTTTCTACAAGATACATTATTCTCTTTGTCAAGATGAAATACCATATGTATAGTATTGAAGACAACTGTTTCCATAACAATTCCCATGGAAGGCATTTCATTCATGAAATGATAATGATGCAAGCAACCACTTCAGGTGTATCAGATTTTAATTTCTCTGCATTTTAGGTTTCCATAGAAGCTGAAAATAAAATTTTCAGAAAAAGACAGTGGTGTCATGGCAACATCTGAAATAGTAGTGGGGCTGTCCTGCTATACCCTCTTCTAAGAGGTTTGGGAGGAAGAAGTCATGCAGCAGGTGCTTCCCTTGATATTTTTCTTTGTTTTCTGGGTATATGCTCACTTACAGAGTGCTAGGCATGTGTCAAATGCTGTCCCACAATTAGTGGTTTAATGGTCAGCATATCCCCTTAGCATGGTCTAGACCTCTAAGAAAATTGCCCCAGTGCAGTTCAAAGAATCACGAGATCCAAATTTGGGCACGTAGTACAGGCTTTGTAGTGCATCTTGGCATTAGGACCAGAGAACAATCCCCATACTGATGTTATGTACTAGCATAGACATAGCCAAAGAGAATAGTCTGAGGATTAGGAAGAGGAAGCAACTGACTGCTCTCTTCTTCTGCACTGACAGCTATGATACATGGAGATTTCCCTACGGATTGAGAAAGAATAATCAAATTATGGGATAATACTCTAATAATTTCAGATAATATTGGGAACTAAATATTAATTTTAAATGTTAATTTTGCTAAATAAGTATTACTCTAATTTTAGAGACAGGAAAAATGAGACAATATGTTTTGCAAAAATGTTTGCCTAATATAAGACAGACTGAGAAAGCAGTTGTTGCAATTATAAGTATTTTCTTCCCAGTATAAAATTAGAACTAGACCATTTGTGTCAGTAAAAAAGCATGTGTATGTCACATGTACAAGTCCAGCTAGAGCACATTATTCTTCAAACAAAGTGAGAGAACTTCTAACCTTTTACAATAAAACTGCCATTAAAGGTTTTCATAAATCACCCTTTTTAAATTTGTCTGTCTGGTGAGTGATGTGGCTTACATTTTTCACTTATATGTGTTACTTATACAACAGAAATAGCAACTGCCAATGCAATATGTCCCTCTGTAGAAACACAGTGCTGATAAAAATATCATTAATGTTACAGAGAGGCTGAGTGATTTTAAACCATTAAATTTCTCTACCAACTTCTACATAAATAGTGTAAGAGAGAATTGAGGAATGTCAAAGGATGTCATAGGAGTCAGTGATATGATTAATTTATACTATAAAGACAGTGTTTCATGTATAGTTACAATTAGGTATCGATTCTCATATTGGCCATGGGACATATGAATTTCCAGTACTGTTGAAACTCACATTTCACAAACGCACACTTAAACATTCAGCTTTGAGAGTGCGTGTTTGAGGCAGATACTGTACTCTAGGAAGCACAAATCATTATAATGCCTCTTCTACAAAAATTCTGCCATACATCCGTAGGTTTCCTATCCTATGCCAATGTAGCTGTCACTGAGGTTGGAGTAAAACAATTGCCTACTCTTTTTTTGTATGGCCTTGTCAAATAATAATAATTTCTTTTCAGAATTTGCAGTGATTTGCAGAGGAAAATTCTCTTTATGTGCAACTTCCTGCTTCTGTTCCTAGGTGCTTTGATCTAGAGATGCTGTACAAAATGGTCACTAGACTATGGTACAGAGACAGCTCTTGGTAAACTGACCACTTCAAAGAGTCATTTACATCATGCCTGAGCAGCTGAACACCTTTCCTGAGAAGGGCTCCTGCTGCTCCTGCTGCTGCTGCTGCATGCACCCAAGCAGGCCACCCTGGGCCACAGTGGTTTGAAGGACAGCCCACCCACACCAGACTGTTTTGCCTTTACCAGTGATTTATAGATGTATTTGATTTTCTTTCCCATTCTTCTACTTCTTTTGTCACATAGTAATGGTTCTACTTTCTGCTTCCAGCTCAGAAATTGGTTCTGAAGGGTCTTGATTTCACTGCTTTCTTTGTGTTTTTACTATTCTGTTTTTGAGTGTCTCTTTATTATGATAAGCATCACTTGCTTTTCATAAATTGGCAATGCTTATTTATCAGGCCTAAGATTTCAGGAAAACAGGTGAACTGGCTGCTGCTTTGTTGACT
>JAWWEV010000083.1:138675076-138710594 GCA_035583235.1 Hafferia zeledoni
ATTCAACTGTTCCATCAACCAAAACCCCTTCCTTTCCCACCTCCCACAACGAACCCCCCCTCATTATTTTCTCACAAGCATCACTAAAGCACCAAGTCAGGAACTTATTTTAATGGGCTCCTTTCAGCGTGGCACACCAGGCTCTCACCTGTGAACCCAGAAATAAGCCACAGCACTGCATTATTATGTTCCTCTGCTGAGAAAATTTTATATGCTGTGAAATAGTTTATACATTTTATGAGGAATTTTTTGAAAATGAACAGAATGTATGTAGCAATCTGAATTTATTTGTCTTATGACCACAATACTTTCTGAAATGGCAAATGGCCATACATGGATTTCTTTTATTTTTTTAAATAAGATGTAGTAAGGATGTAACACAATGGAGAAACAAAGCTGTTCTTCACTTTTTACCCTGATTATTTCTTTTTTCTTTAATGTGCAGGCAATAACTAAACAAGTTTTTAAAAAATATCAGCAGATATAATGCAAAGAAAATTAACTTCATACTGTAGAGAGGGTCAGAAACATTATCTTAGGGAATGTACCTCTATGCTTCACAGCTGATGTCAGTTACAAAATGCCTCGTTACTGCCTGTTCCTCTGATACAGTATAAAAGAAGCTAAAGGAAAGACATCTGGTTCTGCATCACCTGGTGGAGAACTGCTTGAGGGAAACTCCTGTGTGTGAGAGCTGAGCCTGAAGGTAACAGAATTTCAAAGATGCTTATAGCTCACTTTGAAATAAGCTGATCCTATTCTCCCTTATCCTTACCAGTGAATTTTTCTCTTGATTTTAATGGAACACAATGAAATTCCAACCAGGTTGCTTTTATCAGTGCACAGCTTTAAGTCCCTATTGTAGACTCCTACAGTTTGCTTATTTTAGGTCCAATGCAGAATTCTTTCACTGAGGAAAGCTCATTGTCCAAAACCCCATTCCTCTTCTGTTCAGCTTCCCAGACTTTCCAGGTGGGCAGCCTGAACAGTGACAGAGTGCAGGGAAGACAAGAGGGGAAGCCTTCCAAAGATTATTATCAGTCTAAAAATAGTCTGCCCTCCATGGAGAGCTACCTGTGCTATATGGGAGACAGGAAGGCAAGTTATTCCTTCAGCTTTTCCTTCAGGAAAAAAGAATCAAACAGGATAAAACAGGATCATGATGCATCTTGATGTAGTTGAACTGCTGTCTGTGTGCTCAGTTTCTTGCACAGGCCAATAGTAGCTCTAACAAAACAGCATATACAAAAGCATTATGAACATACGGTCTGTTACTACAAGGACTCACAGGCTCCCTTCTCAGTGCAAAGGCATTCAGAGCTTCCAGATTCTAAGGACTAATTCTCCAGGCCAAACCTTGCTATTTGGCTGATGGACCAAACAGCAGAACCTCCTTTCCATGTGCTGGGCAATAATAACAATAATAGATCTATCATTAACTACTGTTTTTATTATTATTACCAACAACATTGTGAAATGCCCAGTGGCCTAAAGTAGATATTTAGTCTATTCTTCCAAGACTGCAAACCTCAGGACGCAGATTTTGATTCTGCAAGATAGTGAAGAACATGTACTATTCCATCATTATCTCTGAAGATTATGCTGTAAGAAACACTGTGTAAGAAACAAGACATTATTTTCATTAGAGCCTTGTTGTAATCTTCTGACCTTAAGCACTCTGTTAATTTAAACAGCCACAGACAAACCTTTTTTCTGTTAGACAAAGAACGTTACTGTGGCCAGTGCCAATATTATAAGAAAATTTAAACTAGCATTCATGAAGGTTGCCACCAGTAAATTAAAGATTACAATAGGGTTCAGATAAAAATAATCTAAAGGAAACAGCAAAAAAGCAGTGACATGGGGATTATAGTACTTGGTCAAGAAGCCTGATGTGAGAAGTCATTCACAACAGTTTAACAAACAAATACTAGAAAATGGTGTAGAGTCATGGATGGAGTGTTGCCAGATGTTCTATTTTTACCTGAGTTCTGGATTGAGGTGATGTTCAGGGCAAGATCCAGATGCTGCAAAAAGTTTTACAACAGCATAAAATACAATATCTGAGTGTTGAAACTGAGGGAAGAGAAAAAAAGGGCTAACCCCAAAGCTTTTGAGATGTTATCTGCTGTTTGTGGTTGTAGACTACTGCCTCTGCTTTTTTCCGCTTTCTCATTCTTTGTCACAATACCCTATAATTCTTTAAGTCATCAGATTGATCACTTTGGAGCATAATTACTGCCAGCTATTTGTTTAAGGCTAGTGTATGCACTTGTTTTCCTCCTGTGTGATTTCCTGTTACTTTTGGCTTTATATTCAAGGTGCTTAAATCATGTTCAGTGAGAAGTGTCCAAGTACTTCCTGGGTGCATAAGCAACACAGAGCTAATTCTGCTACAGATGCAGAGCAGAACCAGAACAGCCTCTTCTTTTTATCTCAGCAATTCTTGGAAGACCAAATGTCCACCTCAGTCTTAGGGACAGCTCATTGACAACAGTCACACTCTTGCACTGCAGGTACCACTCTATGACTTTATCAGTAACCCTGAGCAGCACCTCAGCTCATCCCACAGCAGCACCTTTTCTCCCTGGAGGGGTTTCATGTGAGTTGGCTTTGGCTGAGTGGAACCCTTCTGCACAGAAGCAGAGTAATACAGCTCTTTACAGCTGATCATTTCTTGACTTACAATGTAGATCAAAGTGTTGTGTTTTAGCAGACACAGTACTTGAAGTTGGATCTTCAGAAGCTCAAAAGCGAGGTTTGTGAATACATAGAAGAGATGTTTGTCCAAGACTGCCCCCCTCTGTTATTGCTTCACAGCTGGAAAAAAAAGGTTTCAAACTGCTGTACGTTCTGCTTCTCATAGCTGATAAAGTGAGATTTCTAGTATACTGATTTTCAGTATTGATCTTTATTGGAAAAATTACTGACAGTTAAATGCTCCTGAAACATAAACATGGAAGGCACACTGAATTTCTTCAGAGTATTTAAGTAGGGATAATTTTATTGAGACTGCAGCATAGAAAAATATTAATATTTCTCTTAGTTTTCTCTATTCACATTTTGTATAAAGTTACTCTGAAACAGAGGCTATGAGTTTTTTTACAAAAAAAAATTTACAAAAATCTTTTTGCCTTTTCTTTGGAAAATAGAGTACCATTTCTCTTTCATAAAATTTCTGCTAAAGTCAATTCAGTATTTTATCCATGGAAAGCTGACTTTATATGTTTAACATATGCTTAAATAAATATTGGAAAACTAAGTATATTCCTGAAAATTCCAGTTGTAATACTTAAAAATGTGTAGAGGAACAAAGTACCCACTTCTGAGTCTTGTCATCCACTTCAAAACCCTTAAAACAAAAGCAGTAAAGAGAACCAGGCTGTTTAAAACTGAACAAAGGAAACAGTTTAGAAGAATAAAATTTGTCAGCGATATGAAGTACTATCTTAAAGGAGGGAGCTGCTTGGGTGTATATTCAGTGGTGTAAAAAAATCCTCTGTGTTGTCATGTGATACTATTCTAGGAGACAAATATTTTCCAGTGTCTCATGAATAGACATGTTTTTCTAAAAATTGCAAAGTGGAAACAGAAAATTCAGTTTTTCAGTAGTCTACAAGATGGAAAAACAGATCATTGGACAGAACTTAATAAATCTTATTCCTCATGTCAAATTTGTACTAGATAAGTGCTTGAAGTAGACTGAGGCAGACCAAAAGTCTGTTATTATAGCATTCAATGGTGTGTAGGATAGGAGCTCAAGAGCAGAAGGTCAGTAGAAGATAGAAAAGAAGCTCTGCTTCTTTTAGGTAATAGTTTAAGATATGTGTCATTTGGAAAAGAATTTTTCCTTTTTCCAGACATCTCTTGCATTCGTTACTCATGGTATTTATTAGAGAGACCACCATGGTCTTGCTTCCAGCACTTACTGGGTTTAAACATTCATTTCAGCCAGGATTTCATTCCAAAGAAAATTACTTCTTGCACAGACAGCCAGAATCTGTAGCTCTTCTGCTTATTCAGTAAAAACTGAGGGAATCTTTCCCTCACTGTGTTACACTGTACCATTGGTGGGCTGCAACTTAATCTGCACTGCAGCATAATCCAGTGAAGACATTTGCCAGGCTAATGTTGTATTTGTACCTCCCTATTTCCAAGTCCTGGTAGATCCAAACATCACACAGTCTGGTCTTTACTCTGGGCACCCTACCTCAGTGCTGGCAGCATTCCAGGACCTGCCCACCAAATGCAGCACTCTCATGGGACAATAAATGAAGTCTCGGCATATAGCCTTGGGTGCAGTGATGACAGATTTTGCATTTTGATAGCAATGTGTTTATCTTGAATTTAGTAATGCTTTTCCCCATAACACATTAAATTCCATCTGAGCACAAGAAAACATTTGCATTTTGGCAATTTTTTTTTCTTCACTGTGGAAGTGGTCAAACACTGGATTAGATCTCCCATTGAGGCTTTGGAGTCTCCATTCTTGGAGATACTCAACTCAACTTGACAAGGCCCTGGCCAATCTGCTCTACCTGACCCTCCTTGAACAGGGTGGAGTTGGACTAGTTGTTCTCCAGAGGTCCCTTCCAAAGATTCTGCAGTCCCATGTAATACTCATGGGTCCAGAACTTTGCCCAACAACAGACCAGGAAACTCCTCCTTCTTCTTGCAGCCTGGGGAAGGAGCACACACGAGCCCTCCCTGTCCAGTGAGGTAAGAGGGGCTCCTGCCCTGTGAGCACACATGCACATCAGAGAGGATAACATCACTTCTCCAGTGCTTTGCCCTTTCACTGCAGCTGTGAGGAGGCTGTTGGGGCAGGAATTAGCACCTTCGGTTTCTCAGCAAGCTGAACTCAGCCTTCCTGCTGCTCACAGCCTCTAACACATGGCTGAACTCCTTCCCTAAATGGATCTGGATAAGCTGCACTTGTCAGAGGCTAAGGAGGAAAGTAGCTCCTGGTGATGTAGCCAGGCTCATAAGACCATGTTTGTTCCTCAGCAGTGGCCAGAAAAGGGCTCAGAAACTAGCTCAGATATTGAAGTGTAAACAATGAATAGATCAATCTCACCTTATAACTCTAAAGAGATCTAATTTGACTGCAGAATGAAAAACTAACTTTACAAAACATTAACTATGTTATTCTTTCCATTACCTTCTGGAACTCTCATACTGAGAAGAGAACAGAAAAATACTTGACTGAGTAATATTTGTGTTTTTTCCCAACTCCCTATGCCTCCTTTACCCAGTTTTGCTCTTTTTCCTGCACATTAGGAGCAGGATCAATCCTAAACATAAACAGTTACACTTCAATGGTCATGGCATCAAACTGGTTTCTCATGCATACCTTTCACTTACCTCATTATGTGTAATAAGCTTCAGATGAATAAACCTAGCAGCTCACTAAAGTGCTGACAGCATTGAAATCCAAAAAGTATCAAGGAAATGAAAATTACTCATCAAACGTGTCAACCAATAATGAAGTAAAGCTGGACTACTCTGACAGTTACTGACTAAAAATAGAGATGTAAAAAGTCACACTTGTGGGGTTGATATCAGAGAAATAGTTGTAGCACAAAGAAAGCCACTTGAAAAAATATTTCACAAAAATACCATTTTCAGAAGTCATTTCACTGCATATTCATATCACAAAATAACAGTGAAATTGTCTTAACTAATGAAGAGAAAAATTAAAAAGTAAACATGCATGGCTAATATGTTAGAGAAGATGTATCACAATTAAAATATTTTTTCTCTATTTTCAATTTGTGCAGAACACAGTTCTAAGTCCTTCTCTGCTCTGTCAGTGCATGACTTCATAGATCACCTAATTACTACAAGTGTTGACAGACTGATCTTGGCAAACCACTTTTCAGGAAGCATTGTATGTTTCATTATATTTAATAACATCTACAAAATGTAAAGCAAAAGACAGTTATGGTTTATCTCAAGTATTACCTCTGTCTTTGTGTTCTTTAGTTCTTTTAATAGATAAAAATTAATTTAAAAAATCTATGGATTTTTGTTTGGCCGAGGTACTAGTTTGAATCATTCAAATAAATGTTCCATCATCAGAATCTTTGAATGTGAATGGAGCTTTTGGATGATAGTGGAGAAAGAGAATTTTAAAATGTACATATTTTTGTAAGATATTTTAGTTTAGGAGTTAAAAGCTCTAGTCAGTTTTATACATACCATCTTAATAAAAGAATACAAGATCTGATTACTGCTTAATAATTTTTAATTTGAAAACATTCCCCAAACTTGATATTCTCATTTCCCAAGTCTTGTGAAAAATTATATGTATAGTATTCATTAGTATATCAAAAAGTCAGAGAAATATTTTAAGTATATCCTAAAAAGCAGAAGATATTAAAAAAAATAAGGATTGATAATTACAGCGCAATTCTCCCCTACAGCCACCAAAAACATTCATTGTTTTGGTTTCTGTTGAGTTTTGCTCAAGTACTGCTGTTGGAGGTCCATTACTTGTTTCAATCATACCATTACATATTCAGCTCACTTTGTGGTCAGGAGCCTGCACTAATTCTGCTCGTGTTGGATTAGTGGAATTCTTCTCAGCTGTATTTTCAATATCATTGACTTGTAATCCTATTTATAGAAATGTTGTGGAATCTATACTAGCCAAATGAAAGATGACCCATATCTTGCTGATGTGAATACTTTTAAAATGTGGTGGCTGTAAATTGTTCTTTTGAAATCACTGAGGCTTGGCTGATTCAAAATAGAGGAAGGTAAGTTCATGAATCCAATTCACATTCAGTAAATTTGTTCCTAATACTCAGTATTGTTGTTGGCTATTTTTTTCCAATGGAACACAAGAAGGAAACATTAATATTAAGCATATTGTGATCTTACTCTATTTCCAGAAGTACACCTAATACAAACACTTTCAAAGAAGCTTTACCTTTTAACTTTTACCCTGAACTTGAGAACAGCATTAGCTCTTCCCTGGAATTAGGTGAGGAGGTCTACGTTGCCTTCCAGAGAAAGCCAAGTAAACTCAATTGCAATGAACACAATTAACTCTAAAAGTGGTCAAATAGTGTAAAAATGGCATTGTAAATTAGGAAAATATACTGATATTAATGAAATGAGCCACATTACCCTTAAAAGCATACACTTTGCATAAACTGAAAATACTAATTTCAATTCTGGCAAACAGGTGATAAAAGTATAAGGTTATTTGAAGGCTACAAAGAGTTACAGAATCTGTTTACCCATCACTGGGATCCTAAAGACCCTTTACTATTGTCACAGTACTCTGACTAGCTGCAGCCACAGGGTGGTGCTCATGGACTTTGGATACCGCATTATAAATCTGTGAGGGGACCGTGGCGGGGAGAGAAAGACAAAGAGAGGGAGCCAGACTCTCCCTTTGGCAGGCTGTTCCTTGACCTAGCCTGAAATACATGAGCCAGCAAGCCCTCATGGATTTACCTGTGCATTTACTGAGTCTTCAAGAGCATTGCAAATAGACTGATCCATCAAGGGAAGCCAGTAGATTCAATCTTTTTGGACCTCAGCAAAGGTTTTGATACTGTCTCTCACAGTACCCTTCTGGACAAAATGCACAGCTGGATAACTGTGCTAGGCAATGGGTGAGCAATTGTCTCACAGGTCAAGCACAAAGAGATAGAGTGAATGTGGTGACATCAGGATTGTGTCCGGTCACCAGCGGGGTTCTGAAGGGCTCCATCCTCAGTCCAGTTATCTTCAACACCTTCATTAATGACCTGGGTGCAGGACTCAAAGGAATACTAAGTTTGCCAACAACACTAAATTGAGAGGAGCTGTTGACTCGCTTGAAGGTAGGGAGGCCCTGCAGAGAGACTTTCATATATTAGAGGACTGGGCAATCACCAACCATATGAAATTCAACAAGGGTAAGTGATTCTGCACCTGGGATGTAGCCTGTACACACTGACTGTGTGTACAGACCAGGGAATGAGAGGCTGGAGAGCAGAGCTGTGGAAAGGGACCTGTGGATCCTGGTCGATGGCCAGTTGAGTATGAGTCAGCTGTGCCCTGGCAGCCAGGAGGGCCAACTGTGTCCTGGGGGGCATCAGGCAAAGCATTGACAGCTGGTCAAGGGAGGGGATTTTCCTGCTCTACTCTGCACTGGCCTGGAAAATATTCAAGACCTCACCTTGAATATTTTGTGCAGTTTTGGGCAACACAATACAAGAAAGACACTAAGTTGCTAGAGAGTGCACCAAGGAGGGCAACAAGGATGGTGAAGGGCCTTGAGGGGAAGCCATATGAGGAGCAGCTGAGGTCACTTGGTCTGTTCAGCCTGGAGAAGAGGAGACTGAGGGGACATCTCACTGCATTTACAGCTTACTGGTGAGGGGAAGAGGAAGGGTAGGCACTCATCTCTTCTCTGTGGTGACCAGTGACTGAACCAGAGGGAATGACCTGAAATTGTGTCAGGGCAGGTTTAGGTTGTATATTAGAAAGAGGTTCTTCATTCAGATAGTGGTTGGGCACTGGAACAGGATGCCCAGGGAAGTGGTCACAGCACCAAGCCTCTCTGAGTTCAGAAAGTATTTGGACAAGGCTCTCAGGCACATGGCTGCTCTTGGGATGTCCTATGCAGGTCTAAGAGTTGGACTTGATGATCCTGTTGAGTGTCTTCCAACTCAGCATATTCTATGATTCTACAATTCTATGATCCGCTTCCTGGTTTTCTGGAAATTACAGTTTAGCTAAATACATAAATTAGGGACTGAAAAGGTACAAACTGTACCACATTTAGTATCAATGGGCTGCATATCTTACTGCTTCAGAGAAATTGTTGCAAGCTACTCTTCTTGACTGGTATGAGTACTGGTCCTTGCACACGGCTGGTGGTGCAGTAGAATAATTGCACATGACGGGATCTAGGAATCTGGTAGATGTTTTTTGGATCCAGGAACGCTTTTTGCACCTTTGCTATAGAAAGCCACTGGACTTAAAAGGAGTTTCTTTGAAGATCAAAGACTTCTGCAGTTTCAGTGGAAAGATATCTGTGCACCATGAATTTGGACAAGTCTGTAGGATTGGGAATCCTACTCAGCAACAGAAGGTCCTGCTTTACAGATCTAGTCAAAGGTATCTCTCTGAGGCTTACTGCCTTCTCCTTCCCGAGAAAGGGCTTCTATTTATATTAAGAAAGGATGCACATCTCTATATCTTCACTGCAGTCCTTCAGTGATTTCATTTGTAATTTTATACAGATGACCAGGCATGTTGTATTGAATATCTTCATTTGCCTCTTAAATTCTCAGGACTTACAAACTTTGTGAGTAGTAGCCTTAATTGTAAATTCAGTAGGGTATACCACAAGGTAACTCATATTTCTATAGGAATATAGATCCTGCAATTCCATGTACCATTGCAATGTCTATGCATATGGCAAAAATTGTACATATGTACTACAACACTTTTAATCAAGGTTTATACTACGCCAGACAAGTGTTGGAACACTTGAATATAAATATTTCCCCGATGACTCACTAATCCACACATCTCAATAGATGGCGTGGGGGGATACTTGCATTCCAAGCCGTACTGCGGAGTAGGCAGGCACCTTCTAAATCATTTATAAACAAAGTGAATGAAGAACTTTGGGGGGAGGAAAATGAGTTAACAGGTAAAAAACCCAGAAGACCGAGGACACTGGCAAGCCCAGCACCTGCCCATGGAACGCTGCCCGCGCCCCCAGTCCTGCCTCCCGCGCACCTGGCCGCGCCCCCGCCGTGGGGGTCGGGCTCGGGGGCGGAGGGTGGGATCTCAGACATCGCTCGTGCCTCTCTCCCCCCTCTTCTTTCCACCTTCTGCTCTATAATTGCCCGCCCTCGTTTCTCTACCCTTTCGCCTTATCAGATGCGGAGCGGACAGCGGGGAGGGAAGCGGCTCTCCCGCAGCCGGCTCAGCGCCCGCAGCCCCGCGTGAGAACGAGCGGCCGTCGCGGCCGATGCCTGCACAGGTCGGTGAGAGCTCTGCTCTGTCTCTCTCGGGGGCTGGGGCGAGGCGAGCGGGGGTCGGGGCTGGGGCAAGAGCGCCTCCTGCCCCCCTGCCCGATCACCCCCGCGGAGGCGGGAGCGGAGCCTCGGGGGGAGAATGGAGTGAGGGAGGAGGAGATGGAGGGGTGGAAAGTAGCGAGCCCGGACTGGGGCAGGGAAGCCCCTTTAGAAAATCCTGCAAAGTTCTTACTTTTGAAAATAGTAATAATTAAAAAAAACCAGCCAGCCTCACTGGCGATGTGATTAAGGGTCTGGCTGATGGCTATGTCCCGTCGCGGGTGCATCCTCCCTCCCCTCCCTCCCTGCCGCGGCGCGTCGGGACAGGTCGCTTTGCCCCGGCTCCGCAGTGTGGCGCCCGTAGGGGTGTTATCCCAGCGCCCGGGGTGGAGTTGTTATCCCAGCGGGGGCTGCCCGGGCCGGCGAGTCTTCTGACGCCGCTCGGGGTCTCCGCTCTCTGCCGGCAGCCTCCAGGTCTCACGGGATTCTCAGCTCGGTGGAGACATACGAGCTCCCCGCTGTCCCTCCTTCACCTGGGGCGGGGGGCACTCGGTTCCACACGGGTGGGTGCTGGTGGTGGGGAGCGCCCGTAAGAGGAGTCGGGAACGGGCCGGGCAGCGCCGCGCTACGGGGGAATGGGGCGAGTCGTACTGTGATTGTGGCCCCGAGGAGCGTGTGCCTGTTCCGGAGCTGCGCCGCTCCACAAGGAGACACCGAGATAGGAGAAAAACCCCGGACTAACTTGCCCGTCCTGGGGAGGGCAGTCGGGGCTGTGTGGAGGCGGCTCAGCCCCTGCCCTGGGCTGGTGCGCGTCCGCAGCCAGCGCAGTACGGAGAGATGTGTGCGGCGCTGTCCCGGCTGGAGCTCCCGAGGGCAGGTTGTTCGCTCAGAAGCTGCTCTGTTGCCAGGCAGGCGTCCTGGAGCCCAGCTGGGACAGGAGCTGCGGGCGGGCTCACCTCATGGCAGGGCTCTTGGCTTGGGAGGACTCGGTCTCTGCTCCCAGCGATATTCTGGCAGATAAATGATTTACCAAATATTGAAAGGTGAAATGTATAAAAAGCAGGAGGAATAGGATATTTCCTTTTAGTCCAAGCCGATGTCAGCCACAAGGTGGCTGCAGAGGGGTGGTTGCCTTTCCTGGTTGAGTGAACCTTGACGTGCGGATCATTGCAGACGTGAACTTGTGCCTAGTTGATCCAACACCAGTTCCGTCTATCCCAATAAATCTCATTTCTTTGCACAACGGCTCTTCTCTAAAAGCAGCAGAAGATAATGTTTCTACACAGGATTACTGGTCAGGTAGGATTTATAGCTCGTATTTGGGAGGAGGGTTTATATTAAATCTAGGAGATGGGGAATTGAACCACCATTGTGAGTGAGTAGTTTAATGTCTGGGTTATTACATGGAAAGAAATCTGCACATCATTAGTGGTGACTGCATGGAAGAACGAGTTGTATTATGTTCTTTGAAGGGTCAGTATTTGCTTGGTCCAGGTTGTATTTCTGAGTGAGGAAGAATCAATGCCCACTGTGAGACATACAAGGGGTGGATTTCAGACTGTTTTAGGACTCTCTTCATTCTTCTTGTTGCCTGTCACTAGGCAACTGTCTGCTGACTATGGTCCTTGGGTGTCTGTCTCTTTGGTTGATATAGTAGGAAACTTGGGCACTTTGCTCAGGCTCCTGAACTCTATCTGCAGGACGTGCCCTTAGTACTGGGCATACCAATGCATAAATTTCTGGTGCACATCTTTGTTATTGGATCTAGCGATTTGCCTCTGTCTTGAGAGTTACGTACTGTAAGAGATGGATTCAAAATATGTGTTTAAATAGTAAGAAACGTATGGGTAATTTGGCTAAAACTTTGATAAGAAGGAATTTACAATGTATAAATCCCCTATATATTTCAAAGAGTTGTATCAGGCATTCATGACTGGGATTTGTGACAGTAGATCTACTGAGTCTTGGGATAACTATGGCAGATTGCAAATACTTGAAGAGAGAAGGAAATGTAGGTCATATCATCTTATCTGTTTAGTAATGGTTGAGGTACTTCAGTTTGCTTTTTATCGCAGAGAGTGGTTGAACCATTTGCTTTGTGCCTTCAAGGAAAACATGGAAGGCAAATACAGCGATAGTATGTTGGGAATATTAGAGAACCGAGTTGGTTAAAACTTGGTTGTAATAATGCCAAGGTCATGGGTTCAATCCCCTCTATGGGCCATTGACTTGAGAGTTGGACTCGATGATCCTTGTACGTCCCTTCCAACTCAGAATAGTCTGTGATTCCGTGATTCTGTGTGAATGACAGAGCAATGAACCTGCAACACAGAAATACATAAACTAAAATTTGCCCAAGTAAACCTTCAAATATTATCTCTTTGACAGCAAGAAACCTACTATTAATTATCTTAATTTGATTCTCCTGTAGAATTCTAACAGGAGAGGACAGCAAAAATTCTTCTTCTTGGCCCAGAACATCAACTAGTAAGTTGAGTGATAGGTAAACGTGTGATGTTACGAACATGTTGATATATCTTGAGAGATACTTCTATGTATCTTGAAAAACTGTGCTGCGAAATGTTAAAGGCCAGGTTCAGATGATGAAATGGGTACTGGTTTAAGATAGCTCATGTGGACAGATAGATTATGCCTTCTGGAACCTGTTCTTTGGCACCAGAATTGCTTCCTGTAACCCAGCTAGTTCACCTAGGATTACATTGAGTGTTCCTGTACTGCTGCATTCTAAAGTGTTGATGTTCCTAACTGATTAGCTTAGAGTAAATGGTTTTGACCATGATATTCCCTACTGTAAGTGTAGGTAGTACAACAAAGATGACAGAATAAGTTGAGTAAGGCAGAAAAAGGAAAAAAAGATTAAGCTGTAGAGGACAGTGAGCAGATGACTTGTGTTCCTTCAGAACAAAGTTCTGCCTTTTTTGACAAGCTTCAGAGTTCGTTGCCACAGGCATCTTGACAAGGTGCTTGCAACACTGGATTGTAGAGAGATACATGTTGTACCTTGTTATGCATAGCATACTCTATTTCCAATGCTTGTGTATGCTTAGCAAGGAATATAGTGTTTCTTTTTACATGAGCCAAGTTTTCAGAACTGTTGAGTAGCCCAAATATGGTTCTTTGTCCCTTTCAGGTAAAATATGCTTTGGTTATAAAATTGCTGCCAGGAATTTTTGGCTCCACTGTCTGTGATAAATTCCTGGTTTTGTTTTTGTTTTTTTTTTTTTCCAAATGGAATACAGATTTTGCCCACAATTTTCATTAACATGGATGCCTTATCTTTGCAGGTTTAGTAAGTCTTTTTGGTCTGTGTGTTTTCAGACCTGCTGATACTGTGCGTAGTGAGGGGAAGAAGATGCTTTGTCGATATGAGATACAGAGCTGTTTCCTCCTGGCTTTTCTAGCTGTCACAGCTTTCTTCACCAGTGATGCCCAGGGCCAAGGTAAGTCATATGTAAAAAGATGGAGCTTTTCTCTCTGATGTGCAGAAATAGACTTTCTTCTTCCAAATGCAAGTGTTACTTTCCTCTTAGTGTGAATCCAGTACTACTGAAATGAAGCAGGAGTTTTGTTGCTGATCTCAAGGGGGCAAGAACGAGTAGAATCACATGTTCATGTGTGCTTTTGGAACCTAGTATTTCAAGTAGCATAAATATTTGTGCAAATTTGTGTCTGTTGAAGTGAGTTGTACACAACATTTTTTACTCTTACTTATATGAAAGTACTGACCAGAAATTGCTGTGACTGTACTCTATATCAAGTAAGTTTGAATGATCAGCTATGATATTAAGCTTGTATGGAATATATTTGTTTTCTTTGTTGGAACAGTAGTTGTTGTAACACATATCATCACAGACTACTTCTGCAGCTTTTAAAAAATATCTTCTTTGTGAGTATTAAAGGATACTGCATGGATTGTTAGGCTTACATACTTGTTGAAGTGTATTGACAGTGACTTGACTTCTAGAGAAAATTCATCCTATTGCTTGGGGAAGAAGGGAGGAAGAATGTCAATGAGTTTTTGTGATTTCTAAAGAAAGACATTTCTCTCGACTTTATGAAATCCCTTTAATATGAAACTTCGTGGGCATAGCTGGGAGCAGAATTTGATCCTGGAACTCTTTTAAAGTGTTTTGTATAATGCATTATTCATGAGCACATTCTGAGACTATTGGCAACCTGAGGCTTTCGAAGTTCAGATAAATGCAAGGAGCATTGTCCAGTCTGCGTGGCACTCAAGTGCTGGGGAAGCATGCCAGCTTGGATGTTGGGGAATCTGTGTGCACTTCACAAGCCTCTCCCAGAACTTAGGGACACATGTAAGCTGTAATATTTGATGTCGGTGATGTGAGGTGAATGATGAAATATACATTCCCAATGTTCAGCACATCAGTTCTGGTCAGAAATGAGGTCCAGAATGTTTGTGAGTTAATGAGTCAATAAAGCAAAGCATATGGTTAGTCCTTTGTCCTTTCTCTGTATTTCAGTCCTAATATAGATGGTTAAGATTTGCAGAATAGGATTAGGGGCTGAGATCCATCTCCAGAAAGTTTTGCAAAATTCCTTGATCTTGGAAAACTATATTCTTCCCCAGTTTTTTTGTTTGTTTGTTTTGTTTTGTTATTATTAGTTAGTTATATGTAAGGGAAGAACTTCGCCAACTATTAATTCAATGAAATGAAGTTCAGAGAGAGGTTTTTTCCCACAGTAATCACACTAGCAGAAGCTAGAGTTGGTGTACGTGATGAGTAAAGAACAATACTTCCCTTGTTCTTACACTCTTTCAGCAAGCATCAGCTGTGGAATGCTGTCAGCATGTGATACTAAGCTAAGTGGACTAATGCCTTGGCCCAGGATGACTGCTATTTTATTGAATGAAGTGATATGAAGTCTCTATTCCATGTTCACAGAAAAAAACCCAAACAAACGTTTCTTGTTACACTTAAAGTAGTAAGATGTTTCTCAAATCCTTTCTTTTCTCAAGGTTGCCACTCCTTGCAATAAGCTCTTCATGCAGCTGGCTAACTATTTGCATTTTAATACAGCACTAACAGTATGTTTGTCTGTTTTAAGAAAGTGTACGCTCTGCCAAGGTGTAGGTAGAGCTGGTCTTCTTTCCAGCTTGTGTTTCCTTCCTTTGGCAAAGGTGCTCAGGTAAAGGTGTGTAATGTGACTTCTTGCAAAGGAGACTGTGTTTGGGAGACTGAAGCCAACATGCCTGAAGTACAACTTACTCCTTCAGCTGAGCTATGTGGTTCTGTCTCATTTATTGCCCAAATGCCTTATAACTGCATAGTGCTATTCAGTTTTTACTCAATTATTTTTTCATCACTGCTGTTTCTTCCCTGTTCAGTACAATGTATAAATAACAGCTTTTGTCTACTTATGTTCTTATATAGTACATGAAAGTAGTGCTGGACAAGAAAAATACTTTAGAATTTTTCATTGATTCATTAAGTATCTTGGTAACAATGTATTTAAAGATGGAAACTTTTCTTTATGTAGCAGTAACTTCCTGTGTTATTACTGTAATTGCTAAATAATTGCAGTGCATATTAACTTGTTCAATTCTTATGACAAAAGTTAATTGGAAGCCACAGGTTTAGTTGGTATCCAGTCTTAGGCTACTGGTTGTGTTGGAGAACTGTACATAGGCGATTTATGGTATTTTCCCTTCTCATTAAGGTACTGAATAGTTGAAAACATTCTTTCCCTAGTTGTCCACAAGAGTTATGTGTTTTGAGTGGTAATTTATCTGGTGGCATAAACCAAAGCCTTGAACTTGTCAGTTTTCTTTTGGGTGACTGCTCTAATGTTGCTGACGGCCATTCTCTTTTGCATTCCTGTGAAACCACTTAATGAGATCTAGCTACTGATTTTTATCAGTTAAATGACTCAGCTTGGATTAATTTTTTTCCCTTTCTGCAAGAAGTGAGATTTTGTTCCACAGACAATAAAGGTCCAAAGAAATAAAGATATCCTCTTAAGGTTGGTGAATGTGTAGTAATTCCCATAAATATTTTGTTGTCTGTTTGAGTGTTAGATTTTTAACTCCCTTAGATATATGTACTTCTCTATGCCAGAACATTAGTCTTTGCACAACTAAGACACAGTTGATTATCTCTATAGTGAATAATTATTTTCTTTCTTATGGTTAATTGTGTGGGAATATCCTTTCCCCTGCACTTCCACCTTTGATACCAAAAATACCCAGTGAAAATTGACGAGTTATGTAAAGACTATTCTGGCACAACTTTTCTAGTCTTCTACGTTGTAACTCTGTAGTAAACAAAAAAACTTTTGGTGATTGTGTCCTTCTTTGCTTGTGAGATCTGTGATTGTTTTTTAGGGGTTCCAAAAAAATTTACGTGGTTTGGTGATGGCTAATAGCAATTAGGCCAGAACTATGCTTCTTTGTTAGAAGGTGCTTTCATAAACTGTCAAGTTGAAAGTAGGATGGAAAGGAGTGATGGGGAAGGAAGAACGTGGCAGAGAAAATGAACTCTGAAATTCTGAGACACGATTGTTTTGGTTTTTTTTCAATCTTTGGTGTTACCTTGTTGCTCTCTGCTCCGCCTCTTAATCCCCATACCAATTTGCCACTTAATCCTAGTTAAATCTGCAGCATTTTCACACTTGCATACAGCCATTATTCAAGAGTTTTTTTGCTATACCTAAAAAAAATAAATAATAAAAGGAATTGCAGATCTGTAAACTTCTATCTATGATTTGTCACTCTTGGTTCATTCAGCCCAAATTTATTGTGGTTTATGTCTAGCTAAAAGACACAATGAATCTTGAAAATAAATTAATAGCTGTAATCCATAATTGCAGTCTGCTTGGCTTCAAAAACTTTTTGCTATAGTTTCTGTCATTTTTTTAGAAATGATTCTAGCGTGCTGAATGTTCTTGCAGAAACCTGCCCAACAAAACATTTTGCAATACGAGGGCCAAATTTTCAAAGAAATGTTCTATTTGCAGCAATTTCTGCACTTTTGCTCGCAGCCACTTTTTGTCTAAACTTTAGGGAGGTGACAGGCAGACTGAAGACAAGGTCTGGCAAGACTGTCCAGCAACTGAGGACGTGCACGGGTTAGGTGTAAGCCCAGTGCTGCAAATCAGAACAGTTTTGAGTGTGTGGAGTTGGTGTGTTGCCTACTGTTTCTGTCCCCTTGCCTCTTCTTGAGCTTGTTCTCTAAAGTCTTTCAGAACGTGGAGGTGTTACTTAGCTGTTCCTGGTACTTATGTACTCTCTTTTCTGTGTTCTGCTGTTAAGTCCCTTGAGGCAGAGAACTGCAGAACCTGCCTTTGGTCTGACAAAACTGCCACTTACAGAATGAGAGGCTGATGCAAGGGAATACATCTCTTGTATTAAATATCCAGATTTTTACCTCTAAGATCCAAAATGTATTTAATGGTAGATGACATGAAAAAACACACCCCCCCAGATCTCAAAAAAACTACAGCCTGCCTCTTTCCTTCTTTCTTCCCCCGAGCTGTTGGAAAAAGCAGCACGTAGGAAAAAGTGATTGGCTCAGAACAGGTTTTTGGCTGCTGCTATTGCCAGAGCTGCATTGGCTGTAGCAGGTCAAATGGAGAGGCCAGAGACTGTTGGCTAGCACATTCTGCCTCTTGAATCAGATGCTCCATGTGCTGTAATCCTTAAATCTCAGAATTATCATGAGAACTGTTAGTTTAACATATTTAATGGACCAACAAACTGTGGCATGAGCCCAGCTGATTAACAGCTATCTTAGTCGTGGGGAAAAGAAATTGCTGCTTCCCTGCTTCAGATTTCCCTTATTTCTTAGACTTACTAACATAAACCTTAAGGGTGGTAGTAGCAGAGATGCCAAGGGTTTGAAAAATGAAGGAGAAAGTTCAGGGGGCTGTGGAGGCAGTGGGAAGAGGACGAGTAAGGTTGATGGAGGTGTTTGTTAAGATTTTCTAGTCCTTTCTGTGGTTCAGTCTCTGGGTAGCTTCCCTGGCTGCCTTTCACTGTAGACCAGTGTAATAGTTTGTAATTTGTTCTCTGTGAGACAAACCCTATTGAAATATATGAAATGTCCCCTTATTGACAACCTTGGATACCACAGGTGGTCCTCCTATCAGCTCTGCTGCAGTTGTTCAGTGAAGGAGGGATGTGCCTCCCTGAAGCAGAGCAGAAATGCTATATAGAATGTTTTCCACCATCAGTGGAGCTTGTCTGAGCAGGGGGATGCAAGGCCATGAAAAACTAATTTATGTGTGGAGACACAAAGTTGCTGATACCACAGTAACGATATGGGACAGTTTTTCCATTTGTTGTTGTCCGTGTTGCTTCCCTGATATATCACCTCTTTCTCAATCGTTTCATGCTTTTACACATTTCACCTGCTGCTTCAGTTTGAAACCTAGGTGATGGCACAATATAAACAGAAGCCAGATTTGCTTACCATCCAGGTTGCCCCTGTCTAAATCTCGACTTGCCTGTGCATGCCTGCTAGTTTTGAGAAGACCAAAGCAGTGTTTGCAGCTGCAAGTCATTGTGCTGCTTAAACCAGGTTTGCAAATTGGGCAGCTGATGTTCCCTCTGCCTTTTGCATGCCTGTCTTTTCTCTTGGTTATTCTTTCTTCATGAGGATTTGAAAATTTGGCCCTGAGTGACATTAAGTGTGGGTAAACACCCACAGTAATGAGAGGTAAAATAGTCCAGGTCGTGCATATTGCCAGTGTAAGCAAGGAGAGCAATTTTAATTCCCATATATTAACAAAGAGCATTTTTATTACCAGCTTTGCCTGCTAAACTAGAATCTTAACATCTAACATTGTTTGTCTTTCTGTCTTCTGCTGTTAGGTTTTTAGTTTGTTTTTGTAAAAAGATAAATAAAAGGTCTGTCTGAGGGAAGTAGTGCACCCGGGAATGTAATTTTACAAACTAATAAACTGATGTATGTGACATTTTGAATAACTTGCATCCTTTATCATTAAAATTTTGTGTTGTCTTCCTATATGTGTTTGTTTTTGTTTGTTTAAAATTGGTGGTTACTTTTTATTTGATTTTAAAATGTTGTTTTCTTTCCGAACTTGCAGTGTCCCCACCAACGAGACTAAGATATAATGTAGTGAGTCCTGACAGTGTACAGATCTCTTGGAAAGCCCCCAAAGGGCAATTCACTGGATATAAGCTTCTTGTCACTCCGAGTTCAGGTAAAAGTCTGTATGTTCTCTTTTAAGGTGAAAGGATTGTCTTTGTAAGGCTTAAACCTTTTCAGAGGTTACTGTCATCCCTCAGGACTAAGAAACTGAAGCGTTGGATAATGGAGTTGACCAGCTGGGCAACAGAAGAGAGAGATGGATTTCACTAGAGGGTGGTCACAGGCATAGAAAATGTGAATCAAAAGCTTAAGGTGGCAGAAGTTCATGAATGCTAGTTATGATTCATATGTAGTCTTTGGGAATTGTCATTGATCATCTGTTTTACCTTTCTTCCAGTGGGGTGTAAGAAAGTCTAGAAAGTGTTCCAGGGAAAGCATTGGAACCCTAATTCAGTCAAAATTTTGAGGTGGATCTCCCTGGCCATTATCTCATAGTGAGCTCTCTGAAAAATATAAAAAATAGTAAAAAAACCAAACAGCCTTAAAAAAAGTTTTGAATGAAAAGTTGAAAAGGTAGACAACAAAGTGACTGTATAGAACTATAGAGGTCCTACTTCTGTACATTTAGGTTTCGACATAGAAATAGATTTACCATACAGCTAAAGTACCTATTTGTACATATTTGTGTACAATCTTTCTATATATGTCTACATAGAAATGTTTAATATTTGTATTTATACATGAGAATTTCCTTGCCCAAAGAAATTGGCTAAGAGAGTGTTCAGAGATGACACGTGTATGATGGGTTGGAACTGGCAGCCAATCACAGAGCAATGCAAAAGCCTGGGGCTATGATGGCACCAAACTTGCCAGGTTTTTGTAAAATGTTTCTTTTCTTAATTAATAAGTGTACTGGATACTCTTGCTGTTTCATGAGGTCCAGATAAAAAGGCTGATTGATTGATTGATTTTAGAGTTCTGTTTAAGAAAATTGGTTAGACTGCCTGACTTCCTGCTTTTTGGGATGTCCTCTGGCCTGGCTGTATGAGTAGTCCGAAAAGTGGAATTGCTTAGGTCATGGTAGAGCTTGAGGTATTTTTAAGTTGTTACATTTGCTCTGCTGTAAAAGGGGCAAACAAAGTTATGCATTTATGGGATCTTTATTTTATTTTTGTCTTTTCTGTTACAGGTGGAAAAACAAATCAATTAATTCTTCAAAACACTGCAACCAAAGCAATTATTCAAGGTCTCATTCCAGATCAAAACTATGCCCTTCAGATCATTGCATTCAGTGAAGACAAGGAGAGTAAGCCAGCCCAAGGCCAGTTCAGAAGTATGTGTCTCTTTATCCTGGCATGCAGAATTTATCTGGCATGTAGTATAACTTTTGAAATGGTAACAAGTCTGACACAAAGGGGGATGATGGAAAAAACAGTTTCTTCTGTGGTAGAAGGCTAATTAAAAGCCACAGATTTTAACTGATATGAATACAAGGAGGCATGAATTGATTGCAGAGGAGATTCTTGCACTGGGCTATCCTTGTTTCCATTTGATTTATATTCCTTGCTTCCTCATTCCATTAGGAAAATAGATAGTATCTCATGGAAAGAATCTTCAGTGAGTGAAAAGAAGCAAAGTGCTATATTCTGCTACTTAAAAATTTCATTTTTATTAAAACATTATTATAACTGTGCCAGTCAGCAACTAGTTCCTAGTTCTATACTATGAAAAGTTGAATTCATACTGGCCTTAAGCTATCAAATATGTTTACAAATTAACTTTTTTATCTGACCAAGACATGCTCTTAATCTCTATATCATAGTGATATATATATGTTTTAGCTGATTTATTTTGATCTTCATGTTAAACATGAATTTGGAATTTGACCCATAAAGAGAAAAATGTCACAGTGTAGGAGTGGAGTTGAAAGCCTGCTGAAATCCCTTGACACTGAACATTTTTCACTGTCACTGCTAAACTGCCTTTCTCTTAAAACCAGCAGAAGATGAAACATGCTGAGTGCTTGATATGGTATTAAAGTCTTTCTAGCTTTTCATCACTACAACTGTGTGTTTAATATCTAAAGTTCTGTCCTAGTTAGGAAACCCACAAAACCACAGATTACTTTAGCATTAAAGAGAAGCCCACAGAAAGCTACAGCAAATTCTATAATACTGTAGGTGTGGCTGATTTTTAAATGACCTTTACTCTTTAGGAAAAGTAGAATTGGCAACTTCATTTAGGAGTATGGGGATTGTGTTCTATTTATCATACTCTTGAAAACATGTAGTGCTTAATAAGGTGGGAGTTTCATTTAGAAATATGATGCCTGGCATGAGTAAAACCAGATACAGCATGTATACAAATCCTTTTTTTTTTTTTTTTGTATATTATATTACTGTGGTTTTTCCACCTTTTCTGACATGTGGTCACTAATTCTTGAGCTGAAAAAAGGTCAAACATATAAAAGCTTTGAGAATATAATCTGGTTTAGTACATTGGAAGTATGATTTTAATGCTTTTGAGTTATAACTCCATGTACAAATAATTCTCAAGTCTATAATGAAATTTGAATGTTTCTCTTTATATAGCCAGATGTAAGTTCTTATTCTAGTACATGGTATTTAATTAACTAAGATCAGTGGGGATTTTTTTTTCCTTTGAAAATGCAGATGTAAAAACATGCACAAGATAAAATTTTTATCTGTGTAAATATTTGAGTAAAACTGGTGTCTCCTTGTCTCTTCTTCCTATGTGGCTAGAATTTTGACAATTCCTAAATACAGAAATCTCTGTCAGGATGTGACTAACTAGTCTCCTTTGAGCATTTTCAGCCTTTTTTTCTATTTCTCTGTAGACCTGATGGTCAATAGCATTAGCATTAGAGGAGGCCATCAAGAATCTTCTTAGCTTTTAGCCTTTTCTCAAAGGAATGCTCTTAGAAGGCAGAGCAACAGCACCCTTTTTGACTGGTCTGATTCTGGTTATTTCACTTCTCTTGTGTCAGTCAGGATTTTGTTCAGTTAAGGATTAAACCCAGACTTCTGACTGGTATCTGTAACCCAGGTAACAACCAAGCTCTACCTTGGTAAAAGCTGACTCCTCAGCAAGCTTGTGGACTTGAATTTGCTCCTGAATCAGTTTTACAGTTGTTCACTAAAGGCAGAGGTGATGCACAGGTACACATGCTGTGCTAGTAAGAGGTGTTGTTCTTACCTCTATACCTGGAGTGCAAGGACTGTAGGTTCTGTAAAGGGTTATCACACTGAGAAGATCAGATTCAGATGTTTTAATGATGGCTTGTTATCTTCCTAAGACCTTAGTCTTGTGCTTATATTTTGGACTGGAACTTGGAGCACTGCTGGTTGATTCATTTATTCCATAGAGTATTGGGTCAATGAGTGAAATCCATTTCACTTTGGCTCCACTATTGTACAACAGAGTGTTTGTAGTGTCTCTCTTACATTGTCAAAAGACAGATAACCTTTCACCCCCTCACAGTGTTTTTTTTGAATGATGTAGCACAGAGGGAATTTGGTCCTGGCTAAAGCTCAGTGCCTGCTTGAATGAATGTCAGTCATAAATGAATTCTGCATAAACTAAAGAGTTTAATTGGAATAGAATTTTATTTTGTATGAAAGATATTCTCAGAGTCATTGTTTTAAGTTCTTGCTGGCCATTGTAGGCAGCTGGAGTGTGGATACCAATAAGCATTCTAAGGAAATTCTGGAAGGGGTTGTTTTGGGTTTTTTTCCTAATATGTGACTTCAGCAATGATTTTGCCAGAACCTTTCAGACTAGTAGTAGAGCAATAGTGGCTACTAATGTAATATTAGGAATTGCTAACCAAGCTGTGTTCTGCTTGGCTATTGTGAGATTTTTGGGACATAGTAAGGGAGGTATCCCACCCACTTGTGGGTCAGGAAACTGTTGAAGTCTCAGCTTGGGAGCAGCCTTACACTTTTGGGAGTATTTGGTGCCCTGAATGCAGATTTGGGCAGGGGATCTAAGCTGAATCTGTAAAGAGGATAGTGTTAACAGCTGGCTTACGTGCTTTTGTGTTGACTGACTTGGAGTGGAACTCTGCAATGCTGGACATTCCCCAGCTAGCTTTGCCAATTTTCTGGACTATATTTCCAGTGTGGGAGCTTGTTTGCATGGGCTAAGGTGCTGATGTCACTATTTGGACTCTCATGTGTGAGGAGAGTCACTTTTGAGAACTTTAATGATGATAGAATGGGGAGAGATCCATAAAAATAATAAACCCGAAGGGAGGGAAAACACAGAAACAGTCACTTGCTACCTAAGTGTATCTTAAGAAGTTGTGTGCAACTGCTTTATCTGGAGGGAAAAAATGACATGCTTTTAACTGCATTGTTTCTAGATTCATTGATTATTTTTACCCCTTACTTTTCAGTTAAAGACATAGAGAGAAGAAAAGAAACAAATAAATCCAAGGTGAAGGATCCAGAAAAAACAAATGCGAGTAAACCAGCTCCAGAAGGTCAGATCATAACACATATGACTTATGTGATATTCTTAAAATAATCATCTTCTTTATTTAACTTGGCCATTGTAGAGATTTTCTGTAAGTCAGTACTTTCAATCTGGTTCCCAGGGTTAAATTAAACAAAAGGGAAAAATCAGTATTTTCAAGAATATTGGAGAGTTGCTACAACAGAGGTTTGCTTTTAGTTCTGTGTTTTGCTTTACCACATTATAAAGTAAATACTAAATACCACCATGAATAGACAAAAATTATTAAAAAATCCTGTTGTCTGTACTTCCCCCCATGGATGCATTGAGCAGTGAAAGAATTGTGTGTGTGTGTAATGACTTCATATCATCTTGGCTGTAAGACAGACTTGCAGTATTGATTCCTACCTAAAGTCGATTGATACTATTCTATAAGTAGGCATATAATAACTTGATAACTCTGTCCTAATGCAGGTTATATGTATGAAAACATTTGAAACATTTTGAGGGAGGGAAAATAAAAAAAGAAAAAGGAGTTCACTTTGTCTAGTTGCAAGGAGCCAATCTTCTGGTGAAATGTGATATTGCTTGCCATGAGAAGTTTGTCTAGTATGGATGAAAATCTAGTTCAAGCTTATTATACAGCTCTATTTCCTGTTATTCTAAAATTCAAATAGCATGTTCTTTATGAAGTAACCCCAACAGTAATTATTCCCTTCAGTGATTATTTATGATGTACAGAACAAGCACAGATGAGTAGAGTCTTGGTATGACCTTAAATAGTCTCTCTGTGAATAAACTGGATAGTTCCCCCTTCTCTTTTGGCTCTGTCTCTGGCAATGCAAGTATCAAAGGCCTCACCCAAAGCTCCTTGAAGCCCATACAAATTTTTCTCACTTCAGTGGGTTTTTATTCTTGCCACACATACTTCTGTCATATTTTATTTATTGACACTATACAAGTTTGTTCCATACAGCATTTGTCAAGCCAAAGCACCCTTGAATTCCATTTGGTACATTGGGAAAATATTAGCTAGCATTGCAATGCTTAAAGACACAAGTTATACCTGCTAGTACATGATGGGCTAGTGAATAGGTGATCTTTCCTACATCATGTCTGGAGAAAAACCGAGTTGGAAGAAATGAAAGAACTAAAGAACGAAAATGTGATTTGCCTTCTTAATAAAGGACAAGTGATAAAAGTTAAAGGAGGGAAAATTGGGCCTGTAATAGGAAAATACTGATTAAATGCAGACAGAGGAAGGTGTCTTCCAGACTGTGACAGAGGATTTATGCTTTTTCATGGAGTAGAGGCAAAAATACAATTGACAAGAGGAGATTGGATCTGCAGTCTCTCCCTGTTTAGGATTCTTGTTTACTTGTGAAATCTTTAGCTCAGTCACTTTCCTTATTCCTGCACAACCTTTTACTCATCTGAAATTCTGTTCTATGAGGGCAATATGTATCTCCATCCAGCACTTATGAAAAGCTATTGCCTTACACTTACTGTGGCAGGTTTTACTAGAAGAGTGGGGTATAGATTTGAAACAAAGGCAAAACTTACAAACTTCTTGATCAGCAAACCTGACCAAAAAGAAAAAAATATTATGCTAATTTTTATGAATTCTTGAATTTGTTTAACTCTATTCCCAACCCAGCCATATTTTATTGTACAGCAATAGACCCTTTTCCTACAGCCTAGCTGTTGCATATTTCTTCTCTTTGCGCAGTCTAATGATTATTCAAAGTGATGGAGATTCCAAATGAATGACTTCAGTGGGAGTAGGGTGAGATTCCAAGCAAAAACATTGTGCAAAAATAAAAGCATCAGCAAAAAATGTGTAGCTGGGGTAGAAGTGAATTCAGAACTGATACTCAGAGAGTAATGGTATCAAAGCTTTTCTAGCTTAATATGTAAAGACTGTTCCACCTCAAAATTGGATCAGAGAAATGTGGAAGAGTCTGCGAAAGAAATGGAATTAAAGAAGTAGGTGCCAAATTTCATGGCAAACCCATTAATAATAACTTGATCCTCTGCAGATGTTTGACAGGAAATTATTTGAGTACGACCAAATGAATTCAGGCTAGCAGTCAATTGGTTTCCTAACAATTTAGAGTATGGCTAAATTTGATGTATTTAATAGCAATCCTGATACATTCTGTGGCTGTGTTTATATCCATTATCTAGTTGGTAAGTCCTTGGGTGCTAACAGCACACAAAAAATATTAGAATCATAGAATCATTAAGGTTGGAAAAGACTTGTAAGTTCATAAACTCCAATCTTTGATCTAATACCACCATGCCCACTAAACCATCTCACAAAGTGCCGCCTTCACTTATTTTTTGAATGCTTCCAGGGATGGTGACTGTACCACTTTCTGGGGAGCCTATTCCAGTGCTTAACGTCTCTTCCTGAAGAAATTTTTCATAATATCCAACCTGAACCTCCCCTAGTGCAACTTGAGGCTGCTTCCCATTGTCCTATCCCTTGTTATGTGGTAGAACAGGCTGACTGCTCCCTCTCTGCAACCTTCTTTCAGGTAGTTGTGGACAGCAATAAGGTCCACTCTAAGCTCCCGGGCAGCTCCCTCAGTCACTCCTCATAGGACCTGTGCTCCAGACCCTTCACCAACTTCATTGCCTTCTCTGGACACACTCCTGGACCTGAATGTCCTTTTGTAGTGAGGGGCCCAGAGCGGAGCACAGGATTTGAGGTGCAGCCTCACCAGTGCTGAGTACAGGGGGATAATCACTTCTCTGCTCCTGCTCACCACACTGTTTCTGATACAAGCCGGGATGCCGTTGGTCTTCTCGGCCACCTGGGCGCATGCTGGCTCATACTCAGCTGCTGTTGACCAGCAACCCCAAGTCCTTTTCCAATGGATATCTTTCCAGCTACTGTTCTCCCAGCCTGTAGCACTGCATGGGGTTGTTGTGACCAGTGTGCAGGACCTGGCAGTTGACTTTGTTGAACCTCATATCATTGGCCTTTGTCCACTGGTCCAGCCTATCCAGGTCCCTCTGCAGAGCCCTCCAACCCTCCAAAAGACCAACACTCCCAACGAGCTTAGTGTTTTGAGTGAACTTACTGTTATTAAGTGTATATGTATAACTTTTTTGTCTCTTTTATGATGGTGCCCAAGTTGAGTTAAGTAGAGGAATATCTTACCTGTAAACAAGAGCAATCTTTGCCCTTAAAACAAATCGAAGACAACCATTGTCCAGATTGCCATTGTCAGTGATTGTGGCTTTTGCTCTTATCTTGACTGAAAGAGCAGCAAAAGCCAATTTCTTCATTCATTACTGTTTATTTTTGATGAAGGACATGTCTTCTGTGAATATCTGCTCCACTTGTTACAGAAGGATGCTTATATAAGAAGAAACTAGAGTGTCTTTGCAAGACTTAGGAGGCAAAAGTTATGCTCCTGCCTATAGAGAACTGTCTGACAAAGTTCTCCAGCATGAATATTAGGGCAGATTTGGCATTTAGTAGGCCAGAAATTCTGGAATAATTGTTCTGGGGCAAAACTAATGAAAGGATAGCAATATACTTGTCAGTGTCGTCATGTGAAAGGGAGGAGGGAGACAGAAATGCAAGGATTTCTAGTCTTAACTGCATTAATAAGAAATTATTAGCAATAAGCGCTTCCAGACAAGCAGATCCTTATGTTCCCAACACTGCCTATCGACTATGGACAACACACAGGTTGTAAGGGTTTCTGACCTCTGATATGAAGCCACACTCAAGCCAGCAAGAACTCATTAGCTAAATAAGCGCTTCTGGAAAATTAGAGCCTTATGAACCCAGCACTGCCTGCCGAACTGCTGGACAGAACACAGGCTGGAAGGATTTCTAATCTCTGACATGAAGCCACACTTAATAGCTAGAAAAGAACTTTCCCCACAACAGCTCCTGAAATAACATTTATAAATACAAGTATGTGACAGTTATTGTGGGTTCCGCTTTGCCAGTGATAACGTTTAGCTGCAAGATTGTATTTAATTGATAATAAAAGACTCCAAAAAGAAAGCAGCACAAAAGAGACAAACACACCGAACTCAAGTTACACTACAGCAATGTATCCCATTTTCACGACAGACAAAAACTAGCAACAAAGAACTACTGACTAAAAACACAACCACCTAAAATGCTTATCTAGACACACTTTGAATAACATAGGACAATAAAGTATCTTGCACACCACTGTCTCTCTGTAACACAAAGCAAAAGGAAAGAACAGAGCTGCTTCTTATCAACACACATGTTGAAAAAGAAACTGCACATTGCAAAAGAAAGCAATAACTAATATAAAGTAGCAAAGTGTAAAGCAAGTTACTGTTATTAGTATTAAGGTAGCAAAACACAGTTAGTAAAGGAGATGCTTATAAAGTAAGAATCAAAGTAGCTGTTAGCATAAGATGTAAGATAGAATGTATAAAGGAATAAGCTTTGTAAGAAAGTAAAGTTAAGAAAGTAAAGTATAGAAAAATAGAAAGCACATGGTCTCTTTACCCCTACATTGTTCCAGGAGGTAGGAGGAGGCAGGACAAGCTGCCAGCAGCTACCCCAACAGAGACAATGGCATTTCTCCCTCTCTGTTTGAGTTTAAACTCCACACTTTTTATACCTTTTTTTTTTTCTTCATGTGGTTTCCTGTGACTAAAGTCAGAGTTCTGGGGGGTGATACAGATGCCTGAGGGGGGGTGGCCCCTTGAGTAGTCATAGAAGATACCGCAAAGGAGGGCTGTGTCATTCTTGACAACACTCCACCCTTTGTTAATCTTATCAGTTTGAAAGCCTTCTTCTTCTGCTGGGAGCACTCCTCCAGGGCGGCTGAGGTGTTTCCCTCAACTCATCAAAGCTTATCAGCCCATCACCCCACAAGTGTATATAAAAAAGCACGTGAACTCTGTCAATAATATAAGCACTAGTTTGTGTATTATAACTCATGTATCCTGCTGATTTTCCTGGAAGGCACAAACAGCATATAATCAAACAAACTTGTTGTTTATAAATACTTAGCTAATATACTTTCTTCAGAGTCTCAGGGTCACACAATAAAGCTCAGAAATTTCTCTTTCAATTTCAAATGGCAAAACATATCACCATAACTCTTCTATTCCTATTCTTTGGTAAGAAATGCAAGATGGATATCTGTGATTGTAGGTGGTTCCAAAGTATCTTGCCCTTATTTTCATCTTTGTTTGGGAGGACTGATTACGCAATTTTCATCTGAGGTTCTACCATGCTGGGAGGTGTGGATGCCTTCTCCTGAAGTCCCAGATTTACCTTCTCTGTCCTTGAAGACAGAAGATTGTATCAGGGTTGTGTCTGTTTTTATGGAACCCTGTCAGTGGCTTGTGGGGCATGTAATAATGTTTTCAGCAGCTTCAGTAACCCAGATTAAATTTTTCCATCTATTTTGTCCTACCTATTTGAGTAGTTTGAAAAGATTTGCTCCTTTCCTGTCTAAGTACTGTGCTCTTATCACAAGCAAACCTCCAGTGTTTATCCAGTAATGTCCTGGTGCCAGATTAATTCAGGCTTAATGTCTAGCATTTATCCATCAAATGCTCATTTTATATTTGATTTCCAGAAATTTTCTGTAGATCTTCTGCACAACCACTTTCAAGTCTTAAATCTCCTTTCTATAATTTTCAGAACCTGTCATTTTTCAGCTTAGTGATTTATCGCTGCTATGTGCACTCATTAATAACGTCAGAAGCCTTTTCTCTTTCTCTCTGTTGAGAAAAAGCTCACAGATGCAGCTTCTTTCAGCACACACTGATATTTGAGTACTTGTACCCTGGCACTTCTCCAACTCCCTCATGTACAAAGCTCCTTTCTGTACAGCGACAGGGGTTAATACATTCTGTGCCTTCTCAGATGTTTTACAGTTTCTCAGAGAGCTTCTATGAGTGATTCTCTAATCAAATCCCTTTGGGGAGGGGAGATTCACAGTGTTTTGACTGTATCCTGAGGGAAATATGTGACTATATCTTTTTCTGCAGAGTATTTCTCTGTGTATCCGAGCTGGGTTTAGCTACCCATTTCAATAAAAACAACAAAACCCTGAGGGCCAGTTTGATCTTCATGCTTGTTGACTTCATTTTGGGGGGTTTTAGTTGAGAGGTGTGGTGGCTTATCCTAGGCTAGCAGCCAAAAATCCCACCCAACTGATGGCTCACTCCTCTCCACAACAGGATTGGAGAAAAGAGGAAGAACAGGAATGAAAAATTCATGGGTTGAGATAAAGACAGGGAGACTGATTACCAATTATGGTAGCAGGGAAACAGAGTCAAGTGGGGGAAGATTTACTTAATTTATTGTCAGTTAAAAAAATTGCTAGTGTGGGTATTGGGAAACAAAAAAGACAGGCATTAAAACTGCAGCTTTCCTCCCCATTTTCCCAGGCTCAGCTTGACCTCCTTCCAGACTCCTCTCCTCCTCCCTTGTTATCACTGCAAATTACACTCAGTCCAAGTCCCTTCAGACAAGCAGCAAGTGGTGCAAAAGGGGTGTTGCGGGGTTATGATCAGGATGTAGTGGTTTCTCTCTACTATTCCTGTCTTCTCAGACCTTTCTTCTCCAGTGTATGTCACCCACAGGCTGCAGGGAATATCTGTTCTGCCACAAAGAACTCCTTCCTCCAACCTTAGGGTTCCCTCTGCTGTTTCTGCCTCTTTTTTTCCCCTTCCTGCTCTCTTTGCCTCGAATTTTCTGTCCTTTCGTAAATATGTTTTTGCAAAGGTGCCTTTGGCTGTCTACAGACACTTGACCACTTCTCAAAACGGTCACCCTTACAAGCCTCCCTCCTGCCAAACCTGGCCACAAACACTCAATAACAGAGGGGCTCTATTAGTGCTTTATTAAAGTTTTTACACAGTCTTTAACCTATCCTGGTTGGAAATTCCCTTATGCAAATATCAAATCAAGATGGTTTAGGACAGCACAGAGCATGCATGGACCAGATTTCTCTTCTGAGTCAGGTGTTGTCAAGATAAACCTTTTACAGACTGCAGACATTAAAGCAATGAGACATAAGCTCCCATGAAAGATGGTGATTTATGTATCACAATGTTACAGTTTACTTTCTCATTGTAAAGTGCATGTAATATAGTCGTATAGTAATACAGTAAGTATGACCTGTTAGGGAGGTCAGGGATCTTCACTGCACAGCACATAACATGGTGGTTTGTTCAACCTTCCCAAAGGAAAATTGAGTTTCATCCCTGGAGCAAGTCCATTAAGGGCAGGTGTGGTTTTTTTCACCAATTCCTATAAAAATCTAGTGATTTGTGGCTAAGTGAAAAAGCCCGGGAGAACTGCACCTTTTTAAATCCCTTAGATGCTTCTCTTGGATGAAGTTGCCTTTACCACATACCAGGAGCCAAACTGCCAGAACATTGCCCGAGCTCTCTGACCAGTGCGGAGCCAACTGGAAGATCTGAGAAAAAGGCTATTGCCCCTCAGTTCCCTGCCCAAACAGAATATAGAGAAGGCTATGGAAGAAATCAATTGGCAATGAAAGCTAGATCTGAGTTTCTCATTTTGGAAGACTGAGAAAAGAAGGTAGAAATTTAGGAAAGATTTTGCTAATCTGTTTGGCCGTGAATGTAGAAAGGACAACTTCGCATTGGTAAAAATTAAGCACTGGGTGAGTGAAAAGTAACATAGAAATTCTAGTGGGCCTTAGACATAGAAAAGCAGAGGCTCTATATAATGAACTGTGTAATGCCATACCTTGGCTGCCACAAAGTATAATAGCAAGGTGCTGATGCCAGGTTACATTATTTGTGTGTAGGTAATAGAACCTGAACTAATGTTAAAAACAGTGAATAGTGACTTCATGTGTCTTGAGCAATATTCCTGCATTTGAATATTAATTTAAATACAACATTTTTTGAGGAAGAGAAAAAATTACCTGTAAGGATAAACAAATGTTTCCTTTGAAAGAATTTAATAATTTTAGTGACCTTTAGTGAATGTAATATATATATATACATAAAAGTTACAAATATAATGAAGAATGGCTGCTCATTCAGTCAGAGTTCCCTCTGGTTCCACTCTCCTCTTTGTTTTCTTCACTACTCAGTGCTGCACAGAGAAGAGATTTTGGTCATGTTGTACTAAATTTCAAGTTTTTAGCACTTTGAACATTTAGTATCATAAAGTGTCCTGGAAAGACACCTGAAACTATCTGGCATGCGACACTTACCTGCTAAGTAGGAATAAATATGCCTGGAATTTATTTCAGGTAAGTACGATCTGCCAGTGCTCTGAATCTTGCAGGAACAATGTTACTTTGTTTTGCAGTGGGAAAGTTTTTTTTGTTTTTTTTTTTTTTAAATTTTTTTAATTTTTTTTGTCTTCCTAATATAGCATACATTTACATTTTACAATGTTACTGTTTACAGTCTTTCACTGTAAATGTTTCTAAATAATTTTTTTTCCCATAATGTGTTTTTCTTCCAGTGCTATGCACCCATCAGGTAATGCAAAAGGCATATCATTCCTCAAAATGTCTTGTTATATGTGGTTTCTATTATATTAACAGTTGCAGAAAGGTTGAATCAGCCTTTGGATAGTGATAGAAATGAGAGGTTCAGTAAGCCCAAAAATGGACTGGTTTGCTTTCTTCTTCTGACACTCCTGTAACCTTTGATGGAAATGAACTTTGACATTCACTTTGTAGCTGTTGATGGCACTACGTAAGCAGCAAAGAAGAAATCCAGAGAGAGCTACATTAGGATATTATTCAGGAGAAGCCACTAAGTATCCAATTTATTAACTTGTCTGTTTAGTTAATGTCAGATGCTTTAGTAAGTATTATTAGACAGTGTGAAATGAGTGCTATGAGGTATTTGACTAAGCTACAGGAATGAATACCTTCTGAACTTCTGCTCCATTGGCAGTGTTTCATAGTTTTACTCACTTCATCCTGGCTAATGTAACTGCAAATGCTGGTTTTAGTCATGATTTTTTTTTTATTATTTTTTTTTTTATTACTTGCTGAACTTCTTGGCTATGGAGCTGATTAACTATGTCTTTACACAACCTATAACTTGACTTACTAACAATGTTTTCTTGAGCTTTCTGGAGGACATTTTAGCTCTTCATTACAAGCAGTGGAAGAAAGAAATCATAGCTATGCTATGTGGGCGATTTTTCCCAGTGCCATTCTGTTCTTCCTAAACAGTCCTTGTCTTCTCAGCCCTTGCACAATTACGTGATTCTGCAGCCTGAGGATGAAAGTGAAGCTTATTGGAAAGTACTTGGCTCTTCCACTTTCAATACTCTTTCTTTTTTGTCTTGCACTGGGGGCCAGTGAACCCTTCAGCCCAGTAGAAGTGTTCAGGATTGCCCAGATCCAACCAGTAGCAAGACTAAGCATGTAGTCCCAATAAGTCTGCGGTGATCAAACAGGGCTTGGCCAAGCAAGTACTTCTGATGCCTTAGGATTTTATGTATTTTTAGATTTTTATCTGCCATCTGGCCAAACTAAATAGCCATTAGTTTATTTGCAAGTGTGCTGAAATAATATGAATAAGAGAAAATATACTTCTGAGAGAAAGCAAGCTTGAAACTGAAGACCTGAAAGTTGCTACAAAGGCTGGAACTGGGGAAGGGTTGACTTTGAGTTGTACACTTTGACCCTGAAAGGAGTCCCTGATTGAAGTGAGGTCAGGAAAGAGAAAAGAACAGAGAGAAAGAGATTGGGAGCAAGGGGATAATTTTAACATAAGAAGGATGTCTTGTGTGTTTTGTAATGGCCTTGTCTATTCTGAATATGTGGAAAATTATATTTAATTTTATTTGTTTACCGTAGCCTAGTTTGACAGTTAGTATTAATTTGGAGGTTGCTGAATGTCCTCTTCAATCTGTATATACCAGATGACAAGCCTTTGCTTTGTTCCAAAAATAGAAAGCTTGGCATTAGAAATTATTGCCAATTTCTATTGTTAACCAGGGATTCCACTTACTTATCTCCTGGTTCCTCCTTTTTGTGGGAAGAACTGCTTTTCTTCCATCTGTCAGTATGTTAACATCATATGAAGGGTTGTGGTGGTGCATTACCTCTCGTAAGTGTTCCAGGCCAGGCAGAAGCTGGAGATTGGATGGATTGCCTTTCTGTTACCCGCAGTGTCCCTTCCTGTCCCTCTTTAGGAACTCTCCTTGAATGCATCTGCTTCATGGAAGAGTAGACACCGTGTTGACATAGATATCTAGAGAATCTGTGGTTTGGAAAAAGGAAGCAACTTTATAGCTCTCTTTTTATGGACTAGAAAAAAGAAACAGCCTATCTTAGACAGAAATACAAGTTTTATTTTTGTCATAAAGTGATCCACCTGCTGATATCAGAACTACTCAGGTTCACAACTGTTGAGTTAAACGCTGCTTATCCTCAGGTTCATAACCTTTGAGTTATGTTTCTTCTGATATCTCTGTGCAGTAAATCCATATAATGCTTGGCAATTCTGAACCATTACCAACTGAAAACCTGTCTGGGCTCTTTTTTCCTTTGGTAGCTTTTCTTAAGGCATTGACCTTTCTTTGTGCAATCTATTCTTAGTTGAAGTGGGTGACTGCTATTCACATTCTTGAATGATGGATTAATATAAGCTCAGGTGAATGAATGGTCCTTCATTATCTTCAGATTGCTTTTCATTTCTTCAAGTCATTAGCTCTTGGGCATCCATCCAATCCACAGTGTGCTGGCATGGCTGGATTCTGCTGGCAGCAAGAGATGTTCCCTTAAGTAAGATTTAGGGTCTGTGTTGACATTTTTGGTATTAAAACACTTTCTTTACTACCCTGCTGAGACATTCCTTAACTGTTCTTCATCATCTGACAGCATGAATTCTCATAATTTGAATTCTGTAGGCTTGCTCAGGACTATGTATATTGTGAGTGATGCTTCTCTTTGATATAATACACTACTTCATTTTTTAAACTGAAGCTACATAGTAACAAGTTGAAACTCTGTCCAGTGTTTAGATTTGTATGGCAAACTTGAAGGAAGAAACAGAAAAAGCTCTGAGGAGGTGGTAGCAGACAAGTACTTCAACAAACAGAATCACAGAATATGCAGACTTGGAAGGGACTCACAAGGATCAACAAAGTCCAACTCCTGGCCCTGCCCAGGACCATCCTCAAGAGTCACACCATTGTCCAAATGCTTCTTGTATTCTTTCAGGCTTGGTTCTGTGACCTCTTCCCTGGGGAGCCTGTTCTTCTAACGTCCAACCTAAACCTTCCCTGGCACAACTTCAGGCCATTCTGTGTCTGCTCTCTTCTCCCTCTCACAAGGAAGTTAGACTGCAATGAGATCTCCCCTCAGTTTTCTCTTCTCCAGGCTGAACAGATGTGCAAGACCAAGAACCTCTTGTAAGAAAGCTCTAATCATAAAGGATTGATACATTTATCAGCAAACTCATCATGGATTTACATATCCCTGATGAAGAAGCTTCATTGCTTTATGCTCTGGTCAGCAAAATGGGAGATAAAGGTTTAAGTTTTGGTATCTCTTTTCATGGACTCTCTTGTCTTGAATGCAAGACAAAACTTTTGGTTTCAGTTTTCTGATGTACAAGTTCCTTTTCAAGACTGTTACTTCCTGTTCCTCCTTTTGAGAGGGGAAGGGTCTTTTTTCACAGTCTATCTCATTCATCTCATGGCTGTTCATCATCAAGCATGAGCTTGTACTGAGGAGAGATGATTCCAAGGTAATTTCCGCACTGCCTAATCTGAGGTCTTCACATCCATTCTGGCTGTGCTGATGCAGGACTGATTCTGGGCTACCTCATGGTCAGCACCCTTGGCCTCGTGCCCTGTGTGCTTGTCTTGGTTTGAGGGGAAAAACCAAGATGTTTACTCACAAGAGGAGGAGGGGACTTCCTCCTCAAATAATCACG
>JAWWEV010000083.1:138712145-138727940 GCA_035583235.1 Hafferia zeledoni
GGAACCAGGAGAACAGCCGTGGTGAGGAGGAAAGAAATGCCTCACGCAGAAAGCAGCAGCCAGCAGTGAGGAGCAGGGAAGAAACAGTCTGGGCAGCCAGCAGCAACCAGGAGGCAGCTTCTTCTATCCCCAGCACCCACACACACACAGACCCCGCTCCTGCGTTCTGCCGAGCTAGGAATGGAAAGTGTCCCCAGAAACAAAAGAGACAACCTGCCTCCACCCCAGTGATCAACAGTTAACTACCCCCTTTGTTAACTGCTGGCCTAGGCTGTTAGTGGCAGGGCAGAGAATTTACATAATAATTCCAAACTACAACAGTGCTGAAGAAGCCTTGGTGTTAAGAGCTGAGATATGTCCCTTGGTTAAAAGGTGCTAGATAGCAGACTGAAAGAGAACTTACCTGGCTGAGCGGACCATGTTTTCTGCCTCAAAGGTGTTCTCACCTGTCTGGTTAGCTGTACTGATCATGAGTCTGTCTGCATGTAGTGAGGGAGTCCTGTTTCCTTATCTGACTGTTGGGTTTGGTGTGAGTGTCTTTGGCTCATTATTCCCCAGTAAGCAGAGCCTTGGTATTCAGGTATTCTGCTCTTCTGGAATGCTCAAAGGAGCCTCTGTGGAGCACCAGCAGCAGCTTGATGCTTGAGCATATTTAGTTTCCTTGCATGCAGGAAAGTTAACAGAGTTAGGACTACATGGTGGTGCAGACAGCTGTTTCAGAAGTAATTGCTAGTCTTAGCAGGGTCTTTATTTGGGTTTGACGTGTTTATAAGGTCAAAAATGTGGGGTAAATTTTCTGGTCTTTTGCACTGATCTTAGTGTGATAAAGGAAGGGAAAACAGTAAATTGTGAGTACAGGGATAGTAGCTCCTGTGGCCTGTGAAGTGCCACTCATATCTCATCTCTTCTCTCCATACCCTCAAAATCTTTCAAATTCAACTTCCAAATTTAGGTCAATACAGGGAACAGGTAGGTGGTATCAAACTGTGGCAGATCAGCAAGGGGAAGTACAGAGTCCTGCCCCTGGGGAGGAATATTCCCAGGCACCAAGACATGCTGGTGGCTGACTAGCTGGAGTGCAGCTTTGCAGGAAAGGATCTCGGAGTCTTGATGGACATCTAGTTGACCATGAACCAGCAAGCAGCCTTCTGGGCTATATTAGGAAGAAAGTTATGAGCAGGTTGAGGGAGATAATTTTTCCCATTGGCTCAGCCCTGGTGGAGCCACATGTGGTGTTCTGAGTGTGGTACTGGGCTGGCTTCCCAGAAGAAAGACATGGACTTACTGGAGTGAGACCATTGTAGGACTATGAAGATGACTGAAGGCTTGGAGCCTCTTTCATAAGAGGATAGGCTGAGATAGCTGGAGTATTCATCTTGGAGGATAGCAGGTAAAAGACATCTTTCCAATGTGTACAAATACACACTGGAATGAATAAAGAAGGCAGAGATTCTTCTCAGTGGTGTCCAGTCAAAGGACAAGAGCAAGTGGACACAAACTAAAATAACCGTAAGTTCTATTTAATCAAAGTAAGCACTTTGTTTACTATGAGGATAGTAAAACAATGGAGTGGGTTACTCACATTGTGTTGTCTTTATCCTTGGAGCCTCTTTAACCTGATTGTACCTGACCCAAAGCAATCTGCTCTTGTCTCTGCTTTGGTAGGGGCAGTTTGACTATACTCAAGAGGTCCCTCCCCACCTCCAATACCCTGTGATTCTGGGAGTTGGAAATTTCTCAGGGTAAGGTATTCACTCAGACATCTCTGCTAATTAGAAAATGGAAGAATTGCTACACTCAAGAGGGAATGAATTTCATCCTGAGATTTTGTGGATTGGCACATGACATCCCAAATTAGTGATGCTTTTAAAGATCACTGCATATTTGTATTTATGCAAGCATATACGCTGGTTACGTTATGAAAATATTATTTCAAAAACTGCTTGGAGGTGATACATGGCCTTGAATTTGAAAGTTTTCTGCACTGTAAGAATATTGTACCATCCTTTTTGTTTCTAGACACACTGGCCAAAACGTCATACATACCTAGATCTGTAATAATGAGCTGTAATTTAACAGTGCTGTAGCGGTTTGCTCCAAATAGTTCTCAATTAGTTCTGTGTTAATTACTCTCACAGTTATACATCTTGTTCTCTCAGCAGGCTCTATTCCATTACTTCACCTGTTGTGTTACAAGCTCAGGCACAGAGCAGCTCTTTATCGTGGTTTAGAGAGATTTGTACATACACCATAGTTAATGTTGAGGATGTCTGAGTACCAGTTTTGTCTGAAGTGCCCTGATTAACTATCTTGTAGATACCCAGAGAAAACTGTCAAGGATTTTGTACTTCACTAAAGCACAGGGAGAAAATAAGCCTTTTCAATCCTAGCATATTTGTTACATAGGAGTGGTGGATAAGTACGACCATATTAATAAAAAAATATAGTTTTCCTTCTTGAAAAGTAGTTTAGAGTTTGAGACAGCTGTTTCATTTAAAACATTCATGCACTGAGATGTAAAACTGAGGGGAAAGAGAAGTAGAGAATAATCACTGTAATCGGCAGAAGACTTTCTTAGATTTTGTGTACTTTAAAGGAGGGTTGCAGATCACCTTCGGTGTAAGTCGTGGATAAATGGGCACAGTATCTTGCAATGTTGAACTTCAGTTTCAGGGAAGGCCAGCAGTGTGCTTTGTTGTGTGTTGACATGTTGCCCTTTGAAAGAGAAATTAAATCAAATGCTTTAAACTCTCAGTTTAAGTGCAGAGGTATTTTAAAACATATTTTTCTATCTAGGTACAGAGAGCAAGAGTGTTTAGTATTCTACTTGATAAGCTGCTGCTGGCATCAGGTGCTTCAGTGCTATCAATCAACAATGGTCTGTGAGAAAAGATCAGTACCTTCTTTCGTAGTTACCTTTTATATTTATTTTGTCTCTCAAGTAAATTAAAAAGTTCAGATTTAGGAAGACAGTTTTAAAAGTTTTTTCTAAACTAGTGATTACTTACTTTGGAAAGACACCATTGAGTGTGTATGGAAAGGTGCACAGAAAATGGCTGTATGCTTCCTTCTCTGGTGCTTGAGAATTATCACCAGTATATGTTGGTAATTAATGTGTCGCCAGGTACTGCTTTGATTGGTTTTGTGACTTTAAATTCAGAATGTATGCTGTAAATAGTATTTAATTACTGCTGTGTACCTTTCGAAAGAAGTAAAATTATTGAACTGCAGCTTTCACAGTCAAATGTGACAGATTAGACACAACAGATTCAGTAAATCTTCATATTTCAACTCCCTAAAATAAATTTGTAGGCGTACCAGTTGGGCTGTATGAGATTCCTGGAACAGAATAAGGTCCATGGGAAAGGGCTGGCTGCTTTATTTTATTTTTTTTTCATAGGGAGCATGGACAAACTTCTAACCTTGTTGGGCTGTTCTTTCAACCTAATGATGTTCCAGCATTTGAGTCCTCCAAATTTGAGCTATGGTTGGATCTAGTTCAAAGAACGGCAGTTACGTTGTATGCATTTGTCTGGTCCATGGCCTGACATGTGGGATGTGTTAAACTGGGGTCTAAGTGCAATGATGATATCACCAGCACAGTGCAGTAATATCAATGTCAGAAGTGTGGACTAGTGAGTTGCAGAATTTTGGAGCTGAACACTGCCTCACGTCCCTGTATTTTTTTAACCCTTTTTTAAAAAAGAAGTGACATTTTGCTGATGTAGAGTTACATTGCCCTTGTCCTCAGTGGTGCTTCTGCTCAGCTGTGGTGCTGTCAGTCACTGTGGAGGACTGGCTGTTCTCTGTTATTCATGCTTTATTCGCAAGGTATTTTTCACTTGCTTCTGTCATCAAGCCTTCTTGCCTTTTTTGCTTTGTTATCCCATGAATTAGTCTTCTATTCATACTGTATTATTACTGATCTTTGCTTGAACTTTCTTCCTCTCTTTCCATGTATATTATTTGACTTTTCCACTGTGACAGGGGGTAAGAAAGGAAATGGCATATTGCAGACTCAGAAAGAATTATAGTCTTAACTTCTTCTAGCAGAAGGAGTGTGTGTTTTGGCTCTTGAAAATGAGAACAGGGTTTCATACCAAGGGCAGGCAAAATATCAAATGTGTTTCTGCAAAACATATTATGACTGCATGCAAATTGAAATAGTTTGTCTAAGGCACTGAGTCCTCTAGGGTAGCAATGCCTGTATTTGCTGCTTCTCCCTTTGATTTTCAAGGAACTTTGAAAGAGTAGTTGTATTAACTCTAAGGGTCAAAGAGCCACTACTCTAGTTCAAATATCAGAGTTTTGTATTTCTATCTAAGCAAGGCTAGCAAGTTTTATTGGGCAAACTTTTGGGTTTTGGCATTGCTCACTTGCTTACTGAATGCATGTGTGGAGGAACAGCCATGGGCAGAAAATGCAGCCATGGGGAGGTGCTCAGGGTTGCCAGAAGCTTGTAGACCCTGGTGTGTTCTGTGCAGCCCCTGCACTGCCAGAGCCCCTCCCAGGCCTCACTCTGCACTCCATTCCCCTCAACAGAACATCTCAAGGGTCATATTTTGAAGGTTCCAGTAATGCTCCCTCTATCCCAGGAAATTGTGGCTGGATCTGTTTTTCAACATTGCCATCACTGGCTTCACACTTAGCCAAATTTTGATATGGTCTTGATAGTGCTGTAGCAGTTGCATATTGGAAGTATCACCTTTAGTGTCTGGGGCTTAAGGAATCAAAAGCAGGAAACTTCATTTGGTAGATGCAAAGCTCCTTCAATGCTGGCTATTCTTTGAAAGATTTCCCTGAAACAAAGGAACAAAAATTCCTGATGATGATATGATTTTTGGCAATACTGAAGCTGGTTTTATGCAAATACTTTGCCCTAAAACATTGCTGGTAGCCTTTAGTTGTATGCTGTTGCCTTTAAAGGTGAAATTCTGAGCCTATTCCTTCATCTGTGACAGGGAGAAATGAACACACCAAGTCCCTTCCTCCTCTGTTAGCTTCCTGGCAGAGTGGCAAGTTCCTTCTGCCAAGTAATGCTAGGAAGATTGTAAATTTGTTGTAGAAAGTCCATTAATTTTTGTGCTTTCTCCTCATAAAATTTCTCCACCAGTTGTAGGTGGATACACTGAAGACAGTTGCTGGTGTAAAATGTATAAACTCTTATTCTAATGTTATGGTATGTGCAATTCTGCTATATTTGCTTACATAAAAATCACAGACTGTTGTTTTTTGTTGTGAAATGCAGCACTTGAAGTACAATAATGTTTTCTAAATTAGGAAACATTACACAAAATTGGGTAACTGGTCTCTTCCCTACTGTCCTGCTCTTGAAATTGGTGAGTATTGTATGAGGAAAGTGGGACCTTCTCTCTCACCACTGATTTCTTGATGACCAAGTAAAAGGGAAATAAGCACAACCTGATCACACTAATGAACCTTTTAGTGAACTGAAACACTGGATGTTGAAAGGTTTGTTATATGTAATGATACCCTATCATTCTCCTTTAAGAAAGGTTGTTGGGAAAATTGCCTATTAAAGTTATGTGTAAGTAGTTGAAATGTTCAAAATCATCCTCAAACTCTCCAAGAATTCATGACCATGTGTGGTTATATGGGCAGATTATTGAAAAAAATGTGCAAGAACTGGTAGTGGAAACTGGCTAATCCCAGTGGGGTGCAGAAATTATTTGCCATACACTGTGTCTTTTAGACTAACTTTATAAACTAGGATGTCATGGTTGTATTCCTATTAGGTTGTAAAGATGTCTATCAGCGCATTATTCTGTTTAATATCTCACTGTTGTTTATTCCCTTTTAGGGAACTTTCTACAGTTCTTTTAAGTACAACAAGGAGAAAACATAAGCAAATAGTGGGTGTACAGAAGTAACAAAACCTAAATGTTTTATGCAGAAAAGATTCAACAAGTGTCTCCTACCTACGAAGAACGAATCAAATTTTCACACTGTCACCTTGCAGTCCAATCTTGGATGAAAGCACATGTGTTTCTTTAACAAAGAAAGAATTGGATTATACTATTTGCACTGATCTGATGATGTGGAAATAAAATATCGAATGGAATGTCGTTATTGTTTTCTTTATTCTTTGGGCTTTACTTAGCTGAATGGATTTAGGAAAACCAATCAAAGCTTTTATTCACAAAGCCATCACTACAGGATTAAAGAAGCCTTTTAGGCAAAACTTGTTGATATGAAATGATTAAGATTCAGGGTAATAACTGGGTTTCATACTCACCATAAGATTTTTGAAGTAGAGAAGGAAAATACAGCCACACAAATGCTGTTATCCTCATTGGGCTATATGATTAAACTGCTGGGATAATACAGAAAAGGTACATCTGTGCTATAGTACAGCTGCTTGGATGTGAATCAGAGGTCCAGTGCTTTCATTCTTCCTGGTATTGAGCAGCATTTTACTTTGCCAATAGCTCTTTTGAACCCGGCAATGCTAATCATGGCCAGTGGGAGAATGGCACAATTGAACTTCATGTTAATGGAAGACACATAGTGCAACTAATGCAGACTGATTAACAGGAAGTTTATTTGGCAAAGATATTTAAAACATTAATTTTGCCATGATCAGTAGGTTCCTATTTAATCACAAAACAAATTCCAGTCCCACTGAAATCAAGGGAAGTTTTCCTGTTGAGTTCAGTGACATAAAGATTTGGACCTTGTTTGGATTTATCTTCCAATTTAAGATCATTTTTCTGATGATTACTAAATGTTCCCCAGTGTTGATACATGAAAATGTGTTGCCAATTCAAATAGCGTTGTCTTGTACTGTAAAAACTAAAATAAAATATTTGTTTTGGCATCTTTGTAAGTGGAATTTTTGTCATGTATCTAGAACTTATTCTGCATTGCTAGCTGCACGTAGGAAATGTTCCCTGTTCTTCTAAAAACATTTGTAGTGCACGTTTAAGACATTAACTGTAACTTTATGGATTGAGTTTAATGCTCAGTGGATTTACACTATGGTATGAATCTGTTAATTGTTACCAATTGAAGACCTTCTGCACATCAGATTTTTTTTTTGCTTGTGAAACTATCGTTCTGTATTTAATGAAAAGATTGTCATTAATAATATGGTGTTACAATTTTAAGTTGCTAACCAGGTGGTTTATTCCCTCTCTGTAACAGGAGAGCTTCTTGTGAGCTAATGCAAGCACCTTTCGGATTATTTCTTACTGAATTACTTTTTTTATTTGCTGACCATCTCTGCTCAAGATCAGTTTATTTCTAGTAGTGTACTTGGTGATTCCTGTTAGTACTATGTTAGGTGTTGGTATTCTTTGTGAACTAATTTATCAAGTGGATCCTGACAAAAATTATGATAAAAGTTGAGCTGCAGCTTATTTCACTGAGTGTGTTTTGCTATACTCAGGAATATGGTTTTCATCCTTAAATGGTTCATGATGTATCATACCTTTTCTACTAACCTGCTTTGCTTTGGTTTTCCTACTTCCATCCTTATTCTATAGTCAGTCTGGTGGGAAGTTTGCTGTATCTGTACTTCAAATACAAGCTCTTGTTCGTTATACTGTGTAACGTCGTTCCTGTGCTTTTCTTCCCTACAATATGAATCCACTGATTCAGCAGCCTTACTTTTACCATCACATATCCACTTCTGTTGAATGTGTTAATTCTGTCTGAGGTTGTGGAAACCTTTTCTGTTCTTTCTGTTCTTTTACTTCCCTTCCTGTCAAAGTGACACTTCTTAGTCTTCTCAATTGGCTTACCGTGCAATCTGTGTCTAATCTGTAACTTGTGTTTCCTCTGATTTCCCCATAGGTTTTTTAAACCTTAGAGACCATTAACTTGCATCTCTATTCATTCTCATCAGATCTTTTCTGTTTGGTTTGATTTTTTTTAATGCTCTTGTATTTTTGTGTTTTCCATATATCTTTAAGCTTCATGTGGTGCTCCTTCTCGTAGAGACTGTGAATTTGAATCTGAGGTCTTTGCTTTTTACCTCTGCTGTATTGAGTTCCTCCTACTTAGATTTAATACAGGATGTTCAATTGACCTTCAGTTTTGCTCTAGACTCCCAGGGGTGAGATTCACTTCTAACTTTACAAGTCTGCAATGGCAGCTGATGGTTTTCTACAGAGCTGTTGAGATGTATAGAAACAGCTGGTTTTCTATGTTGACTGTAAAAGGGGCCTTGATAACTGTTTTGGGTGTCTGCATCTCTAGGTAGCTCTCTGTGCATTGTCTATGCCTAAGTTTGAGTATCATGAGCTGTATACTGGGACTGAAATTGTATATGTACTTTGGGAATGAAAATGAACTGCCAGTTTTAGTTGTGTTATATGGCAGTTAATTTTTTTCTTTCTCAGGTATGGTATTTTTAGAAGGAGGATTTATGTTCCTGAGTCTCCCAAAAGTAATTTTGAACACCTTAATTAAAGAACTGAAGTAGATAATGGCCAGACTATTACTGAATTGAGTACAAACACATTTTTAAATTTTGCTTCTTTCTCACTTTGACCATGGGAGAAATCTTTAATTATTATGCTTAGTGAGAGAAAGAAGCCATATATTTATTGATGCAATTTTATTGTTGAGTTAATAATATTGTTTTAATTTTAATGATTTACAGGAAACCTGTTTACCTGTAAAACTCCAGCAATTGCAGATATTGTGATACTAGTAGATGGTTCTTGGAGTATTGGCAGATTCAATTTCAGGCTTGTTCGACTGTTCCTGGAAAATCTGGTTTCTGCCTTCAATGTGGGGTCTGAGAAAACAAGAGTAGGTAAGGTGCCATTTTTTTTCCCTATTATTTCTCAGCAGTGTAAAAATGTTATCATTTCAACATAGTTAACAGCTTAGTGCTACTTTTTTCCCTCTCTCATAAGAGTAATGCTGCTGGAATGTTTGTGGTATTAATTCCTCACAGTTGACTGTGATCCTCAACTTAGGTAAATGCTAATGCAATGCTAGTGGAAAAATAAAAACAGTGAAAACAGTCTCTGGCTTCTGGCTTAAGCATTAGCTCAAACTCTTGCAGTTTAATTTTTAGAGGCAGAATGTGTCAGTGGATGGCTTTTCTTGTGGTTTAAACTGGATCAAATATTATAATATTTCTGATCTGTTAAAAAGTGTATTAAGTAAAATTGTCCTTTTTTAAAAAAGGTCTTGAATGGTTAATAAACTCTGAAGAAGTTGTGTACTCTTTTGCTTCTCATTTACTTAGCACTTGAGTGAAAGGCTGTGAAAGTTAACTGAGGAGTTGTCACCCAGAACAACTTCACACTATTGTTTTGTTGTCAACCAATGCGGTTTTTCTAGTATTAGTAGCAGAGCTACTTATGGTAAGGTATTGGTAAACAAGTACATAAAGTGTAGATACTTAAAAACCCCTTACTCTGTTGTCCAATGCATTACCCTAATTTCTGGTTCTTTAGGTCTTGCACAATACAGTGGTGATCCCCGAATTGAATGGCATTTGAATGCCTATGGCACAAAGGATGCTGTTTTGGATGCAGTCCGTAATCTACCATACAAGGGAGGGAATACATTAACAGGTACAGTGTATGTCTTGGCTTTTTCCATTCATTAAAAACATATCCTGCTGCACAGACTAAGAAGTGTTAGTGCTTATCATGAAGGGTAAAAAGTATAGGGATTTTGCAGCTTGCTAATGTCTGTTAAGTCTTTTGGCTGTTAATCCAATGTCAGTTGTGTCTTTTCTAAGTGGTTGTCTATTGGCTTTACTGGGAATCGGGACAGGGTCTCATAAAACAAAGTGTATATGAACTGTCTGTGCTGGAAGTAAAATCTTTTACCTGCTAGGAAGAAAATGCAAAATCCATTCATAATGTTAATGCACAGAGCTTTATTCTGGAGAAGGAAAGAATGTTGTTTTAATATGTGACAACTGGCAATACTAACTTTTCAAATGACCACCTGGGACTTTTAGATTTCCACTGACCTTTGAGTAGTTAGAGCACTTATGCCCTAGAGACACTTAGTGATGGATAAAGGGGGGATGCCTGACAACCTGGGAAAAAATACAGTCTCTGAATACAATTCCAGTGTCATCAAAGCAGCAGTTAGTAGTGTTGGTTGTCTTGCCAGGAGAACGATATATCCAAAGACCCAGACATGGCTTTAAAAAAATTGCGTCCTTCCTTTTTTTTTTTTTTTTTTTTTTTTTCCCCCCAGTGGGTAGGAAAGTGGAGAAAGAATGTGTAACAGCCTTTATTTTGGTAGGAGTGATTGCAGTGAGACATAGGGCAGAAGGACTCTAGTATGATTTTAGGAATGAGATACTGTGTGGTAGGAAGTAGTAAATTATCATGATTATTTTATATGAATGTTAGAAGGAAGTGAGTTAGAAACCTTTGCTGTGGGAGACTTGAAAGTTTTCAGATAGGATCTCATTGTGAGATGTAAGCTTGTCCTGGAGTTGTTCCTCTTTCCCTTTAAATAGTTGGCCTTTATTAAAATCAGATTCTCCCTAAGCTTGAATAAAGCTTTTCTTCAACTTGTAAACAAACAAAAAACAAAAGTAAGACTGTCTGTAGCATGAGAATTTACTAAGCTATCCAGAGCACATGCTTTCATATAAGCAATATATGTAGAAGGAGAGGGTACTTCCTGTTCTAGCTTGGTAGATTAAGAAAAAAAAGATAATGCATTCACAGGTAGATCAGTTTAGGTTTCCACAGCCAGTTTAAAGTACACTGATTGATAACAGGCTGCTAAAGATTAATGTCATCTTCTCTGTAGTTCAGGCCCATTGTTAGAATTTAATCTTTCAGTAATTAAATTCTTCTTTTATGTTTATTCTTCATAAAAAGGTTTATCAGAATTTTTAAATTGAGGGGTATAACAAACACTGTGATTAATGGACATTTTTCCCCTCTTAAAAGTCTTTTAAAATATTTTCTTTTTTAGGTCTTGCCTTAACGTACATTTTGGAAAACAGCTTTAAGCCTGAAGCAGGTGCAAGACCTGGAGTATCTAAAATTGGGATACTGATCACTGATGGGAAGTCCCAAGATGATGTTATCCCTCCTGCTAAAAATCTCCGAGATGCTGGCATTGAGCTGTTTGCTATTGGTGTGTGTTCTGCCATATCCATATGTTGTATTCTGTTATACTGTGGTGTATTTATGTCTGTTACTCTCTAATTTAAAGAATTGTTCTTTTCTCTCTATGTCCAGTAAGTATCATTAATTTATGTATTTTTAAAACGTTCTCCAGTTCATTGCTGCTATAATTGGAATTTAGCAGTACTGATCAGTACTGATACTACATTATCAGGAGACAGCTGGAAAGATTCCAGTTAAGTTGGCAGAAACGAAAGTCTTGAATTAACATCTTAACAAGACAGCAATCTGCAGTTGGTCATTTAGACAAATAGAATTGGATATTAGTAATTTTTTATCCATCCCTGTGTATACAACATTTGTTCTTTTTAATTGCAAATATTTTCTTTATTTTTATTTCTGATAAAAGGTGTAAAGAATGCAGATATAAATGAACTCAAGGAGATTGCCTCTGAACCTGACAGCACACACGTCTACAACGTGGCTGACTTTAACTTCATGCATACCATTGTTGAAGGTCTTACCAGAACAGTGTGCTCACGAGTGGAGGAACAGGAGAAGGAAATCAAAGGTGAGTAAGAAACAAAATGTAATGTAACTTATGATGAACTTAAAGCTACAAATTCTTTTCCAAATATGTGCTATTCTAGCCTGGCTTCTGGCAGTATATATGCAGTATTTCTTTTGCTTGCAAGAAAATACATCGTAAGGGGAGCTATCTCCCTAGGTATGTTTTATTCTTGCTTTGATATCTCTAATCTTTTGCTCTTTGTCTTTGATAGTGGTAGATATTATGGTATTTGGTAGTACCAAAAATAAAAATGTATACATTCATTCTGCTGTAACTATTTCCAAGTGGTGGGTAAGGAAATTACAGGTTTGAGGATGAATTAGTTTAGCAGCTGCACATGGAATTGTTACATTTGTGCTCTGCTTTCCATGTCCTCATTTGCTGTTTTTATTGTCTCATAAGTTTTCAAAGGTTTCAACTATTTAGGTTGCTTTGTCCCTTCCTGATGACAGATTTCCTTCTCTTTCTTTTTTAACACATGCAAAATACATTCCAATACATGAGAAGAGATTGTTCTTATATGAAAACATCTCTGCTACCTAGAATTTTTTTTTGCTTTTCTGAACAAAAGAAATGGCTATAAAAAATACTGCAATTTGCCAGAGAAGCGGTCCTACCTGAAGAAAATTCCTTCTGAAAGGCTTTAGTGGATTTTGTTTTTTTTTGTTTTGTTTCTGATTCCTTAATATCCCAGAAACGCTGAGTGATTTTTCAACAAGCTGGCAATATGTATCAGTAAGGAAGGCTGTCTTTTACAAGTGTTTCTACCTGTGCTGTGAAGAAGGGAGTGTTAGTAAGGCTCCATTCCATCTTTTTCCATTTTTATTCACATGGAAACTGGAGGAATATTAGCTGTGTTTTTCAGAGGGAGTAGTCAGTTGGGAAATTGAAAGGGAGAATGAAAAAACCATGGAGAGATGAGACATCTTTGTGGAAAAGAAAGATTGCCAGAGAGGATGACTGTTCTCTACATCTCTTCGGTCAGCTGACAGAGAGCATATCAGCTTCCAACCCTCAGAGGAGCACAGGAGGTCACATATGTACTTGTATGTTTTTCATGACTGGGAGGAAAGCAACCTGAAGAAAACCAAACAAACCAGAAAGAAGGGACTTGATAGAGCGGTGTGAGGAAGGATAGAAGGGCTTAGTTTTGCATTTTTGTCATTTTCATATAAAGGTTTATGAACGATCAGGGAGGCTTACTCCCAGTGAAACTCCATGTGCAGTACTCATTATTACTTCTTTGTTTCCATTGAAAATAACCTAAATAAGTGTACAGTGGCCAATTATTTGCTTTTCTAATAAGGAGTGATCTTTAAAGCTTCAGCAAATACAACAAACCAAATAATTATTATGCAGAAGGGAGTTAAAAACATGGTATTGTCTCTAACCTAGGAACAATTGCTTCACTTGGGGCACCTTCGGATTTGGTCACATCAGAGGTAACAGCCAGAGGATTCCGGGTTAGCTGGACCCATGCACCAGGCAAAGTGGAGAAATACAGGGTTGTGTACTATCCCACTCGAGGAGGACCACCAGAAGAGGTAACAGGAGGAAAAGCTTCCCAGAAATTTTTAATCCAACAGCAGCAACTAACCAGACAGAAAATCCATGGTCTTATTTTAAATCTACCCTGAAATGCCCTACAGAAAGCAGACAGGTCACAATGGATAGTGAGGAAGTTTAGGTAGTAGCCAGGCTGCTTTTCTATCATACAATGTAAAGTAAAGGAGTGAAGTGTAATAATAAGCTCTTTGGGGGGATGAAGTGAACTACCCACATTTCTCTTACACATATGGTAACTCGAACCAGGTCTGTAGACTCTCCTTGCACCAATCTGTTTACAAGAACAGAAGAGGTAGAAGTTCATGGCAAGCCAGATTTTTGATTCTAGGAAAAAATTATTCATAAAACGAAGATGATACATGTATAATTTTTTAGGACATTTATCTAAGTTATTCTTTTGTTCTAAATGGCTACTTATATCAACTAAACATTTTGACTATTTATGCCATTGCTGTTTTTTTCAAACACTTTACTGTACATCAACAGATCATGAACTGAACTTTAATATATTGATTCATAGATGGCAGTGTAAAGATTGCCTGTAAGAGGGATTGACAGATTTGATGGCAACATAGTTAGTTTGCTTTATGAATATTTAGTTAATTTTTCTTTTAAACAGGTTGTGGTAGATGGAAGTGTATCAACAGCAGTCCTGAAAAACCTGATGTCTTTAACTGAATACCAGATAGCTGTATTTGCTATATATTCAAATGCTGCTAGTGAGGGCCTCCGTGGAACGGAAATGACACGTAAGTATCTTTAGCATGTTTGTTGCAGAGTTGACTGTCTGCATTTAATCAAACTGCGTAAGCATTGGTCTTTTTGAAATAGAAATACAGAAGGGAGTATTTTTCAATTTAGCTTGTTTTAGTGCATTTGCCTTAAATTAATTTGAGTTTGAATTAATTCTGGGTTATATTCCTAAGTCCAAATTCTCTGTGGGTATTTAAACACTGAGAAAGGTTCTATCACTGGGCTGAACTTTGAAGCCGATTGTGTTGAACCCTATATTAGAACATTCCTACACTTTGGATGTGGAGCCAAACTTTATAAAGTGTGTTGCTGAAGATGATCTTGAGGAGAGGATAGGTGGAACCAAAAGTACCTGCATGTGATTCCCACTAGTGCCAAAGATTTTCAAAGATTTCTGTAAGTTTCTTTTTCAAAGATTCAAGTATTTTCTGTCTGTAAAATGGTGACTTGGGATATTGTAAGACTTAATACATTTATGGTTTTATGTATTTGTATACAAAATGCAGTTAATTTTTTTGTAGTCAATAGGACAGATATTAGGAATGGAAGACAAACTATATAGTTCAGACTAGGGACAGGAAGTCCATATGTGATGTATCAATAGCTGATACCTGCTGGAAGATCAACACAGTGGGGCTAAAACAATCTAGAAGATCTCTAGAGTGCTTTGACAACAACTTCCTGACAAAGTGGTCAAGGAGCCGGAAAGGGAGGGTGCTCTGCTATTGCTGATACTTAGAAACAAGGGAAAACTGATGTGGGAAGGAGGGTGTTAAAACCACAGGTAGTCTTGGTTGTAATGACCATGAGGTAGTGGAATTGAGGATTCTGATGGGGGAGTTCAAAAAGCAGGACCACAGTTTGGGACTTTAGGTTAGCAGACTTCAGTGTCTTCAGAGACCTGCTGGGAAGAACCTGAAGGGATATGGGCCTGGAGAGAAGAGGGATCCAGAAGAGCAGCTTGATACCTGAAGATCGCATCCTACAAGGTCAAGAAAGGTCCCTACTGACAAGTAGGTGATCAAGCAAAGTTGACTGGAGACCAGCGGTGATAATCAAGAAATTCCTAACAGATCTCAGACATAAAAGGAAGTGTATAAGAGATAGAAGAACATGGAGGTGATCCAGGAGAAGTTAGTTTCTGATCTTGCAGGGATAAGTTTAGGAAAGCCAAGGGCAACTTGGAGCTGAATCTGGCAAGTAATAAGAAGAGAAAAACAAGTTTAACATTATGTAGTTCAACAAAGGGAAGACCAAAGTCCTGCACCTGGGGAGCAACAGCCCCATGTGTCAGTACACACTGAGGAGTGACAAACTGGAAGGCAGCTCTGCAGAGAAATACCTGGATGTTATGGTCAACAAGCTGACTGAGAACCAGCAAAGTGCCCTTGTCACAAAAAAAGCCAAGAGCCTCCTGGTTTGCACTAGGATATGGTTGCCAGCAGGTTGAGGGAGGTGATTCTTGCCTTCTGCTCAGCACTGAGGAGACCACACCTGGATGCTTGGTCTTGTGCTTGGTTCTCCTGTGTAAGGGAGATGTGGACTTGCTGTAGTGACTCCAGTGAAAGGCCACAATGACTAAGGGATTGGCACATCTTTCATAAGACAGCAGTCTGAGACAGCTGGACTGATCAGTTTGGAGAAGAGAAGGCTCAGGTGGTCTTAACAATGTGTAAAAATCCCTGATGGGAGCGAATGAAGAGTAAGCCAGACACTTCTCAGTGGTGCCTGCTGATCAGACAAGCACAAATTAAAAACCCATGAAATTAAATATGAACAGGAGAAGATACAGTTTTATTGTGATGCTGGTCAAAAACTGGA